>JACJUY010000093.1:126976-178619 GCA_014220935.1 Platorchestia sp. MABIK
TGATTTGCATTTCTTAGTATTGTGACTGTAAATTTACTCTGTATTTTTCAGCCTGATGATGACGTAAGAACGTCGAAACGTTGCTTTTTAGAAATAGTGTGATATTGAATTTTAGGGAGTGTTTTAGTAAAGGTGATCAGTAATTTTCTTCGTCTTTTAACGCGCGATGAACTGGAAGAATTTTTGACTTAACATTAAAAAAGGGAAAACTATAAAAACCAGACACGTTTAACTTTTGCTAAGACATAAATATGCTGTAAAAATTGGAAATTTCAGAGATTGTCGACTTCCTCCCAAAATTTAGTGTTAAAGTAGGAATTCTGCAAGTTAATTTCAGAGCAGGTCAGCCTTGCACATGTGCACTTCTCGCATCCTGCCAGCAATTTAGTCCAACCAGCTCTGAAACTTTCATTGTTTTCTTACAAGCGAACACGGCCGTCAAGACCGTCTAGCAACAAAAAATTTTCAGACGCTTTCTTCAAATTCGTTTAGCAATCGACATTAGATTTCAGATAAGAAAGCAATTTTAAACAAAGAAGCTTGGGTCAAAGGCTAATGTCCGCGAGAATTTATCTTGAACTTGGAAAAATGCAAGCACAAGCTCATTTCAGATGGCCAGTTTGAAGCTAAGTAAGAGTGCATTTTTTTGTCTGAAAATAAAAATTAACCTAAGGAGCACATGCTCTGCTTTTTATAGAGAATTGACATTAGAATTACAAGAAATTTTTACCGTGGAAGTCTGCTTGAATGACTTGGTTTTGAGCAAGATAGAAAACTCATACATGAATGTAGATGATGAATTCGTTTTGAAATTTCGTAGATTGATTCTATCTATTCCACTCGGTACGCTTCATGTATTTGTCATAAATAGTTATCACTTTATGTTGCGTTTAAAGTAAAAATTGAATAATGCATTTTTCACATTGATATTTTTTCAACACAATTTTGCAAGTTGAATTTGAATGATTGTTCAATGAATTTCCGAGCTTCGGTGATCAGTTTGAGCTGGTGTTCCAGCACAGTTCTGTTCCTGCAGTTTTTGCCCTTCGATGCATGCTGTTAACCCACAGTTTCACCTAGATACTGTAATATACATTATTTGCTGCACGGAAATGTTGACGAATACACTTCACTTTGTGTAGGGAGCTATGGCTTTTTCATTCCACAATGCGCGTTGTTTCAGCAGACCCAGCTGCTTGGCTGATCAGACTCTTGTCAATTCGGCGACAGCTTTCACTCCATTTGGTAACTGAACTATACTCTACAAACTCGAACATGAAGTTATTTGTAAGAGAGCAATGAGTAGAACCTTTTTTACCATGAAATAGTACCGTATCTGTTTCTTCCAACTTTGCAATAAGCTCATCTTAGATAGGCATAATTTTGGTGAATCACGAGAACTTCCGAACCCAAAAAACTTACCGTTTCCTACCTAGGCTCTTCAGAGCGACTTACTTTTCAACTTACATCATTTAATGAGCTTCCAGAAAGCCTAATTGGAGCACCAGCATAAAAAGTCAACGTGTATCCTCATTTGTGACCTTAGAGCTCGCGTGCGGTGTTTCAAGCGTAATTGGCGAAGAATAATTGTGGGGGTTATTTATGTGGACTAGTCAAAGGATGTTCTTTCTCTGAGCGTGATTGTTGATTTTTAAAAAAGAAAAAATTTAGACGAGTTAACTCTTATCGTAATTCAGATTAGCGAACTCGGTCGCTGACGTCCTTTGTTCATGGGTGTATTCAGTGCAAAGTGTTCAGTTCAGTGTTGTGTCATTTTGAGTTGACGCGAAACTTAGCTGACAAGCGACCAAAGTACAGAGGCAATATTGTCACGCCGAGGACCAGTACTGATAGTTCTTGAGCCAAGCCTATTTGGGGGAGCCTTCATTCTATCATGTTGGCTTAGGTTAATGGTAAATCATCGAGCTTTTATCTCTTCTGTCAACCCAGTACACATGATCTAATCACTCTGACAGGACGTCGAAGGGGTTCGATAGTTTTACGGATGAGTACCATTCGCTTAAAATACTGTTAAAGTCCTTATTCAGTGAATTTTATTTCTAGAAAGGAAGTAATTTCTAATTTGCAGGCGTTACAGAGGACGTTGGATATTATTAATCAATTAAAAGAAGAAATCTGTGTGGACCGTATAAAACATTTATTCTTCTATAATGCATGATGGAAATCATGTGTAAAAATGAACGTTTGCTCCTTTTAAATCTCATCAACAATGAAGCGTGAAATCACCTGGAACTAATCTTAACGGGTAACATAATAAGATGAAGATACCAGCACTAGAACAAAACTAATGCTTTAAAACAGTAAAAATAAAAACCTGCATAACCGGAAAAACGCAAAAAATGTTATTATTAATCTATTAACAATAACCAGTAGGTCAGAACATAGATGATTGCGTTAAATAGGTTTGACTTTGAAGATAAATAACGATTTTAAAATAAGCGGTTGTGAAGTAAACCTAGTTTTACGTACAATTTTTAAAGCTATTAATGTTGACGTTGGCGTCGCATTTGTCAGCGTTTCCTTTTAATCGTTGGTTGTGGAATAGCTAACAGATCACTGGTGGAGTAAGTCATAACTCCTACCACGATGCTCAGCCACCCTCAAACTCAAGGCACGGGACGTAATTTTCAGGTATTCTGATACAGGTTGTACGCTATTAAATTGATATATCAGATGGAGGCCAGCAACGCGGGCGGAAATTTATTTAAACGTAAACAGAGATGATATGTTACGCTTGTTGACTAATATTTTTGTAAAGTGAGTTCCTTGGAATATACTTGGCGAATAATGTTAGGATATCTGTCTTCAAATCCTTTAATCTCTTTATCTATAAATTCTTCAATCTAGGGCCAAAATGGAGAGAATCGTAGAATGAAGGTAAAACTCTTCCGCCAAGAACTTCATTAATTGTGAGGTGATGAAAATGTTAGCATCTTTTTTAGCTCTATGAACAGGTGATCTCATTATTTCAATATTTATACGTACTAAAAACATTATATTTTAAGATATGTTAATTCGCGGTTCAACAAAATTGGGATTGAAAACCTATAATGTAAAAACTATAAAGACTAGTACTCAAATCAGTGAACCATTGAGAAAAACTGAGCATCCAACTCAATAATTTATTCTGTAAATCAGACAATCCCAGAATAGCATCCGACTCTCCTCCTCAGTTTCGGTAGTAAATTTGATGCTCTTGTATTATTATTGAAGCATTGAAAATAAGGAACGTAGAATTTATTACTAAAAAGCAGATATCGTTAAAGCGCAGAAAAGATTAGTTAGACTGCAAATCATTCATTGTGGTAAGTTTGTATCAACTAAACTTTTTATGTCTAAAAATAGACGAAATTTTATCACTTTAAGCCAGAAGCTGGGAAAACGTTACTCAAAATTTGAATCTGCAAAAATTTCTGCTCGTAATTGCCGAATAATTTTATTGTGAGAATTTCATTTGACGTTGACCATAATCCCAGGTGTTTAGTCGCACAATCCCACGTGTGTACATTTTTGCGTGGTGTGCCTTCACTTCAGATTTTCATTTATCTCGATCGCGTTGATTAAATTAATTCAATTCCTACTCATATTTTTGTGCTAACTGATACAAAGAACAGGAACTTCAATCATCAAGTTGCACATCTCTTCAATGTTGAAACCAATCTGAGTGCCACACACTCCCTTCTAGTTTGAAGTTTTGTTCCAGAGGACAGGTCATTACATATTACTCACAGAATACAAAATAAAAATTCTTTGAAGCAGGAAGCACTTTTTTCCGGAGAATAAGCTCGAAAAGCTATTTTCCAAGGCATCAATTTCCTCCTCAATATCGCCGATGTAAGCAAACCTATTTTTCCAGTAGAGGAAGCAAAAGAATTCGAGTCGCATTCCGTCCATCATCAATAAAATTTCCAGGCCATTTGATGGCAGAATTGTCAAGCAGAGAATGGAAACACAAATTTTAATAACACATGTTTCCAAAAATGGCTCATGGGATTCAATTTTGATTTCGCCTAATAAAGTTGAAATTTTGGAAAAATACTTAGGCAATCGGAGGCTGATTGGAAGTGAGTCCAAGAACGCGCGCTCGGTGCGGGGCATTACGGGGAATTATGTTGACAGATGAGCGCCATGCCTTTCACGAGCGGCCAAAATTGAAGCATTTCTACAATTTATGGCATCTATCTTCCTTCTTATGTAACACTGGAACTTTTGCGATCTTCCTCGTGGCTTTTGGGTCTTGGGCAGCTTTTTGAAGTATGAAGCATTAATATTTATCATTTCTAATGCAAACAATACGGTTGAAAGTTTTCCAAACGTTTGAGCTTTCTATAATATCTAAATTTATTCATCTGATTTCATGCACAATACACAAAGTTGCAGTTTTATTGTTCACTTTTCGACTAATTCACATCAGATTATTACTAGGCTAATAGTTATTGCGAATAGCTTTGTGTTTTTTTTTAATTTACATTTTGAATAATGGAACCAGACGCTCTTTCTGAAAATCTTGTTTTTAATGTTTTGTAACATTGAAATGATGAAGAATTTCATGACTTGAGGATTTGAGTCATATATACTACCGATCGCTCGTTAACGAATATTTAAAGGATAATTTTTCTTTACGCATTTAGCTGATGGATATCAATTGGTGGGTCATTATACGCCAGTGTGTAGCCATTGCACTGTGCAATTTAGGCGGTTTGAAGGCGTGCTCTCTTCGAGTTGATATGTATTTTTTTGTTGAGCATGAATATTTCGATTTTTAACTGCGTAATATAATCATTTATGCAGATATTATAGCGTGCTTGAGTATGTTCGATTTTGCTTTAGTACTTAATTGGTTTATGTAATATCGCAGTGGTCAAGAACAACTGCGACAGCTGAAACCAATTAGCAGCAAGCACAACGCAACGTCGTCGTTGCGGCATGGCTGGCGGCGTATTTGTTCTTTGTGAACGTGACACTTTACGAGCTAAATCAAGTCTAGATAACTTCTAAGTGGAATCTATGTTTAAATTTTGTTCAAAAAAGCCATTATTTAACGCAAAGCACGTAACGTAGCTAAGTCCACTTCGAAAAAATTATGCAATTAGCTGTACTGCTTCCATGATGTAAATTCGTTGCACCCCTGGTCTCTGAGATGGAGCGTTGGCAGGTGCTGAGACAAAAACGCAGGTTTTCCCACTTTTATGTAAGGAGGATTTGATTATATGATGGAAAAACATTCCATGAAAATTTGTGTTTTAAAATGCGAAAGTCTATGCATATCATGTGATCAATTTCAGTAACGACTAGTTCATTCTACAGACGTTCACAGCCTCTCTTCATGTTTGTGAGCGCTTTCAGCGCAAAATATACTTTTCATGAGATTGATGAGATGATTCTCGACCCAATAAAAAGACGTTGCAGCGCACTGCAAGAATCATCAAAGTTTAACGCCACAACTTCCCCCGCGCTGCGAGACATGATGAAGAGCGCTTTGTCGCGCGCAATTTCTTTTGTGGAATGACTTTTGGCGAGGCTATTTTCGTCGCTGATTGACTGAGTTTGGCTAAGGCAACTTCGTATAATGGACGAACTTAGCGAGATTCTATGGCTGTTTCTGATGAACTCTGGCCTTATATATGAACCTAATTGCTGTTCCCTGTGAACGTGTGTTTAGGAATAACTCGCTGATAAACGAGGAGAATGAAGCGTAAATTTGGGACAGGTCCATGCAACGAGGGACGGCTTCTGACAGGAGGCCGTGGAACCTCTGTTGTTGGTGTCAGGAACTCGAGGGAACGAGCAGTGAGAGTTGGCCTAGGCTTCTCGACCGTAACGTAGCACTGAGGGAAGGTGGTAATGTGAAGGATGCTAAGCAACAATAGGGCTGGAAATAATAAGCGTAGTTCATGGAGATATCATTAACTTCAATGAATTAAATGAACAGCACATTTTCCGTAATATACTAAATATACAAAAAATGAATGTAAGTTAATCGAGCTTAACCAAGGCTCTGCAAGTATTAATTCTAAAAAGCTGTTTCTGTGCCTCTCAATGACTGATTAAGGATTGAAGGCGAAATGATAATGAAGTTAGTGTCTATCGGAGAAAGTTTTCTCCTCTCCACGTATTTTTTATCTTTATTAATGAAAAGTTCCAACTCTCCACATCTACGCCAGGCTCACAACATTGCACCTGAGAAGACAGGAAACGAGGACTTAAAATTTAGCACAACCAGTGAATTAAGTATTAAGAAATATAATAATTATGGCGCAAAACCTGGTGGAAACAAGATTACGGTCCAGTTCTATAGGAGCATCCACTTTAAGCAAGATGGCAAGGGGCGAGATGAGAAGATGACTGGCAGACAGCCTCACCTCATCACAACTCTGGATTTTGAAGATACATCCAACAGCAGACCTCCAAGAGCCCCCCGTTAGTGGGTCCACTCCTTCCTTTATCCGGTGGCTCAAACTTCCAGCGGCAGCGGTGAGGACGGCAACGAGCACGCGTAGCCGATCAATCTGCTCAAGCTAGTGTGCAGTGGCTGAAATCACAAGCTGAAAAACCACCAGCGGAGATCGATTAGTGCGGTATGGGGACCGTGTTCCAACGGCCCCACCAGTCTCGGGACACCCCGAACGTATTCTTCGGTAGGCTTCATCAGCCAGCCTGTGAAGTACGTAGATGAGGCATGGATACACTACATACAGTTTCCATCAGAATTTTCTACTCAAAATCCATCTTACGAAACTGTCGAACAAATCAGCCTTTAAATTAGTGATGGTGCGCAAACATGTAGAACCAATTCTCAAAATGACCAGAGCGTAAAAGTTATTTTTTTGGAAACATTTGAACTATTTTGTGCTGCAAAAATTACACTTTCGAAGTGTACGATACACAGTTAAATAAGTGCATAGCTAATCTAGAATTGCAGCTGATCAAAAATACAGGTTACGAACACTATTTGTGGACAATTTTAGCGTTGTAAATAAACAACAATGATTTTGTAAAAATTAACGTTTTTCAATCAAATTCATTAAAATATTCTTGATGACTCTTCCTTATAAAATTTATCTGACAAACCACCTTTGGCATTGAAGACTGATTCTATTCGGGTCCGAAACCGTTGAAAAGGAGTCCGAAATGGAAAGTGGTGGAAATGAAACTAAAGGGCCCTTATCCATTACGGACATTACAAAAAGAGTTGTGCGCAACTATTGTAACTACTCTTTATATTCTGGATTGTTTTATTTTAGTGTTCATTTTCCACTTCAAAACTGTGTATGGCAACATTTTAGTAGCGTTCATCACGTAGTAAAGACCTGTTTTGAGTGCATAAAGAGTTTTAAATATTTCATTTATATCGGAGAAATGAAGACTAGTAGAAAGGACCTGTCAGTATTTGATAACTGACGTATCATTAGGCTCCGGCAAAGTAGAAAATCAACTCGGGACATCAATTGAGTGGCCAATATAAATATCAGAACGATGAAGAGAGCACTAGCACGCTAAAAACAATCTGCAGAACCTGGTTCATCTCACGGAAATTGTAGAAGGCTTAACATTTTGGATGTCGCAGGCATTGCTCTATGAAGAGATTGGTGAAGAGAAACCTATGTAATTAAACACAATGATAACAAGCGAGTTTTGTGAAAATTTAAAAACAATTTCCAAAGGACTGTGAATCGAGAGTTTAAACAACGAATTGGCAAATGCAGATCCTCCAGTAAGTCATTAGTGTCTACAGTAAATTAGAAAATAACATTTGTTATTTGCTGGGTAACACCGAGATTAGTCTGTCGAGCATTGGAAGAATGTTACGCGGTCTGATAAATCCAAATTAGCCCTCTTTTAGAACGATGAGCATCTTAAAGGCATGGCGACAGTCACATGAATCTATGGATCCATTTTGCATCGTCCCAACTGTTCTGGCATCTGGAGGCAGTGTAATGCTTTGGGGCTGTTTTTGAATTGATGAACGAGTATCTGCCACTCCTCGCACAACAAAATGACCTCCTAGAACTGTTTCCAAGTACTTGCTGAACACATTCATCCTTGAATGGAGTTTTATTTTCCTGATGGCTACGGGATCTTTCAGGACGACAATGCTCGCATGCACAGGGCTAGAAAGGTTCAATGTAGGTTGATTGCGAAGGAGGTAATATTTGAACAAATGGACTGGTTCCCACACTCTCATGATGTGAACCCCACTAAAAAATTTATGGGGTGAGCTTGAGACGAACCTTCGAGACTCGCCGGCCCTTCTTTGAACATTGACAGGACTGGAACGAACGTTAAAATTCGAGCTAAAAGACTTCACAAGACTTTTTTGTTTACTGACTGTAGTTCTGATTGGAGGTCACTAATTGCAATGCGTTGACGATTAGTTATGTATTGTTTAGACCATTGGTGAGAAACTCCTTTAATGCTTCTAGAAGTTTACATTCTTCCTGAGGGCTTTAAGGGTCTTGTAGCTTTGGGAAGGGTATATGTACTGTTATCTACTCAATGAGAGATGCTTTATGGAAGTTGTCAGATACAGTGAACACAAATTCTCTTCATCGATATGTAAGCAAAGATATTGAGGGTGATTTAAACAGCCCGTGTTTTCAGTTTATGGATCGGAAGCGATATTGTTTGTCACATGGAAATGATTTTCAGTTCAAAGTGGGGTACACTGCCTCAGAGAGTTTTGTCAAAGATATTATGTAAAATTGGTAGAACAGAAACACATTTATAGCTGTTATAGACGGCTTTTATACCTATTTTTCTAAATTGGAGTTGCTCTCGTAATTTTTGACCGATTTGAGAGAATTACCTGAAGAAGAAAGATATTATTAACGTGTGAGTAGGTCGGAGAAATTAAATTTCCTCTACGTTAGAGCACTTTTACAGGGATTGATTTCAATCTAGTCGATTTGTTTCTCAATTAGTTCAAATAGCCAAGAACATAGTAGGTGAATTTTTTATTATTAAACTGAATGGAATCGACATGTTTAACAGTGTCTTAAATTGGGAAATACTTGGCACAAAATGCTTATCTCTGAGTGTCTTTATTCGATTGAAGGTTCAGTTTCTGAATCTATTACATATTTACATACAGTTGATAATATTTTCTCTTCATTGAACATTGCATGGTACACTTGGCGTTTGAAATTACTGGCAGTGATGTCTTGCGTAATCTGACAGGTAGAAAGTTACACCTCGGATGGAGATGCCTCGGATGAGAGTGTTTTTTTTGACAGTGCTATAAATGATTGGGTATCATTGAACGCAATATTTGTAACATCAGTTAAATTTAAATCGCTTGGTCAAAATTTGTTTTGTCTTGTTGATGCTACATAATATGACGTCTTGTTGATTATGCATATTTGACATGTTAAACTCTGTTAGAACATTAAGCATCTTTTTAAAGTTGAAGCTGCGCCGCTGAAGTTTGTTTGTTGCTGATATAATTGTTCGTTGCGTGGTTCACTTTGGTTTTCCCTCGCTGCAAGCTGCCTCTGTCCCGGGTTTGCTGCAATGGTTATTACTCTTGCACCCCACCGCTCGCACGACTGCGAGTTATACAGCAGTCGAGCTCTGCTTTTTGTGCCATAACTCGCGATACTTGAGCGCATCGCCCGTACGTCTCCGCTGTCCCTTGCTTGCTTGCGGGAGTGCCGCCATGACTTCCTCAGCGAAATATTAGGGTCAGGAACCGTTTCTTCGCCAATATTAAGGGCAAAATCCCTAGCTGACTTTGTGGAAAATATCCTTGCAAAATGACTCTATCTCCCAGTTTACTCCTATATTATGTGCCTGAAAATAGCTGGATGATTATGTGCGCATACGCTTGAGTGAGTGCATGAGATAATGAAGTATATAAACTTTTTGTGAAATGATGAGATGCATCAACCTATAGAAATTTTTTGCAGACAGAAAATACTCGTTCACAACTTAACAACGTTTTCACGTTTATAAAATAATGACTCTTCTGTCATCATTTGCACAGGGGAAGAAGCAAAATTAAACACCTTTCTGTATTGATTATAATTCAATGAATTAATGGGGGATTCCCAATTTTTTTGTTTCTCCGTTCGATTGCCTAAACAGCGAACACGAAATATTGAGTTTTGTAAATCGGTATTTCCTCCTAAATATCGACTGAGCTCCACAAAACGAATGTCGATAATTTATTAAGTTATTTTTTGCGCCGGTAATTTAATTTCAACTATTTCTTCATCATTGGGAAATAAGCTAACCATGTTATTTTCTTTGTTCCTCTAAACTCCACCGATAGCTCTGCTGTCACATCTTGTATTGAAAGTCGGTGATATCGCAGCCCGCATACGTGACTGCGACCTGCACACCTCGCACGAGCTGCTGCACATGTCGGCCCTCATTTAGCCTTGGGTTCTCATGTTCTCAGCTCACCACTGCTCCACTTGGCCCCACAGCAACTACCTTGCTTTCACGCAACCGACGTCACCGGTCAATTTCGGCTATTATATCAAGGTATCATACTAGGAACCTTGATATTCATTTTTTTGCATTCCCTATGTTTTTATTCATTGAGTCTTCTCCCCATGATCTATAATGAGGAAAGTTGCTTAGAGTAGGATTTCCTCACACGACACAATATGTTATCCAAGTTAAGTGAGTTTTTATACAGTATTCTATTGGATTACTTTAACGTATCATTCGAGATAAAATTCTAAAATGAAACTTACAATTTATTTGTTCAAAAATTCTATATAAAGTTCAAGAAGCTCACGTGGTGATGTAAAATTGCTTTTAGCGAGACCTTCGGGTACTTGAAAAAGTCACTTCAAAAATGAAAGCTGCTTTGTGAAAGAACTGCCTGCAGAGAAGGCAAGCAGCCTGGTGCTTTGGGATCGAGCTTCTTCTGGGTCTTGGCAAAAACACGAATATTCTGTTCAAAAGAAACCATCCTGCAACTTTAAAGCATCATAATGCTACGAGACTTTCGAATTTGGTCGAAAATTATGTTTACGAGTATGGTGTGATTGATGTTTAGTCACCAAACGCTGTGAGTACTTAACAAATTATATAAAAGTTTACATTACATGAAAGTGAGCATTTACGACGAGGCCATTAGCTCGCAAGGCTCACCAGCTACCACCAAGACGAAGACTCCAGCCATAATGATTACGAGGGAACTCTTAGGTTGCTGCCATCTGAGAAACAGGGATATGATTGAGGTCAAAATTCATGCTACGATGAAATAAATGTTGGAAGAAATTAACACAAATGAAGAGGACTTTTGAGTAACTAGCTATAATAAAACCCAGAGCCCATAGTTCAATGATAACCTCTTACGTAGCCAGATTCCATGTACCGAATTTATGTAGAACGCTAACATTTTTTCCAAATGAATTCGCAAGACGTAGTTATTGAAATGAAATTTATGAATTCCTCCTGATTGAAATTACTACCTGGGCTCAATAGAGTAGTTCAATTGAATTGTTGTTCTGAAAAATTATATCGAACTTTCTATTTAAACTCTGAAGAACTTGTAATTCTCAATTAAGCACATGATTTAACTGGGCTGAGCAGAACTCGAAACTATGAGCTGACATTTTAAAAACATAACCCTACCTGAATCATCTGTGCTTCGCATCTGGTTTCAACCTATTTGGTAAAATATCTAAATAAAACTTAACCAAGCTTAACAAGCTTAACATGATTTCAACCACAGGTTAAGCAGCATTAAGGGTCAACCAGCGGTTATTCGAGTAGCTCAACGATTCCATGTCTGATCATATTGTATAGTAGCATTTTTGTGGGCGTGAGAGCTTAAATTGGCTACCTAGATAAAAACGGTTTTGTTTGGTTTGTAGAACAGTAACCGAGCCACGAGGTTCTCAAGTGTAGTAAACTTAGAGCAGGTTTTTAGAGCGCGTATATCAATGACACAATAGAAGACTTGGGGAGCGAGAGAACTAAGAAATTTTTTTTTAAAGTTTTATTGGTAAAATAACGTATTTCAGACAGTAATGAAATAGTTCCGTATATTATTACAGGAACTACAAAAATATCCACCCATTTTCATTCCAAGCATCGCAGAAAATAATATGTCCGCGCAATTTTCTGAATTTCTCTTTCTATCTCACCGTAAGGAAATTGGGTGAAACATACTGATTGCTTAGTGTACTAGAGCCTGCTTCATTCTTTTGCTCTCTCATATACTACCCATTCGTGAATTGCCTAACCTTAGAGGAAACTCGTCACACGTTGCTCTTCAGTGCCTCATTCTGTACTTTCAGAGCAACTTCAACCCCTTTGCAATATTGATCAGAATGAGTCGTACTTTCAAAGCACGAGAAGAATTTGTCCAGAAGTGTTTTTCAGCAGCGAATGCTAGTGATTTGTGTGACTGCATGTGACAGTGATTTGTGACAGTGATTTGTGTGACAGTGACTGCACACCTCCAGGGGACACAGTTGGCCTTTACAACATTAGAGAATCGGGATTTCAGCTACCTACCGCACCGTTAGACCAAAATGCTTGGCTGTGGTTGGGGCCCCTAAGAAATTGTTACGAGCACATACAGGAACTTATATCGGAAAGAGATTTGGTATCTACCCTTGCGTTAGCTTCAAGAAAAAAACATCTCGCTCTTTTTAAAAACGTTGATGCAAGAATGATCCATCACCTTTTGCATGAAGATTAAAATATTCTACAGCGTGCCACAAAGAAGCTCTTGTTATTCAAGGCCTTGAAATAGAAACAGCTTATTTTCAGTCAGAAATATGAGGAAAAGATGTCAGAGCAGTGACCAGTAATATTTAATGACGGAAGCTCGTTCTGCTTGACCAGGAGCAGTTTCAAAACAGGTTTTCGTTCCAGTGATGAGTCACGATGCGCGATTAAAACCTAAACATTTTGGCGGAGTGGGATGCCTCTACCTTTAATGATGCTTTTAATGATTTTTTTGTGGAAATGAAGTCAGATTTAAAAAATGAACTAATTTTGAGCTATACTGTCCAAAAGTTCTATGTGTATATGTTATTATTCGTAGCTATGTGAACATGCACCTAAGTTGTTTTTGTATCAGTTACAAATTTACCCTCTAGTGAATGACCGCATTGTGACAACGATCAAATTAAGCTCATTGTTGTTCGCATTATTCGTATGAAAGTACATTTCATCAAGTGCTTTCATTTAATAGGTCAATATTCAATAGCTGTTCTTTCCCTCGTGAAATCTAAATTGCTAACTTAAAGAACTGGCTTCTAGGATTCAAAGCAAGTATACTTACTCGAAAATAATTTTTAGCACGTACCAAGGTCATTGTTTGGAATGGATGAATTAATATATCCGGCAAGCAATACTCAACATCACTTATGATTATCATGGCAGCATTATACAGCCTGGCACTAATGAAGCCTCGCAGGCAGATGTGCACAGCGCTAAATGAGGTGTCGAGCGTAAATTCAATAGCCCTCTGAAACATCTCAATGCACAACGCAACTTCGTACTTAGCAATAGATGATGTCTATAAATTTATCTCATTTAGCCAATCCCCTTTAGGCTGATGCTATGATAATTCCATCATGCATGTTTACAGAATGAGCTCCTATGCGATATGGAGAACAACCGCGAACCCAATATCCCCGTGATGCTAGAAGCAACTTCCTCAGAACATGCATCAAATCAAAGCACGCATGATCAAAGCAAGGGTCTGTAGACCGGCCTCTCTCTTTGGGTGTCACTCCGACATAACTTGCTTGGGTTCACGAGAGAAGATGAAATCAATATAACGAAAAATTCTAAAAAAATGTTGGATGTTTTCAACAAACTTGTTCATCATAATTACATAAGAAGCATAAGAAAAATCTAAGGTAGTTTAAAGGGAAAATAAGATACTGACTTATGATACAACGTTTTCTGATTGCAAAAGAACAATAAAATGTGTAACACCATAATAAAAGTGGGATGTATGTTCATGTACAAAACGATTTCGTCACTTCAGGAGTCGAGTGGGATTCCCTTTTTTCTGAGGAGAAAAATAAAGGAGGTGGCGAAAGCTTTGGGCTGGGCTATGTCGGAGAGGCAAAAGCGAAGACAGCGCCCTGGGCGCCACCGTAAAGCATGACCACGAACGAGCACGGCACGTCTTGGGCAGATCAAGGGACCGACGGTTGGGTCGAACCGGGGGCAATGTCTTGACTACATTCTAGCTCTACCAGAAAAAGTTATGTATTCGTATTCTTATTGTTATTTCTCCGCATATCTTCTGCTATGCAGAAATGTTGTGAAAAAAGCGCCTGCTGTTACGATACGTCTAATACCAATTCTTTTCAAAGTTGAAGTGATTGAATGTTGGATAATGCACATGACATCACACATCAACGAAAGGATATTGACACATTGCTCTTGCATTCTTCATTCAAGAACACATTTGTTAACGTCACACAGCAAAATATCCTGACCTAGCACCAATGATGAAAACTAATCTGATTTTTGCTTCAACGATTCAAAATTGATACAGCGATTGTGATACAAAAATGAAGATTACAGGAATACGGTAATCATATACAGCAGATGGAAAACCCCACCACTGGCATTTGTGCCACATGGGTTGGAGTAAAAACTATTGAGTAATAAACATTTAAATCTATTGAGTAAACACAGCTTTATTTCTCGTTTCCGAATTTGTGCTTGAACCCTCGACAAATAATGACACGAACGGAAACAGTAAAGCAGTGAGTTTTCTAAGAATAGTATGACAGGTCTCCACATTCAGGCCCGTCAGAGCCGGTCTCACAATAAAAGCACGCACAGGCTTAGACACAGAAAGGAAGCCGTCAGCTCCATCACCCTTCCCAATCCGGCAATGAAATGGTACAGTACAGCGTGAGGGGGCAGCCCAGGCCTCAGGGTGAGAAGCCATGTAGCTGTCGGGGTGAGCGGCACTGTCTCCACCACTAAACGTTGTTACACCACCACTAGTGCTGTTAAATCACTACTAAACTAAACTTAAAACCCCTTTTTCATAATTTACTCAAGTTCTGGTTATTGGTAGCTTACTGGTAAACGATGTTTGCATTCTATAGCGTATTATCGTCGGAAAATATTTCATTTCGTTCCTTGGAAACATCAATAACTGCGGTGGTCTAAGGCTGAAACACAGAACATGAGAACAAAGCTCTCAAAGAAAATAAACGCTCGACCAACACTAAAGAAGACTTCGTCAGAAAAGCGATTAGGAGAACTTTGTACTGAAACGCCGGCACAAAAGTTTCTCAAACTTGAGCACAAGTTTTAAATGGCACACCGCTTATTTTTATTTAAATTTAGCTCTTAATAGCTGAAGCGAAGATTCGAACATAACTTTATGAAATTCCCTGCGCGAAAAATTACTTAACGTGTATTATGAGGCTTACACGTGAGAAGTTACACCTTCGATGTCACAGGCGTGCAGTCCATTCATTAGAAAAACTTGTCCAGCGAAGAAACAATGGCATTGTTGGCAAATGATTTAGTACTTGAACCTCAACTGTTGTTTTCAATTGGATTTCATCATTGAACATTATCACGCAAATAAGACATAATTCAGATTCAACAGTGTTTCAACATGAAAATTCACATTCCGTGCACGGAGTTTCTTTTTCACAAAACTCATCTGAAAGTAGATCGAGGTGTTCATTTCGGCTAATAAATCAGCAAAAAAAGACTTTCTTAATCTACGATCGGACGCTCCAATTGAGCATTATACATTGGAGAGGCTCATTAAACTCCCCAAAGCAAATAATTTCAGCAACAGTTTTCAGAATATGAAAAATTAGGAATAACATTTAATTTTTGTGTTTCTGTCGTAGCAGATGTGGATAAAACCCCAGCAGTAATTTCCTAACTAAAGCCTCACTGCACCAGAGCTCATCCACCCGAACGTGGCAAGGGAACTATGCTATAGCTCCTGGGAGTGAATAACTTGCATGCAGGTATGCGCTCCCCGGCGTGAAAAATCTCCCTTTTTCAGCTAGAAGTAATTATTTATTTTTGCCGTTGCTCTCAAGCTTGTTGCCGTGTTTGATGAAACGCGGGCTGAAGAATGCTGGCAGTGTAACTAAATGGAAGGGTCTGCGTTCATTTGGGCGGAAGGGTGTTTTAATATTTGAATTAATAAGCCAAATTTTTAGGAGTAATTCCCTCTGGGATTAAACGTCAGCTGGCGGAGGGGTTATTCTGTTCCTGTAGATTTTGTTCCTCTATTAATTAAAAAATAAGTTTAGATACAGACGCAAGTGATAACAATGAAATGTTTTAACTCACGTATGAGTCGTTGCTGTCGAAGTTTGTATTATTCAGAACGGAGCACACAGGAATCTGTTCGGAGTTCACCCAGATCCTCGAGTTTTGGCCTCAACTTAAACTGATGAAATTAGTTTGTCATTCGTTACGTGAATCAAGTTGATCAAGTTACGTCGAACAAGTTGATTGGCTGCGATCAATTTTCATCGGCACAGATGAGTTTCTTACGAGATGATGTCGTTTAATGACGATTTACCATAGTCCCTCACTTTTTTCTACCTTCGTTGGCGTAAATGGTTGTAATTCAGTGACTTCACTATTTCCTTTTCAAAAACCTTCATTAATTTTTTATGGTGACAAAGGTTGACTGCAGAAGAATTCCATGAATGGGAAACTTTAGTACATATCTGCCTTTTTTTCTCTGTTTGGATGTTGTTCATTCATATGCGTCAATACTCGTAGTTTAGCAAGCTATACTATTTTAAAAGCCGCGTGTTTCCGTCCGTCCTGTATACTCGGGAAAATTTTCATTAACAGGTCCGTGACACAGATACACTATTAAACTCCTTTGATCACGAGTATACTAGGATACGAGATCTGAAGTACTTTTCCTGTATTCATCTAAAACAGTTTATTACCAACGTGTTTTATCAGAGATCGCTGTACCAAAGGCCTTCAATTTCGATTAACTGCTTACTCAAGCTAGTATATTTTTTTAATTCTCAGCCAAAAGTACTCGCTTACTAGGTGCGTAGCAGTGATACACGGCGTGACCTCTTATCGTCGAAGCTACAATAAAGGGTTAGCACGAGTTTGGTATGGCTAGGGTAGGATAGGTTTTGTTAGGGTAAGATAGGTTAGGGTAAGATAAGTCATGGTAAGATAGGTTAGGGTAAGATAGGCTAGGGTAGAATAGATTGCCATAGGATAGGATGCTATAGATTAAGGTAAGAGAGATCAAGCTAGAATAGGTGAGGATAGTTTAGGATAAGATAGATTAGGGTAGGGTAGGATATGAAATAGTAGGGCGCTGGGATAGCAAAGATTAGGGCACCATAGATTAGAGAAGGATGGTTTTTGATAGTATAAAAAAGGTTAAGATAGGATAGGTTTTGGTAGGATTTGTTCAAATAAGTCTTCTTGGAATAGGTTTGGTTTGAGTAGGATAGGTTTAGGTAGGATCGATCGGGCCTGGATAGGTTAGGGTAGTATAGATTAGGGTAGGATAGGTTAGGGCAAGATCCGATAGAATAGGTTAGGATAGGATAATTTAGGAATGGATACGTTAAGATGGGGAAAACCAGGGTAGAATAGGATAAAGGATAAGCTGGGTTGAAATGGGATATGCTTGGTTTTGTAAGGATAGGTTGTGTTGGGATGAGTTTTTAAGAATATGTTGGTTATGACAGTTTTGGCTACTATAGATTTGGTTTGGATGATTTTTTTAGGTTAAGGTTGGTTAGTAAAAATCTATTTAAAATGAATTTTGGTGGGATAGATTTGAATACGATAGGTTTTGTTCAAATAGGCTGTTTTAATGCTCGTTCATGGTTAGGATAGGTTTTGAAAAGCTGAAAAAATTACTAAGTTTTGTGACGGGTCGAAATAAACGCTACTTTTTGAGACCACGAGTGGGCTAGTGTCATTAAATGCGCACTATATACTGTACTTGCATGGGATTGGGTCAGATGGTTCTTGAAAATATGCTTTAATGCCATCTTTGACGACTTTCATTGGAACTCTTGAACGTACACAATGCATGAACATCTTTTGACTACAAGTTAGCCATAAAAGATGGAGGATCATTCATGTAAATTAATGACTTGAACCTTGCACAGTATCAAATTTGAAGATTTTCAGCATCGGCATGATCACTAAAAATTGAAGAGTTAATAAGAATAAATTCCAAACGGAATACTGTGGTAAAGTGTGAAAACGATAAATTTATTCTGTAGCGACTTCTACCATCTGCATGCATCACATGAAAGTGCGTTTGTGGATAAAAGTGAAATTAGGCAATTTTCAATCCGTGAATTTGAAATCCAGCATGGTTATTTTTGGCCTGTGGTTGATGATTTTGAAAATTTTCAGACAACATGAGCTTCTGAAGAGGCACCATCGGCTGCGCCAGGTCGTAAATAGTAATTTTGACCATTTCTGTGCATTTGTTGATCTTTCCAGGATACTGTCAGCATACCAAATTGAAGTCAACTTACGATTGCACGTGAAATAATGACGTGTGTGTGCTGACCGTAACATTTTAAATGCCATCTCACTCACCTTCTTTCAATATCCGCTCAGGCCATTATATAAAAAAGCTTGTTTCTAAAGTACTAGAGAATGGAAAGACACTGCAAAACTCAGCGTCGGTGTTGAAATTCGCGCACACTTCATATCTTTGACGATTTATAACTTTCTCACGGCAGGTTATGACAGCAGCATCGACATTACTTATCTCTTTAGCTCTGATTCTTCAAAGGCAAATGTGACAATTTCGAATGCAGATTGTATTCGAGACAATCACGCAATCATTTGCGGCATATCCAAACTTGTGCTGGAAATAATTTTCAATGCTCGCAATGAGAGTCTTGGTAATCGTTCAATTATTTTTATAGTTCGTCTATACTTTCAGTTCAATCACCTCCAGCGTCGTCATTTTCATTACAATGCTGAGTTAGGCTCGGTTTCTTGCAAACCTACTTTGCCTTAGGTCATCAAATTATTTCAAGTCATTAGTTTCAAGTTTACTCAATTGCTTTGTTCTTTGTACTGCGGATGCTTCGTGTTTAATTCCAACTTTCTTACTCGTATTTGTTTGCAGGAAATATATAAGTAAAATATGTTATTTTCGAAGCATTGTAATAATTCCTTAAAGAACGAATCCGAGCTTCAAGAGCTAGTGTATTGAAGTGCTCGGAGATTGCTTGGTAGTAATTTCTACGTCTCGTTTTCCGTTCTTGAACGTTGGGAAGGAAGCACCTGGCTGTCGGATCGGGAATTCATTATGAACACGGCCCAGTAATCCGAGCCTAGGCAGACCTAGTCAATGATTCAGGTGCTGCCATGTCTTCTCTGGGTGATCTGCACTCCCACTCCCGCCAATACTCGGTCTCACTCCTCTGTGGCAAAACTGTCTTTTCAAAACATTTCTTCACTTCGCTCACTTATACTCTAATTCGAAATCAAAGCCGAATTTTTTTATCGGTCACAATCCCGGGTTCATTCAGCATTTACTTGTATCATGTGACAAATATCGTTACCTATATTTCGGCTCAAAATTGATAAATCTTGGTTAACAATCTGCGAACACGAGGTAATTCTGCTCAAAAATCAGTGTTAAAAATTCTCTGATACGGTGATCAATCACATGTTTTATTCAGTAGTGAGTAACTACATAACAACTGTAATTTTTTAATCAAGAGGTGAATTCTGGTCAACATTCAAGTAAGTCAACAACTATTTTCATACCTTACACATTCACTTTAAGAAATAAAAAACTTTAGCTTTCCATCGGCTTCAAAATTGCTAGAAGAACAAAAACGATCGCAACATCGCGTCAAATGCCATCAAAAGTCCTGTTCGGACACGCATCAGATCTCGCTCTAAATTCTGAACGCACATTTTTGATGGAATGCAGAGCATCCAAAAATTGCGAATGAAGAGGACGTTCATTGCCCATATTCCACTGAAATAACAGCATTTAAACTGGAAAGAATTCGAAGTGTAGAAGAGGTTGCAGCTCGTATCTCGCCCAGCCGCAATCGCGGTAAATGGCCTGTTTGAATTACCCGGCAAATGATATCACCTTGAGCGATGCACTCGTCCAGTAACGGTGCAATTTAGGCAAAATTTCTGCGTTAGAATAGCGGAAAGTGCAGACTTTAATGGCTCATGAAATCGTGCCGTTTGTTTTGGAAGGAGCGTTGCAAGGATGGTGGGCTAAATGTTGAAGTTGCTGGGCGAAGTGGATGGTTTCAGCTCTCTAGGTTGCTGTACGGGAGGAAACTAATTATTGATCAACATTTCAAAGTTCCAGGAAGGGCTTTATTTCAGGCGACGTGGGAGCGAAAAGCGCAATGAGTAAAATTTGAAGGAGTGTACGTGTGCTTTCACCGGTTTCGCGCTGTAACTTTGTGGAGACGGACTACTGATAGCTCAAATATTCACGACGTGTTACCGAAGATAATCGAGAGGACAATCCAAAGAACCACCGGCGGGTTAGTAGTCCTTCAAATGTCTTATCTTCGAGTTGGAGGCTCAATTCTCGCCCTAGATTGCAAAACGAATGCAATGCTCAACCTCCGTCTAAATTGTGAGAGATCTGTTGTTTAATTCTCGGTTGCTGCCTCATCAATTGCTCTTGTTTACTTCCAGTAACCTAAAGTGCAGTTAAAATATCACCAGCTTCAGTTTGAAATAATTTCATTTTAGTTAGTTTGTGGATAACCACCAGTATTTGCACCTACTATAGTATAATTTTATACTATTAGTTACAAAATCTTGATCATCAGTAGTCGTCGTCGTCAGCGTAGTTCGACAGCTAAATTTGACTGAAGCGGAGCGAAGGAGTCAGCCTTGCCATTCGTCATCAAGGGATGAATTTCAAATGTATACATTTTTACGAGGCACCTTGCCACAACCAGTGCCGGTATCAAATAGCAATATCGGTGGGTCTTTGTAAAAATTTTTTTTTTTGGCAAATATCATTTAAAAAAATCAAACGATTGCGCTGCATGCTATACCGCGCCATTTCGTTGCATAGCACGTCAGTCAGTGTTATCGATTCGGTGCCACCAAAATCGATGATGGTTCACACTAGTAGTGGACCGAATGTTTGTTTTTCAACATTCGCGAATGCTAACGCTAATATATTGTTTTGATATTCACAAATGTGAATACGAATGTTTGCTCAATGTTACATATCTCAAGTAATTTGACGTTTTATTCGTATTTTATTGGAAGTTTGGAGTCCTGGGACCTGGACTATTCTACTTTATTGTTTCATTGTAAGAGTTTACCAATAGAAAATTGAATCGTTAGAGTCCGTTCAATTTTCTGTTTCCAGGCTGAGGGACGAGGATCCACTCATACGACTTGCATCCTACCAACCTCTTTTCCCAATCACCGCCCTTTGAAAGAGGATTATTTAGTAGATGATTAATAGTTGAATTGTATTAATGGAAGGTGGAGTTTCATAAGTAACTATTTTTCTGCTCTTTCACCAGTCAGGTTACTCTGTTTTTCGTCGTAAACAAGGCTGGCACCACGGAAAAGGCAAGGCCGACACACTAATTTAGAAAGATCAGGATAAATATCCGCGTGCATCTTCCACCATTTCAAAGGATCTTCGTCAGTGGATATCCGTTTCTCTTTGATGTACTTGTCAATGGCTGCTGCTAATGTCTGTTGGCATAGCTGGTCGTTTTCATCAATTATCATAGCTGGTCGTTTTCACTGCTTTAAGAAAGAATAGCATTCATGGCTTCGGTGACAGAGGTGCTGGTAAATGGTATTTGAACACTGCATGACGTCTTTGATGAAGTTTGTGTTGCTTAGCCTGTATTAGTCACACATGAGTTTTTGAATTTCCTCACATTTTCAAGGGACGCTGTCTTTGACACTGTTTAGGAGAGCGAGTGAACTGAAAAAAATTATTTTATACCTCGGGTCTAGAAACGTAGATTTGACATACAAGTCATTTTGTACGGCAAATTTAAACGTTTTTGTTTACTTCTGTGAGTAACGTACTTCTCATCACCTCGACTTAGTTACTGTCTATGGCTGATGATGTTAATAATTTTTTCAATGCAGTGATGAGAGGTATGACATCAGCAATTGAAGCGAACTCCTTGCAGATTTTCTTCGTGATGTCTTCAAAGGGTTGGAGGACAGTTATACAACTAGTCAGAACATCATTGTCTTGATTGGTCAATGCTCTGATTTTCTTGCATGAACTAACATACAAATCGAAAGATTCATTAAGGTAAAAATGATAGTAAAGACAGCTGATTTAAAAATCATTTTAATTAGTGAACGTTTCGGCTTCAAGCTCAAGCCATTATCAACACCTGTGAAAGGTGATTGACATACAGAAAATAAGACACGGCTAAAAGACAAAAAGAATACAACTTAAAATGGTGTAAAAAAAAAGATAGCTGAGAGATTATACATCAATAAAATTTGGAAAATCAGGTTATTTCTAATTGGAATGATGACAACATTGAATTTAGAGCTGGTTTCAATTGTTTAATGTACAGAGATTCTAGTTTATGTAGGTCGTTTCTATTTGCACAGAAACTTCAAATTTAAAAATCCGATTTGCTTACTATTACACTACACTGCTCAGCGTGATCCCTAATGGCTGAAAAAGATGGCTTGGCCAAAACTCTACCCGTTCTGGAGCTCCTACCAGCGTGCTCGAAAAATCTAGTTCTAAAACTACGTTGGGTGCAACCCACATAGCTAGACCCACACAGCGGGCAACAATACTTATAGATTATGCGAGAGCACAGTTCAGTAGGCAGACGGTCTTTAAATCTAAAAAAGATCCTATAGTACACTTGTTTATCAATATTGGAATGAAATCTAAGCAATTGTAAAATTTTTCCACTTGCTTTGAAACGTCACTGGCTAGCTTCTCGGACTGTGCACCGTAAATAGCCAGGTTATACAAAACAATTTCTTTTTCTTTACAGTTGTCTCTGAGTAGGTCGGTGTATACTTTTTGTCTAAAAATAGCCTGATAATTTTAAAGATCCGATTATTTGGAAAACCATTGTTGCTGAAAAAAGTTTGTAAAAAATTAAATTCATCATGCATATTGCGGTAGGTTGAACTTATGTGAAATGTATGATGCAACAATGTTTTAACGCTATTCCCTTTAAATCTAACTGAACAAAAACTAAAAAAGCTAGTGCCTAAGCGCGTAAAGGTATTTTTCCTATAAACAGAAGTTACGAATCTTTGATTTTGTTTTTCCACGGAACAGTCTAGAAAGGCATGCTTATGGTTAGTCTCACATTGCATCGTAAATTTCAAATTAGCGTGCTTGGAATTGATGTAGTCCAAGAATTTCCTTGCATGACACTCCTCACGGAATTTAACAAAAGTGTCATCAACATACCTCCTGTAAAAAATTGGCTCAAAGTCAAGCGGACACTCAGACAATCAGTTCACTTCATGATGACACATAAAGATATTTGCGAATGTCGGTCCTAATGGCAGACCCATTCCTAAACCTTCTGTTTGCCTATAAAATCTACCTTGAAACATAAAAACAGAATTCAGCACAGCCATTTCGAGTAAGGTTTTTAAATAATTCATAGTCAAACATACCACTACTTGACTAGACTGATACAGGTACCCTAAGCAAATTTGTACCGTCTCATGTAGAGGTACTTTAGTAAAAAGATTTTCAACGTCGTACGAGACCATAAAACAAGGGGTATCTATTTTCAAGTTACTGATTTCAGCAAATGGTTGAGAATTCGTAACAGTGAACTGGTTAGAGGTGAATGGATTCAAAACAGAGACAAGATATTTAGCTAGTTTAAAGGTAGGACAGTTATAGGCTGCAAATATTGGACGCATTTGAAACCTTGATGAAAAATTTACTCAATGAATTTCAGGAAGACCGGAAAGTGCACCAGTTGCTGAGCCCAAGGCATACAGTTCTTTGTAAAGAAATTCGGAAATTAGCTCAGAGTGCTTCAGTTTGCGTAAAAAATTATTGACTCAGTCTTCAATTCTCTGAATAAGACTGTACACTGGCTCTTTTATTTCCACGAATTTAGTGGGGTCTGAAATAATATTGATTAGGCTTTCGACACAATTCTTTCGATCTAACAAAACTACGCCGTTACCCTTATCGGGCCGAGTGACAATCAAATCTTTATTTCTAGCTGGATTCCGTAAAAGAGCGTCGTCTCGAGGATTGAAAATAGCTGAAAATGTTTTGAACGGTTTGAAGTTATAGTAATACCGTAGGGCTATTTGTTTCAATTGGGACTTGAAATTGTCAACATTACTACATGGATAATTCTTCAAAAGTTCAATTAATCGTTCAAAGGTTAAACAGTATTGATGGAAATTTAACTTGTAGACAGGTAAGGCAAAATCTAAGCCGAAGGCTAAAAGATACTTGATTCTACTGCTAAGAGCAACAGAGCTAAAATTGAAAATTACGTTTTCAGGGTTACATGGCTCGAAGGAGTTAGAGATACCGAGATCTATGAGCTTCTTGCGGTGGGTGCGCTCGGTGACGGCCCTCAGGTCCCCAATGGTCTGTGCAACCAGTCGCTCCATGAGGACGAAGTGCAGGCCCGAATACAGGGCACGGGCATCGCAGCGCAGCTTCGCAAGCTCATCGGTCAATTCTCTCACTCTCCTCCTTTTGCCGGCCATTGGAAAAACAAAATCAAAGATTCGTAACTTCTGTTTATAGGAAAAATACCTTTACGGGCTTAGGCACTAGCTTTTTTAGTTTTTGTTCAGTTAGATTCAAACTCAATGGCGTTTAAACCTTGTTGCATCGTACATTTCATGTAAGTTCAACCACCAGTAATATGCATGATGAATTTAATTTTTTACAAACTTTTTTCAGCAACAATGGTTTTCCAAATAACCTGATCTCTAAAATTATTAGGCTATTTTTAGACAAAAAGTATACACCGACCTACTCTGAGACAACTGTAAAGAAAAAAAAATTGTATTGTAACCTGCCTTTTTACGGAGCACAGTCCGAGAAGCTAGCCAGTGACGTTTCAAAGCTAGTGGAGAAATTTTACAATTGTTTAGATTTTATTCCAATATTGACAAACAAGTGTACTATAGGGTAGTTTTTTAGATTTAAAGACCGTCTGCCTACTGAACTGTGCAGTTGATGACTGGTTCAGTTTGTATTATTTACGCCAAAAAGAAAGCGATATTTTTTCTTGTTGGCACAGCGTCTCTCATCACGCAGCGAATATCATCTGATAAGATGTTCCATGTATCCAAGAGTGAGTTAAATACTAACAACGTCCGGGCACAGCTGTGACGCGCTCCCTGCTCTAACAGCAGCAGTCGATGGAGGATGGAAGAAAATACCTAAGTATTCGCAAAATATTCGCAGGTCTACATGCGAATGCGGATGCGGATATTGAGAAACTTGCAAATATTAGCGAATGTGAATGCGAATATTCGGTCCACCTCTACTTCGCACGCATGCACTCTATGCATGACGAGCGCAGTGCTGGTGACCCTAGTTTTGCAGTTAGCTCGTCGTGGCAGTCGCTGTAATGGGCGAGTGCGAGAATATCGCCAACATACGGCCTCACGGAGAGCGTGAGCGGATCATCAAATAGCGAAAATAAACAACAGTTTTTGCCTTAATAAGAGTCATAGAATATTTACCGTAGACATTTACCTCCATTTATCATGTTTCACCAATGTTGACTGGTTAAGTGCGCATACGCTCAAATTAGTTTTTCTAACATAAATTGAGTTTTTATACTGCGAGGGGAATTGAGTAACAATAAAAGTGTTACCAAAGAAAACTTGAGTACCAGTGTTTGAGTAACATATCGTCCTTTGTAAATTCCGGGTTAGAGCTGGTGGCAGCAGATGACTTTACGAGATGAACAATTTGAAGATTAGAAACTTTTTCTCTCTATCACATCAAATGAATCACGTTCTTTCAGGAAATGATTTAATAAGAAGAAAATGCTTTAAGAGATGTATTTATCTTTCATAATTTTCTAGGAGACAATGATGCTTATTGGCCAGTTTTAGGTGCAGTCGTTGAATTTGATTTAAAACCTGCGCTATTAAAAACGCTCCATTTGTAGCTACATTCCAATGGCGGACATCAAAGAGCTTTCAGATCCTGCCTTTTTAAAATAAATCAACGTCAACATATGAGGTTTTTACCTGTTACTGTAACAATGAAAAGCAGTGCGCGCATCTGGTGCGTGACAGCCAAGTCTCCAGGCACGGCAGTCAGTAACGCTCTCCCCCGAACAGGGAGATTCACACATGCAACATTTTCTTTGTTGCCAGCTCAGGTCCATTTGGGGGGCCGGGATGCTTCATCAGGATATTTCTATAAATTGTATTCTGCGTACATCAAACTCATTTTAGATAAAGGGGTTTCGAAAGTTATCAGAAACGCTAAGCTAATATTGCGTTTAGAAAGTGAATTCAACTTTTATGACGGCTTCGTGTTTGGAGTTGTCATACGCTGAAATTTTGGCATGTGAACAAATTTTACTCCTATAGTAATATTTTTGAATGGAACAAAAGTTGACTGATTGAAATTCCCCCATCGGGGTCAAGATGTTTTTATAAATCTGTATACATAAAAACTCATTTTTGGAATCATGAGCTAACTTGTACGGTTCACGAAATGTGACTGATGCCTAATCTATTTTTTCAAATGTAAAGCCTTACGAGAAATTATTGTTTAAGGTGTAAATCAACAAAGTTGTCGCAAAGTATATATCATGAGTGGACCTTCATGTCTTTCTCTTATACATGATAAACTTTTCAAACACTTTTTGGGATGAACCAAAACGTTGCTGCGTACTACAAGACTTTGTTTTCTTGCAGCCGTCGCCATAGTGTCGTAAAATTAGACTCCTCGCACTACGCTTCCTTGGGGCATACTGTTATGGTCTGTTTTTTTACTGTGGATTGAAACCGTAAAGCTAGCATCGATGCTATCCAGACGCCAGACCAAGCATACATTGAACTTTTCTCAGCAGCCGCGCTGTTTGCCGCAGCATCAAAAGCTCTCAATTTTCTGGCTTCATGTCGAAAGTTGAAAGAAAATCGAAAGCTCGGTAGCCCGGTCGGCCGTTCCTAAATGAAAGCCGTCATTGAAGAAATGAATGCACGTTGCATTTGAATAGATCTTACTTCCATTTTGGTCAAATAGTCTGGCTGCATACCAACGGTGCCTGCATGGGGCTTTTTCTTCTGGAAATTCTCTCCTTTTACTTTGATAACATCTAACTATGCATCTACTTTTTCGCTCACAAATCTTGTAGCTCTTCTGAGAGCATGTTTTATTTTCTTATCGATGGCTCATCTCATTAGACGTCAGTAGCGTTCCTTCGGTTCTCGCTTGTTCTCAGGAAAATTATCCAGTTTCCTTTTAACAATATTTCAGTGTTTTTTTTTTGCGATTAACTACATTACTTTTTATCGTGTTCAAATATTGGAATCATATTCTGTTCTTAGCTCATAATTTCTGTTACATATATCCTTAATTAACGAAAAAAGTTATGAACATCGTTCTTGCATCGCACATTCATAACGATGAAAAATTTTGAAGGTTTTTCATCTAAATATGTCCATCTGAAAATCAGTCTCGACAAAATCTGAAAGTAACAAAAACTGTGTTTTTAGAATTGATCATGAAAGTAAAACAAGCCAGTTTAAAATGGACGAACATATCACTAAGGCAACGGAACGAAATGTTAATCAAGGAATATTTAAAAATGGGACAAAAGATAATCACTGGCTACTTAATCACTTAATCAAACACAAAACGTGTTTGATATTTTTGAGGCTAAGCACTGTCATTTTGTCAAGTGATGGGTGTAGCTTATAGCTAGGGCTGTTACAATATACTTTAAGCAGATTGTCACAGGCCTAATAATTCCATACATGCGGATGTCTGTGATTTACACAAGCATTTACACATTGTATTAAATCACATGTGTGTAATTCAATCCAAATCACACACATTCTTGTGTGTTTGATCATTAGGGATGTGACAATACGCTAAAAGCTAAGCCATGCAGTGACTCAAGAATGCATTTGTGGCATAAATATCTAAAACTTTAGATTTATCAGTGCTCATTCTTAAAATTGAACCTCTGAACCATTACTGCCAAGCTGTCTGATGCGCAAATGCAGGAGAAAGTGTAGTGGCTACGCCTAGCGTGTTCAGGGACTCTCAGAGAAAGCGCTCTGGGCGTGGTACCCACGTACTGCGATGATCAAAGCGCACAACTGATCTCATAAACTAGAGATGTTTGCATGATATTTTGTAGCTCATCTTTAAAGAGGAAAAAGGATTTTTTTGTTCGTTTGTTCATCAAAATCTTACAAGATGAAATATGAAAAAAGAAATCAGTTAACATTTTCGGAAGTTTTTTTTGAGCTTCTCTGATTGATGTCCTGAAAATGGCAAGACACAATTATTAAATTATATTTCTAAGTTAATATTGACGGAATTAACAGCGTTCATTTGAAGCTCTTTACTGATATACCATTGGCTGACCATGTGAATATTTACCTAAATCCCATGCTTCCAAGTGTTTTCGCCCTAGTCGTTAGTTAAAGCAAAAAATCTGAAAATTTTTTACGAATTCTTTTGATGTAGAGCCTCACTCCGAAACGTTTACTTAGGTAATATGATTCATTAACTTGGAATTTTCTTCGTTTTTAAGTTTCTAATAAGGTTGCGAGTCAAGCAAACTACTTACTTGTTCTGATATATCCTTTTGATCCTAGCAATGTAATTTAATTAAGGTACTGGTTTTAATTCATGTGTCCTGTTATTTTCTGGACATTACTCAGAGAAGCTCATGGAATACCAGAAAATGTTTACAGATTTATTTCCTCATAACACTTACCTTACTATTTGGTGAACGTAAGCACCATATGCCTCTTTTTTGCTTCAGCCACTTATGTACCAAAGCTCAAATAGTGCAAGGAAGAGTTTGTCGGGGATAAATGTTGTCAGTCCCCTGTTAGTGAAGTTACCCTGAAATGGAAGTTTTGCACTTAAGCAAACACCTACTTCTTTCTTCATTTTTACTTAAACAATATTCCATCGATAAAAATGTATGCTCAGCGGGTAATATTTTCAATTCCAAAAATAAAGTTCTTAAGTTGAAAAATAATCCATTAAATTTTTTCTTAAACTCATCAGGAAACGAATGAAAATCGGACAAACCTCACTTCACTTAAAAAATTATATTATTATATATGTGTTACACGGACCACGGGGGGTAAACTAAGTTGAAATAAATAACCAATTGCACGTGCGAGGCTTCTAGAATTTAATAAAAACTTTCATGTTTACCAATAATTGCTCTAATTTTCTTATCTACATCAAAATGTTTCCTTACTAGTTGAATTACTGAGAAATTCTGTCAGCCGCCCTAAACTGGAAGCTCTAGCCATCTTGGCACTGGAGTTACTGTCAGTTGAAAATGCGTTATAGATGTGCTACCGATAAGCATCCGATTCGTTCTTGAGTCACTGTATATCCTTGCACATATGTAGGCTAAAGCCGTCCCTAAAAAGAAATGCAGAGCGGTTACTTTGTAACAATAGTTAGCCAGTGGTTTACATTTGTCGTTTTTTAAATATAATTTAAGTTGGTTTGTTTCTGTTTTCTTAGTGTTTCGTTAATTTGTTTTTAACTATCTTCTTACACCTGCTTGTTCAATTTAAATTAAAAATTTTAATTCTTTATCTGCTTCCAGATTTTGTAAAGAATGATCTATATCAAAATCGCACCATTCAAATTGAATGCTCTAAGATTTTTCTTCTCTCATACCTTTCTTATTCAGTAGTTTATGATTTAAAAATTATTGTACAGCCCTAGCGTCTCGTGCTTCAACCATCCACGAGTATCTTCATTATAGTCCGAATGTACATTCGCGAGTTAACGTTGCAATATCAAATGAATGAACTTCTAACATAACATGCAACAATGTAAGCGATTGCTGATCCTTGAATTCAAGTCGCGAAACCCTGGCTTCAAGTTCGACAATCTTCAAGCACTTTATGGAAACAAAAAGTAAGCCTCGCGCCTCGTATTCAGGAGGCTAGAAACATCGCGTTTAAAACGAAAGAGAATACAAATCGATTATCCTGACTTATGCAACTGAGAACCTGTCTAGTTCGGTGACGCATTTTCAATTGCTCTAACTCGCACTTTTTTCAAGTAACACGTCCGTTCACTGCAAAATTCTCACGTACTTTTTTTAAGTATGCTTCTACATAAAAGTAAAATTTTGGACTCGCGATGTTCCAGAGCGATAATAGGCCATTAGGCGGCCCCATGCTCACGCTCAATTTATGAGGATTTGAGCAGCTCACTGTTTTTCAAATGATGAACGCGCTCACTGAACTTACCGATCCGTGCGCTTAGCCCTCGCATGCACCGGAATGTAAGCGAGCAGGAGATGTCTCGTGCCTGCCCACCACGAGCACGCTAGAACATTTTTGCCGCTAGAACATTTCACCGCTAGGCACCGCTAGAACATTTTCGGGCGACCAGATTTGTTTGTGATGCAAATGGAATTCAAGCCGCCAGACTTAAGGAATTGCGTTACCGGCGCAGCCAAAGCATCGTTAACGTCGAGGTAATGATCCTATGAATAACTAATATCATCAGCTTGCTCTTTACTGCCTTCAATCCTTGCGTTGTTTCAAGGTTATTAATCTTTCGCAGTCTATGTAGTCTGCTTAATCGAATTCCTTTTGGAGCCTCACTCTTAACTTGATTAATATTTTGTGCATCGTTGAAAACTTGTGCAATTTATTCATTAAGTTAAAATTGTTTCCTAGAGTGTCATTATTTTTGTAACTGCGGGCTTGTTATTAACGCTTTCTAAATCGTTAAGCGAATATTATAGAGTCCAGTGGATTTCTACGGTTTGAAATACATTACAGTTTACGTCAACCTTTAGAATGAATTTCATTAAAGGAGTCATTGAGTCCTCGCATGAAGTGGACGTTTAGTCGTGCGTAACTAAGCAGGCTTGAATGGTTCCTACCTTACGCTTAGATTGTAGATAACTTTAAATACGAGGGCGAGAAACTCGGATCTCGCTTTTGGAAATGACGTTCTCACAATCAAAATCGCCAGTCGCGAACTGGCGCGCAATATTCCTGCATTGCAGCCTCATATCTCTCTCTTGAGCGGAGTTTACTCGGATTTACTGCTCGAAGTTTTGAACTTTATTCCTGAGTAATTTGCAATTTGAGGAGGTGGAGTGCGACCTGAGCACACCGGATCGGTAGTATGCACTCACTTTTGTCTCCCAACTACGATCGCATAAACTTTCGACTGATCTCAACAAACGAGCCACTAAAATTGCCATTCATGCGATATAATAGTGCGAACAATCTGTGCCAGTACAGGAAAATTTCTGATACTCTAATCCCTGTCCCCAAACCCATTTTGCAGGCATGTCCGGTAATAAATATTTATGGCACAATTGTGTGCAACATGTCATGCAAGGGAATGATAAAGAGCAAAGCCACTGCAGAATGAGAATATTTTTCAGCGTTATAGGTTTTTGTTGTTGTAAATTGGAAACACAATGTCTATTCCTTTACGTCGTATTCCCATAAATGCGTCAGATTTTGTAAGAATAATGGGGAAACCTCTCACATTAATTTTTTCATACATGTATCACTGAGCTAGCGAAGGGAGTTGAAGCCTGGCTTGAGTGTACAGTATGATTCCAGTATCTTGTTTACGAATGCTAAAAGACTACGGATTAACGTCGCTAAAACAGTGCTACTCAAAGAGATGACTGATGGACCGGGGCCAGTCCTCGTCATCATTTGACTGCGCGCCACGAGTTCCATGAAAAATTGACATAATAAAATAATTTAAGTAATTTTGAGTTATGCATTGCAGTAAATAACTTGTGATAGACGTAGCACAATGGTGATGCGTTCGTGATACTCACCAATTGGGTTAGAGATTGGGTACGTAAATATGGTATCTACGTATATGTGTACTCTGACCACGTGTATGCATAATTCCCTGGCGCAGGGCAGCAATCTCTCTAATATCTAAGGAGTAGCAGCCGAGACTGCGTCGGATGCTGTCGAGCGAAGGACAATTTGACAACACCAACCCCAAGGAGAGTTATTCAATGTGACGAGTCTCTAGCTCGCTGGTGGGGCAATCTTCCGGCACTTAGCATCAAGTGGCTTGAGAAGCGCTTTCTCCATACAGTCAGAACTTTGAAAAAATCGCATGAACTTTGATACGTTTGAAGGTTGATTTTTTGCACTTATGCGTTGGTACAACCTCGTAAATGATAATAATTAAAAACTATCACGGCGCGCAGGCTTGAACACAAAATAATTTCTGATTTTATTTTCAAAATTTTCAGGTTAACTGCAGAAATTTTGCATAAGCTTTGACATTGTAATATAGCGTGACTACAATATCTCTTAGAAAGAATCCGGCAAATTAACACTCTGATGCTTACCTCAAACGCTAACAAGGAGCATTTCGGTATTCGTTGCGGTACAGACGAGTCGCTAGATAGATTCATGCTGCGAACAGGGTCGATGTCAGTATTTCAGTTCCAACATAACCAAAAGCACTCCTGCATAATTTGCGTTGGGCGTGAGCTTTGATGTGGAGGGTATCCAGTGTACGTCCTGGTTACGCTCGCGTTTCATGATCAATCAAAGATAACTGTCCATCTCATGAGCCCTCCGCCAGTTTCATGGTGGAATATTTTCATTTTGAGTAGGGCTCAGAGATGCATGTTCAATGGTCTCTTAGGCGGAAGCAAAAGGTCATGATCGATTTATTGCATATTTATTATTCTACCTATGAACTGGACGTCGGATTTATCATCGTAGTAACATTAGTATGTGAAATAAATAGCGCACCGCGATGACTTTTTTGCTTTTAGTTAGATTTCGCTGGTACAAGGGGCAGAATAGTATGATTAAGGAACCTAGAATACTGCTCTCGACAAGTTAATAAGTGAAGTGAGCTGCAGATTTAAATGTTGGTCATTTTTCTAACGCCTACATAGTGTGTCATAGTCTTCATATTTAGACAGAATCACTTGCAGAATAATCAAAAAAATAAGGCAATGTTCCTAAATTTATCATTAACTGGGAAAAAATTGCCAACTTGATATTAAAAGAATGATTTCGTTCATTCATATTTGGAAGGAAATAAAGGTATGTAAACGCTCTTAAAAACGTAGTAACTTTGGTGTGACCGGGTTCTCTAAATTTCTTTGTGGTAAATTAAGTTCAAAAACTGTTCCATAATGCGAATTTTTTTATTACTGTTCTGGAAGTGAGCTTTTTATGTATAGTGATGCTTTATTTCTGGCCAAAGCTCATCAGGAAGTTTAGTGAAAAAATAATGATTTTAGGTTTTATAATTAGAAACCTGAATCCCAGAAATGCTCGTATCATTTATCACGTAAATTTTGCGCTTTCTATCGATTGGAGAAAAATTCGGATCTTCTTCTCAGTTAGGAAAGGAATACAGGAAAGGAAATAGGAAAGGAATAAAGGAATTTATCCCAGGAAGAAAGAAAAAAAGAATGAAATAATGAATTACGTCTGTAACGTTGATGTTAAAAATATTCAATCGTAGTAGAACTGATCGTTTCGTATAATATTGTCGAGCGGAGTTGTTAGGCTTAGACCGTCCTAAAAACTAAATGCGTTTGTGGAGGCTTTGAAGTTTTACTTACATTCATACATATATTGGCTACAGCAAGACCGACATTTTAAAGTTATTACGAGTCAAAAAATACTCTGACCACACAAACACTGAGCACGAACATATTTCTATCAATTTTCTTTGAGTCAGCGAGAAATTGAAACCCATCAGTAATCGAAAGAAGGATCATTTCCCATAGAAATTTTCTTACGCTTTTGAAAGCGGTTGCTGGAACAATTTCTATTGGAAACTAATATCCAATGACTTAGTGAAGCCTTTGCAGCTCAAGCAAAGTTTCAACGTAGAATTACTTTCCAAATTCGGTTAGCGCGTAGCGCCGAGGACTTAGGGAAGATCCTCAGTGAATTTTTGTGCAGTTTTTAACCGTTGTAAAAGTTATCGTGGTTTTCTTTTCCAAAATCCTGGAGGCTAGGTCTTTTTCATCATTTAGTATACTCAACGTAGAAATATGCGGAAAATCTATAACATTATGATGAGAATTACGTCAGCATTTAAGCGACTGTTTTTTCATTTGAGTTTAACTTGACATCGCGCTTACTACTTGACATCGCGCGGTCTTCCCGGAACACTGGAAAAGTAAAGGCGCAGCCCTATACGACTGTACACGAGGCTGAAATAAAGATGAAAGTTTTTTTTCTTTACAATTTGATGCTTTGAGCTCATGGTTATTGTGCATCTTCACATTTTAGCACCTGAACACGGCGGCATACTTTCTTGCAGTGTTTGTTTTGAAAAGAGCCTCTAAGTGATGATGGTGGTCTCATGGCAGTGAGATGTCTCCCAGCTTCAATTTCGTAAAACAATTTCTCAACCAAATTACTGATGGTTCTTTAAAGGACAGCATCTGGGAGACAGTCCCAAATTTACAGCTAATCGGCTCGCTCATTATGGAACCTGCCCGTGTTATTCAGAGCTGTTTCACTTCAGAATTTCTCTGCTAATCCTTCGAGTGCGGAGCAATAGCAATGCACCATTTCAAGTGAGCGGCTCTTTCGTCAGTGTGTTCATTTACATTTAATTCTTTAGTTTTGAAGCAACAGTATGTCTCTTTCGTTTCAACTGCAGCCTCCGAAAAAGAGTCGTTTTAAAAACTCACGCGAATGGATGGTTGACATTTTTTGATGAAGTGAAATCAAAACTTCCTTCCATTTTTCCTTTAACGGATGATCTATGAGGCTATCGGGTCTGTTCATGTTCATTTATTGGTGGATTCTAGAGAATTCTATAGCATTTCCGGCACAAACCGAGCGAATTAGTGACATAAGTGCTTTTAGAGCTCTGCAAATTGGGGAAACGTGAGCAGAGCTCGCTTTATTTGGGCTGTCCAGAGCTTTCATTTACGCATCCTGTACTGCTTCTCTAAACAAAGCAAGTTCACGCTAACACAAAGGTCATTCCACTCAACTCTAATGAACATTAGTTTAAATATTTTTTCGAATTCTTTTTTCATTGTTCATTCATATTTCATTTCATTTTAAATTTGAATAACGGTTATATTGGTAGATAATGAGACTTGCTCATCTTTTCGCTAATGTTGATACTCGTCGAGTTTCTTTTTCGAGGTTCAGTGAACACCTCTTTTCTTACATATTAAACAATACAACCAAAATGATACACTTCAGTAACCAAACATTTGAACAAAACCTTTTCGCTTATCCACAGTATCTCGAGAACATTTTCTATAAGATCCAAGAGTAGATGTAGCTCAGGAGGATCAATCAAGTGTTCCCTCATTAGCCGCGGCGGAAGAGCGGCACACCAGCCACACCACACACACACACGCCGGCAGATGGAGGGATAACAAAGCAGCAGCAATCAGTGACGCTACCATCACGGTCCTGCTTGCAGACGATTGGAACCCGAGTAACTTTGCAGCTTTTCTGCCTTAATTAATCGAAAGTTGATATTGCAGGTCCTAACGAAGACATCACGTATTTGTACACGTGGCATGATGTGTAGGGCTAATTTAATAGCAGTCAAGGTGTTGAGACTAGTCAGATTGAACCTGATATTACCGATTAATATTCGTGAGGGAATGTTGCAAAATATGCGTCATCGATTTTTAGAATTTATCATTTCTCTACTCTCGAAAGTATACTTGAAGAATGTATTTCCCCCTTGATTTGAAATGAATGGGGAGATTTGCACTAATGAATCATCAATAATACGGCTTATGGTAATTTTTACGAAATGTTCTGTATTGATCGCATTCGCTTTGGTATTAATATACTGAGTAAATGGGCAAAATTTCCCACGTTGCGGGATATTACACAACATACACAACATTCTCAGAACTTATGTCTATATAGCGTCAGCCAAAGTAAGCTCGCTTCAGTTTTACCTAGAAAGAGAACGGTATGAAACTTTGATGTGTAATAACTCACAAAAAGACGCAATTTTGGTATTTCTTCTCTCAAAAAATCCATGAAACGTTAAAAGCCTTATATCGTAGAGTCACTGCATGGACTTGGCAATGGTCGATGATAGACCAATCATGCTGAGAATATTTAGACATAAATTCGTGCACAGAACTGAGATAATTCATTGTCTACCTCCCCACATCATTTTGGACGAATTGAGTGAAATTGTCATAGATAAAAGGATTCTGTGTTCAGAGAATGCCAAAGCTTGCGCTACTGATTGCAGATGGAACCTCGTTTCGTACAACTGTGCGCTGCTTCAAGAAGGTGGTGATGTTGCTAATTTCACCACACTAGGACATGGCGGCTTAATCTGAGAAAGGTTTACAGCCCTTGTAGAGAACACATAATTAAACACTAATGCTGTGACCCAAACGCGATCATGACACTTGACTGAGGAACTGCGCTTCACTGGTTGTATCATATGAACAAACCCCCGATCACTCTTGCGACCCACGCTTTTTCTTCATAGGTTATCATTAATTATACTCATGTCTGAACTTTAACATTTTTCTTCACTAGTACCGAAAATGACTCAAACTGTCTCCACATGAGATCAAAACACAGTACGAGAGCCCCACGCATTTAGAAAAATTTTGTTTCACTGGTCTAGTTTAGTTTGCAAGGTTAGGTCTCGAACTAATATACGGATGATTATAAAATCAAATAAAATATTTACGATTTTTTTAGTTTCAGTTTTTATCTAGGCTCATTCAACTGGCTATACCAAGTTGATGCTTAAATAAACTGGGATATTTCTCATAAATTTGCATAAATACGTCACCATATAAGGCTTTATTCTGCAATGTATAAGTACGATGACAGAATTTTTCTTATTCGAGTGGCAATTGAAAAATGAGTAACGAGCATTTTTAGGCGAAATTGTTTTCCTGTATTATCACTCACTTCATAATATCTATGTTCATGACAAACTACTCCTATGGAGACAGTTTCTTCATTACGCTATATGTTAAAAAAAACATGAAGCCACAGAATGAACTGAGCCCAACTTTCAGTTTCATTGAGCTGCAAAATTACGACACCTCGTGTTTCGGTCGCAAGTAAAGGAATGTTCATGAACGACTGTGCTCGTGTTGCACTTATCTTGATTAAATTTTCTATCATTAGCATTTTTTTCTTAAACAGGGCGAGAACCTAGCTCAATTTCTCTTACAGCCCAACGGACTTTATACGAGTATGATGCTCACGAGAGCGATTTCGTTTAAAACAGTAGAAAGTGCAAGTGTTTACTCGTTGCCCAAAAGCCATGGAAGCTGAAATTGATATCATGATTCTTTTGTTTCATTTTCATTTTTGCAGTCATCGAGCTACATTGTCATCCATCAGTCAATCGTTGAAAAATTGAAATTGGCTGGCATGCACAAATAAGGTAGTGCTTGGTGCCTCACCTTTGCTGAGTGCACTAAAACTAACAGTGAGTGTGCAACTCACTATTCTCTTAGTAGAGAAAAAAATCTCGCAGATTTTCATGTTCTATCAAGCTTGCTTTTCGGGTTATTTTGAGATCATATCCAGTCAACATGTCATCAAAACGCAGGAGTTTCAAACCGAGCTTAAAATTATGTCATTATTCAGTTTAGTATAACGGTATTGCTGCACTTCCTGCTAATAAGAAGTACTGTTTTACAAATATTTTATAACTAGCAGGACCCGTGGAAATTCCACAGTCAACATCATAGGAAATCTAGGTACCAGGGAAATAATTCCAAAATAACCTATCTTCATCCAACATAACCTATCCTAACCCAACAGGACCTATCCTAATCAAACATAACCTCTCCTAACCCAACACAACCCATCCTAACCCAACAAAACCTATCCTAACCAACAAATCCAGTCCTTACCCAACCGAACCTATCCTAACCCAACACAACCCATCATAACCCAACAAAACCTATCCTAACCAACAAATCCTGTCCTTACCCAACCGAACCTATCCTAACCCAACATAACCAATCCTAACCCAACATAACCTATCCTAACCAACAAATCCTCTCCTAACCCAACCTAACCCAACCCAACATAACTTATCCTAACTCAACATAACCTATCCTAACATAACATAACCTGTCCTAACCTAACCTATGCTAACCTAACATAACCTATCTTAGCCTAACCTATTTTAACTTAACCTATTTGACCCTGATGTTTTAATATCCTAGCCTAACCTATCCTAGACTATCGTTACACATCTTGCCTGAATCTATCATATCATTACCTAGCCAAACGAGTCATTGCAGGACCCGTGAGAAAATTTCAACATAACTTGCCAACATAAACTGCTCCAAGAAATTTCAACATATGATCAGGCTGTAGCACAGATACCGCGATGGCCTTTGTATTTATTAATCGGACGGACTAACTAAGTAACTAACTAAGGAAGGAACAAGCAGAATTATAAAATGATTAATGCTAAAGATCTGGTTTAATTAAATTGAAATTAGGACTGTAACAAAAGCTACGTCTATAATTTGAACGAGGAAGATAATTTATTTTCCAAAAGTGATATATTAAGGAAATCATTTCTAAAAGTACAACAGAGGGTATATTTGGATTTACTCGTAACTATTTATAGGTCCCAATAAGTTCGGCGATTTCTTACGATGAAGCATCTTATGAAAACATTAGCTCTCGGGTATGCAATTATATTTGACCAACAACACTTGACCTATACACGCGCTTGATTGGTTAAATGATGAGTTTACTCTGAATTAAATGCTCGAATTAATAATATTATTTTAAATGAGGTAAGGGAGAACAGAACATTGTATCATAGGTTAAATTTCACATTCAATTTTCATATCAATATGAATCATCTACTTTTAAATATTTTATTTCATTAGCTAACGCTGCCAATGTTTCGATATAAATAAAGATTTAAGATTTGCTCTGAATGTTTTGAATTATTTTTCAAAAGAAATTCAGCAGTGAGAGCGTTCCGAGTTTGAGTTCCATTAAAGTTTAGTACAGTTTCATCATATTTGCAGCATAATAATATGAAGCACCAATTTCTATTTCTTTCCTGCAGGCTCGTTCTCATGGGGAAATAATTTTCGAGCGCTTCTGAAAAATCTCTGGAGTGTGTTGCGTAGGAGTAAAGGGAATGATCGCAGATAGGTTGGGTGGAGGCAAAACAATCCAGTTAATATTATTTTATCCAGTGAATTACAGTACAACCGGCTGAGGTCCAGTTTTGATTTGTCCTGTGTTTGCGTGTAGCCAAATGCGAGGGAAAGCTCCTTTTTGTTTACTGTATCTTTTTTCCCTCAACTCCTCTCTTTGAAATGCCGTTCACGGGGAGAGGAGAGGGCGCTGCAGAATGCCTCGCCAGCGTTTCTTCTAAATCGACGCACAAAATCCTAGAGAATTTTCCCCATAGCTCACCGTTAGCGCGAGACCAAAGCGCTGGCGTGGGAACGCTGTAATTATATCATGTTGAGAAAGCTTCATTGTACCTCCTTCTGTACTCTTGAATGTGTTACACTTCCCACATGAGTGATTTTCCGATAACATAATTGCTTATATTTTTTTAATTATTCCTTTAGGCCTCTATTGATTCGTGTCTAGTCCTTAAAATCTCTATTAAGGCTTTTCGAGCTGAGACAAAGCTGCAAATATCGAGTTCTAGAGTAAATATGTTCGTTTTAAAAGGAATCTTGGCAATGAAATTTTAGAGAAGACTGATAGTTACTTCCAAGATATAGTTCAAACTGACGATACACTTTAATGACAAAATTATCGCATATTTGCATTAATACGTACGGTTCTTTAGAAGTAAAATTTACAAGCTTTTCAACGGTTTTGGGGATACAATTTCACTCACAAGATTACATTGTTCTTCAGCACTCTTCATTCAGCCTTTACCCTCATAATCATTGTATGATTGAAGCTTCACGTTTGTTTATCGTTAATCACAATTATTTTTGAGTCACCAAAATGTCCTCTGAAGTATTTAAAATATCTGAGCATTGACCATCAAACTACGTTTTACCGCCTCTGCTTTCACAGTTTGCTCATGTTGAAGGCAGGATTTCCCGGTCAGAAAAATACGTTGAAATCAGAACGACGGAACGATCACAACAATTCTGGAAGCCCTGGGGTCATTCGTCTCAAATTGTGTAGATTTAGACTTACATTCTCCTTCAGTTGTATTTTTGCCTGTGACTCCGGTTGTAGTGCGGACATGGGGTTGAGCCCACGGACTGCTCCTCCCTGACTCAAACACTGACCATCTCCTGAGATACGACTAATTAGATGCTTCAGAACAGGTCTCCTCGGGTCTAAACACGAAATAACATCCAGAGTCGGTAAACAGCGTCTCTTCTGCCGGGCCTTATTTGTTACGCTATATTCCAGGTTTTTCCTGCATTTGTGCAAATTTTTAAAAGAGATGGAGGTCATTGGACCAAAGTGAAGGAGTAAATCGATTCCGAGGACCGAGGTCGTTTGTTGTCCAAAAAATTCTTGGGAAAGCAACAAACACAAGAGACTTGGGCGACCGAGGCTGCGAGTGAGAGCCCGAGCAAGTATTGGAAAATGCATCGAATTTGTCTTTGCGCGTGCGACAAAATTTCACTCTCAATTCATTTTTTTGCCGTACGGATTTTCTCATGATTTTTTTTTTGTTTCCATTCTTTTTTTGAAGATGAACTCACCAATACGCTTTTGTCAGAGATTGATTACGCCGCATCTCGATCGACTTCGCCATGCGTAGATCCGCGTTTGTAGAACAGAATATTTCAACCACGGTATCAGAAAAGGGATTGATCACATTTGATACTTCCAAAAGCGTTGCTCGCTGTGTAAAATTTGTTGATCAGAAGTTTTTCTTGAGCGACATGGCTGACAATTTAGTCATCATTTAAATTTAGATTAGGGGAGAATGGGCATCATCACCAGCGTTAGTGAAATATTTAGCAGTAGAGCGTGCTAATCTCCAAAAATTTCTAACTTTCAACTAATAATAGCTCACGGGAATGCTCTAAATAGCTGTACGTTGAGTAGATAATTAATGATGTCGCTTAAGATTTCAGGCCAACGTAACCACTATTCAAGAATGCCTAAAAAAATTGTGGAAGTTCCACATACTTTTTACATTCAGAGGGCTGAAAATAGGAAGAATCGGTGTCAGCGCATTGTTCCCGACAAAAATTAAAATGAACCAGAAATGTGGGAATAAACTCATTGCTTTTTAACTGCGCCACGTGTTGTGTTGATGTATTTAAATTCACATTTTTTGTGTAATGCAAGCCTTCGTTCCTCAAATACCAAGTTGGTCTGTTTGCAAATGCTTGTAATAGATGAGAAGGGAGCTTCTGTTGGTTCCGAGCAACTGATATTCGGTCACTTTCTATGAATTTCGAAAAAAGTCTCTCGGAAAAAAATTTTACGGGCGTCCACAGTCTTGTTCATTTGCTGCTTTCATTCTGCGGACTTGGAGTTCTGCACTCAGATGACGGTGTTGCAGCCGCGGTTGGAGGCGAGAGTGGCAATTGCAAGCAACATCAACGCATCGCATACTGCGTTCATACTCTTCTCTTCCCACTTGAAAATTGGATAAAAAGAAATTTTTCCACAACGTATTTAAATTCTTATCGTGAGAGTGGTGTACAAATCGTCAACTTTAGAAGGGATTTGCTTCAAATTGAGAAATACATAAAACATTTGATGATGTTGCGTAATGATCTAGAATGATTTTGAAAATTTCCATTCCTTTTTGAAGAATGAACTGCTTCCATCTCAAAGTTATAATATACAAGCAATTTTGCTTCCTAGTAAATAGAAAAATATATGCATCAGGTCTAGAATTGGTCTTGAGAATACTTGTGTGACCTTTTCTTTCACATACATTCGATTACATTTAGCATAAGTTCTAAAAAGATATTTAAAAAATTACATGAAAATATTTCATAACCATTATGCTGAGTTATGGGAACGTATAGAAACGTAATTCGGAAATGCTGACCAACGAGCAAAATTTTATCCTTTTGCAAAATTGAGTCTTTCTGATACACAAAAAGCATTCAAATTTTTTGAACACAACATCGGTTTCACGAAAAATTCCCATCGGTTCCGGTACTTTTTCACAGGCTCGAAGACGGCGGTTTTTGCGAGCGTTTTACGATGGTATAGAGCTGCAATGGTAAGTGCACGCAATTTGTCCGGAAAACGTTTCCGGTCGGGAAGGGCAGGATTTGAGGTACACCGACCGCACAGCTCTGGGAACAAATGCTACGTATTTTGTCGGGGGAAGCTAAGTGCCGGTGTCAATGTAGTGAGAAGTGTGCTCTCACACGTGAAGCTCGCGTTCCAGTGAAATGAGACTTGAGGAGAAATGTCAGAAATGAGATTGGACCGAAGTGATGTGTTTGGTACGTACTCAACCACACAGGACCGATATGATGCATTTAGTTGGGTAACAATCAACACTGAACTGAAGTGATATGTTTAGTTAGAGGCAACAAACTCGATCACACTGCGAAGAAAAACTCTCAGAATTTCTACTTTAGGTTGTGAAATGTACTGCGTAGAGCAGTAAAGCTTACAATGATGTTGAGAAATCACAAACCTTTCGTTTGAAGAGATGGGGAATTAATTTGATTTAAGAAATCGAGTTGTGAATAAATGAACATTGGCTTCGCATGTACAAAACCTCATTATTCTCACAGAGAGATTTTTTCAAGGGTAAAATTCGGAGCTCATTGCTGAATGCAATGTTTGGAGACCAAATCATCTTATGCAAGACTCCCATTTGACGTGCGTTATTCACTGTAAAGCGCCAGTTTCGGCCCCGCGCACATCCTAAAGGGGAAAGTACACGAAGGAAGAGATTTACTTGTTGCCTTGGGAAAACGAATCTATCGATAAAGAAGTATCTTATCATAAAAAATGAAAGTCTCAATTGGAAAATGAAAAGCTCATATTTCACGCAGAAGACAGTGACGAAATCACTTCAGTGTAACTCTAAATGAAATAAACACACGAGATGTCTTACCTAACAAAAGTTGCTATCAGAACTCACGTCAACGTTTATTGGACTAGTTATGCTCTTTGTTGAAAAAAAACACAGATCAGAAGTTCCCAAGCTGCTATTCGTCATCAGTAGCAACGATTTCATTTAACTCTTCTTCAATGCTGCATTTTCCCCTCGCGCGGTAGTCTATCATAGTCTTTCAATATAAACTATATTAGTTTTGTCATAGATGGTGGTGCTTGTGCGCATTGAGGTCGCACCGCTGCGTATGTTCGCAACGAAGTTAGCTGTGCAAATAATTGATCTTGCTGTCCGGGCGACCATTTGTTTCACCCGTAAACCTTCAATAGCACGCTCACTCCACTAATTTAACACTCGTTTGTAAAATTCATCTTTCTATTACAAGGTTGGTGTCCAAAGAATTCGATTTTTCGTTTATTTTTTGTTCAGTTCATTTGGTTCATGTTCATTAGTTTCGTTCATTACTTTTGTGCGTATCAGGATTACATGCCCCGCTTGTTTACATCTTGTTGTTTATTTGGGGATGTTACGAAAAAAATCAGCTAAGATGATGTAGAGTTAATTATCTGTTACTTATAAAATACAAATATTGAAATTATTGCTCCACATTAACTGCAAGAAATATGGTCTCATCGAGCTTCTAAATGATTGATTATTCATGACGATGAAAAATTACCCAACTCTCGACAATAGATTGGGATGAAGCTTGATTCGAATATCCTGAATGTTGATTACGCAGAGAAACAAGATTAGAGCTTAATCTTTGGATAATTTAACTGTCAGCATTTGGACGCCAAGGTAGACTGATTGAAAATTTATTACCTCGGAACGATTCTCATCCTTCTGAATGCGTCGTGATCGAGGAGATAACTTCGTAAACATCTGCGCTACAAATGTTTTCTCAACGAAAGAAGTAAAAATGCTGTCCTTTATTTTGGAAAATAACTTTACCAACGACATAGACACGCGGTCCACGGACTTCAACATTCCTCTGAATAGCTAACTCTGTAAGTCAAAAACTAAAGTGCATCCTTCCAGGACTCCCGAAAGTATTACTTGCCCATGGATGGACGTAAGCAAGGTGCATGAAGACTTCATAAATAACTTACCGCGCTAAAAATTAGTGGACTATCCAAAGTATGGAAATTTATGTTGGCAAAGCTAACAGCGTCGCTGCGCTCAGATGCCGCTCAGCATTATTGCTCGCACTTATATTAACACGAAATACCAATGCTTGGGGAGTTTGCCCAACAGGACAGTACTCTCATTATTCCATTGTGGGTTAGTGAGTACAAAGAAACATTCAAACACTTCCTAAGTCATCTCATCAGCAAACAAAATTTTTCGTACTTTTCGATGAATTCTAGCAGGTTTTATTGGCCACACAACAGGGTACATGCAAGGGAAGTGTTCCTAAGATTTGTATATTGAACTAGTCGTTTTTAGTACGAATCGTTACCAATTATAGCTTCTATGGCTTGAGTAGACAACGGCGAAAAATGACCATTATTGATGCCAATAATCATGGTTTATTTGATTCAATTAAGACTACTGTTCGACAGAATATACATCATTCAAATCAGTCATCAAAAAGAGTTTCACTCATCCCCACGCAAAGTTTACGACGATGAATTTACGACTCTCATTTCGATGCAAATAAAATGTACCCATCCTCAGAATACATCCCTTGCATTTGCGCTGCATAATGTTTGTTATTTCGGTGTATTTTCCAGACTTCAAGTGCGCAATTTTCATCGTTAACGAAGGCCCATTTGAATCGATGCATTATATTTAACGCATTCGATGCCGGGGTGAGAGGCGTGATTGGAGCTTAGGAACTGACATTTTCATTGATACTCCCAATGAGGCCTCTAATTTATCGACATCAAAAGGGGATATTGGAACGACCGTGTCATTCTTTTGCTCATTTGAAATCCTGCCGTGAGAGAGGCAGAAGCCGGACGTATTCTTTCCCCGGAAATTTATTTACGATGGAAAGCATACGTCAGGTTTCCATGGGGCGAAAGAAATAAAAGCCTTTGCAGACACTTCCAATTGAAAACTAACGGAAGATATTCCAATCACGAGGAGGTGGTAGTCAGTACGGAAATGCTTGCTATTTTGGAATCAAATAGTACACGAGAGCACAACTGTTGTACGGCTTTAGTTTCAGTTATATTTAATCAAAGCAATACTTGCCAATCTATGTTTATGCAGTTGATTTACAGCCGTATTATCTGGGCCTTTTAGTAATTTTGCTGTCGAAATGATTTGATGCTTGTCAAATCTAAAAGACACTTTCACGAGGATGAGATGTAGTACAGGTAAAAATGACACCTTCGATGGTGAAAGAAATAAGTGGACAACTCAATTTTCGAAGCATTTATTCCCATGTCACATGCACTCAATAACTCGTTGGATGAACGCGGTATTATTTTAGCCTTTGAGACAAAATTTACAATGCAACACACCTTCACTCACAGTTCTGACGTTCGGACACAGATATTTTCGGTCACAAGTGTGGTCTCTGCCTCTTGATTGCCTCGCTCTCCACTGCTCTCTTAATTCTGTCTCTAAGGAACAGACTTGTTGCACCGATTTGATTGGTGCCTTTGGATACGTTACTTACTGATATCTAACATTTATTAACGCATGCGTATCGCACCTATTGCTGGCTATTCAGAGTGCAGAGTAAAATGAATTAATCGTAAACAAAATGTATTTAAACACCATGATGCTCGATAGAATGATGTTTACTAAGTAAAATAGATTACTTCGTGTAGGGGCATCTCCAAGTTAATTTAATATAATTCTTTCCCTAACATCGCATAAGATCCGAAATGTTGTTGCAAACTGAACTGTCCTCATTGTCAATTTTATCTTAAGGATCTCAATTGCATTAAGTCCTCTTGAACAAATATATGAGATGACTGCACAATTGAAAGTGAAGCTGGTTTCGTCCTGAGCTCGGAAATAGGTAGAAATTATTTTTACAAGAAAACCATTGCCATGATCTACACCAATGAACAGACTAACGTTGAGTTCAATTTGCTTGTTTTATCGCCTAAATTATCATAGAAGAAAGCACAGCCTCATGAATCTTGATATATAAGAATGGAACGTTTTTTTCACTTTATTTGTCCGATATCCAACATTTAGCACAGGAGAAAAATCTGTCACATTATGTTTCGGTGATTGTGGGTGGCTATTGTATATGTATGTGCGCAAGTCTGGAGCGCATGTAAATGGAATATGCCTCGCGAGACATTTTTACGGGGAAAATGGTTCACGCACGGGAAATTCTAAGAAATTGAACATTTGAAAATAAAATCTCCTATCATGCACTTGGGTCCTGCTGGGTCATAATTTATTTGCTCAGGAGAGGAAGCAAGTATTTAATCTCTGTTCCGCTCATTGTTTTCATCCGATGCAAAAAAGTGTTCATTAGAACTCGCTATATAACGTTATAATTTCATGGGCGAAAAGCAAGAATGAGAAAAGCCCGCCCAGAGTTGCTGTACTTGCACATGCTGGCGTTCTGAGGCCGCTCCTCAGTGGGCGCGTGGGCGACCGCAACCTGACTTCGGCCCGCCGCAGCCGGCACCACAGCAGGTGACAAAAAATACGCCGTGACAACTATAGCAGGCATAAAAAATAGAATAGAACGAAAGATCTTTAATGGCACTAGCGTTGAAGATACGCTGGGAAGATCGATAGGTTCATGAAGTCCCAACTATGGACCGGAGGGATGGAGACTAGACCGGTTGGGCATCGTCTCGAGGAGCGCTCCCCCGGTGCCTGAATTGCCACGACTACTGTCGAAGGAGAGACTGATCAGCAATTAAATTACATTGAGAAGGGCACAAGGCCGCAACACGAGAGTTACGTGAATTAAGGGCACAAGGCCGCAATAGAGAATTACGTGAATTAAAGGCACAAGGCCGCAACACGAGAATTACGTGAATAAAGGGTACAAGGCCGCAATAAGAGAATTACGTGAATTAAGGGCACACGGCCGCAATAATTTAAGTTCAAAGTTACATCTCTCCAGATTTATTTTAGGATTCGCCAGGCAGGCCGCTGAACTGCTACAACACACCACTCCGCGACGCTACCTATGGACGGTGTCTCACCATTGCAAGCAGTCGAGCTCATGCGCTGTCCCCCCGACGAGGTCACGAGCGCATCGGAAGTCGGTGCAGAGGTCTCACTCCATCTTCCCCGCAGAGGATCTCGTGACGTGCGGCATCATCGGTAGATACATAGTCGTGCGAGTTGATGGATCTACTGGATCTTGAGGTAGGAGATGAATCGGCAGCGGAATTTTACGAAGACAGACGCGGCAGCGGTAGATGCACAGTCTTGCGAATGGAGAGGACTTGAGTATCACTACATCCTTCACAGATAAACAAGGTTGCACAAAAAACCGGGAGCTGCCGCCTGACGAGAGCGATCTGTGTCGTCCGCGCATTGAATTGGGAAGAGCTGCTTGCAGCAACGAGTGCCAGCCTGAGGAAGCTGCTCCTGTTGCCATTTAGTTGGAGTTCCTGGGATAGCTTCAGAGGAAAAATTAGAGCACCGACCACAAGCAAAATCGAGAATGGTGTATGAGAACAGTGGCCAGCAAATTAAAGATGAATGTGACTTTGATTAACCAATAAAAATATTAATGTAACGTTTTGTTTAGCAGGTGCTAATTCTGATGTTTGTTATCCGAACTTCTGCTTTAGTATGATTTTTAGCTCACTTGAGCATCATTCTGCTCCTTACTCGATTGAAATATTCACGGTGTGTGGGATTCAGTCGCGCTCATTGCTGCTCCGCACTCTGTGTTGAAGTGAGAACAGCTGAGACATCAATGGACATACTCAAATGCGATAGAACCTGAACAAAATTTAGGAAGTGTACATGGATACAGATACAGTAAATGGCGTATTTGTGAAAAATTTCAGAACAATTAGCGTTTGGATTTTCGAGAATGTGCTTCGCTAAATTACAAAATTTTTACCTGCGAATATACAGCAAAATATTCTAACACGCGTATTAAAAATACAGAAGAGCTTACTGGGACGCACTCTATCTCTACGACTGCGGAAGCCGGAAATTCCGTGTTTGAGCTTACAGAGGTCGTGAACCTCTTTAGATGGGCTCTGAGGTTCATCTTTATTTGTAATCCTCTGAAAAGGTAGCTTTTTGAATTCATCGCACCGCATGTCAGTGTGTGTGGACATGTAACATCGCTGGCGGAATTGCGGCATGATCCTTTTCAGGTTCTGCCTCAGTATCTTTGGGGGCACTGAGAGCATCTAAGGTCGAAATCCTTTAGCGAGATCCTTCTATGGCTACTGGAAAGCCTTGTGTGGTCAATGCGCAGGTCTTTGTCATCCTCCAAAAATAAATGGCGCGTTTTGTATAACAATTTCTTTTGGGAGTGAACTCTGCGAGAAGTTATGTTTTAGATTAAAAAGTACTTTGAAAAATGCTCGGTAAGAAAGATTTAAATAGAATTACCATGGAATTAACTACTTTCAAAAAATATAATTACTTCGATTTTAAAATTGATATATAGCCCTTTTACAGCTAGGTGAAAAAATCAATTCATTCTCTCAGTCGAATCAAAAATGAACAACGTTCTAATGTTGGTCGCTTTATTTTCTCTTAATATAAGTGTGCACGCCTTCACTCACTCCCACAGGCTCTGCGAGTTGACACTAGTGAAGAAATTATTCTGGCAGAGGACGGCTCTGGAGTCGAAACTCAGAGCTGGCGGTTCTCAACGTCATTGCACCTGAGCTCTCGAGCACGTGTGGGTGGCAGTCATTAATCGAAAGTTATCAGTTTCTCGCCTTTATGACTTAGTGATGCTTTTCAGCTCAATAAGTGAGGAGAAATTGCCCAATCAAATTAATGAGCGTCGAAAAAATTGGAAATAACAGCTAGAGTATGGTAAACACGCTTTTCAATGGGAAAAATTTAAGTTCCTGTACTGAAAAGTCATTTCTGAAACGCATAGCGTTTGAAAGAAGATTCAATAAAATTTCTATCCAATCATTAAAAAATAACCTAGATTGTTATAATAATAAGAAAAGCTATTTTTTTAACAATGAAGCCGTGAAAAAGATGCCGTCGGTAGATATATTAGATTGTGATTTTTGCACGTGCACCCACTCACATACTCACACACACCAACACTCGGCAAGTTCAACTGCACTTTGTTTTTTAATGCATCGAACGTAGGGTCAAAATCAGTCTTACGTTCCGGATATTTTACTAAACTCAGATACTCGATTTCCTTAAGAAATTAACGTTACTCTTTCAAAGTTAGCCGACTATAAAAAATGCATCACTTTTCCTTGGATTTCAAAAGAAGCTCCTTCCTGCTATGCTTCAAAGTCTCTGGTGCTTTCAGAGCAGAAAAATTGAGCTGGCTTCTCACTTTCGATATTGACATCCTGTCGGTGTCAGAGTCTTTGAACAGCCTCCACTTCTTGCGGCAAAGGCTATTAAGCCCCAAACTAGTATCCTAAAATGACAGACCATGCACTGCCCTTCCACCTCATTTCTTCATTTATAGTAGGTATAAATTGATTTGATTTTTGGATTCGACAAGCTCGCATTGAAGATCGCAGTTACCTTGCACAAGTATGGACGAGGTATCGATAAGTAGGATTTTTAGGTCCCAACTTCACCACTGTGGGTTTCATTGATTCGTCTGTCTCTCAGACCGTCGACATGCACCCACGCAGACTACTGCCATAGAACACTTACATGTTCTGTGCCAGCCTCTTCACTCTCAGCAGCTCGGAAGGCTCACATCGGTTCACACGTACAGTTGAGAGTGAAGACCTAACGCTTCCTTTTGTTTTCACTGAGAACATCACAAGTGCAGTTTGGAAGCTCACATTAACATGTTGTCGTACTGCGAAGCTGCTGCAAGAGATTAGTTGATGAAAATGTAAATAAACTACACCCAGTATTGGTCATTGTTTTATTGGTTGTGTGTATTCATATTCATGAATGCGAAATAAACGAGTTGATTTATTCAAAATCTTCTTCAATATAATTCATGAACCCGATGACGATGGCTTCTTGTACGATATCTAGTGTTTGCAGCTGAGAATAGAGCGAGTAACTGGAAGCGATCAAACTTATAAAGCGAGCGCACGATATGCAGCCGGCGGAATGCGAGTTATTTAAAATTAAATATTTTTAAATGCACCGAAATGCCAGTGTCTGAGCTGGATTTTATGCTTTAAATTTTCCATTAACGGTAACGATAAACTACAAAGTACTTGACAGGAATGTAAAGTTTTCCAGAACAATATATAATTAGGGGGTGCAGCTTTAGAGTTGCACTTTCTAATTTCCAGAATGTGAATTTGCCTGTGAGTCTCACTCAAAATATTTTGCTGTTGACTGAGCACTTTGGGTTGCCATGATTCAAACGAGGCAAAAATAATTTCTTTTCGGGATGTTGTAATTTCTATCTTCCATCCTCATTAGCATTCTGTGTAAATGTGTATTAGTTTTAGTGATTCATCACAGAAAATCAGCTCAAACAAATTTTTTTTAAATATTTTACTATGAATCATTGGAACGTTTTACCTTTTGCTGAAAGTCTTCTCTCTAATCTGCAGCTTTAGTTCTGCGCAATGATCGAAATGCTTTTAACTATGTATTTTACTCGCTAATCTTCAAAACTGAGTATGCCGATTAGAATCTAATTACTCTCAAAACAGTCTACACGTTGCCTCATTGATAGAATTTTTAGAAGCCATTCGTGTTTGAGAAAATTCCGTTGAGTTGGCTATCATGAAACTGCTCGCTCGCGAAAACAAGTTAACACAAAAGCCAGTGATACCAATCTCACGAAATTATTGCACTCACCTTTGCATTTGATCTCCTAATTTATGATTTATTGCGCCAGACTTTTTATCGATCATACTACGTCAATTTATGCAAGAACTAAGCTGCTCTCTGAGGAACTCTTGTTTTCGTACGGACTTGACTGCACTGATATCAACTAGGGCTTAGGTGTTACTAACTTGAACGCAATATTGTTGCTAATATCGCACAACAGTTGTCCTTACATACGAACCTGGGGCATGTGTGTAGGGGCTACCGTGGTGACGGCGAGAGTGCCTCCCTCTGAAATGATATTCCTTCAGTTTGTGTTCCTTTCTCCAGTGTTTCTTCCTTTAATCTATGTTCCTTCCTTTACTGTGTTTCCTTCCTTCAATCAGTGTTCCTTCCTTCAGTGAGTGTTCCTTCCTTCAGTGAGTGTTCCTTCCTTCAGTGAGTGTTCCTTCCTTCAGTCAGTGTTCCTTCCTTCAGTGAGTGTTCCTTCCTTCAGTCAGTGTTCCTTCCTTCAGTGAGTGTTCCTTCCTTCAGTGAGTGTTCCTTCCTTCAGTGAGTGTTCCTTCCTTCAGTGAGTGTTCCTTCCTTCAGTGAGTGTGCCTTCCTTCAGTGAGTGTT
>JACJUY010000093.1:198431-372928 GCA_014220935.1 Platorchestia sp. MABIK
CTCCTGCATGAATGCATTCCTGAAAACTGCTGATGAGATCCCTCATTTGACCGCTGCCTCATCTCAGCTGGGATACTGCGAATTTCATCATCAGATTTCAACATTTTGTGCAGGATGCCATCTACGGGACGCAATTTTAAAGTAACGAAAACTCCATCACTGTTTCTTAAACGGCATATTTTAAAGTTTGAATTCCTATGAATGAAATATTCTTCGATCACTCTTAGTTTTATTGGATTGTTAATAAGTTCCTGTTTTTTGTGTGACCCTTTATTAACAGAGCCTATCTCTATTGAGGCAATGCATATAGTAAAATATTCCTGCATGCTCTCCCAAATTGACCAAAACTTGAGGTCTCGTATAGCGAAGAAACCTATGGATGCATTGGTACGCTCACAAGGTAAATAATCAATCAGCTTTCTCAACTTAGGCTAAACTTCAACTCTACATATCATAGCTCAGTGTCTAAATAGTTCAGTAATCGTTAGCATTTCGAATTTGAAGTTTCACATGATGAGCACGGTGAAAAAGTTAAGAAATAACAAAAAATCTTATCGGAGCTGGAGGTCAGTACTTAGACAGCATTGTGATGCTGTCCGAACTGGCGGGTGTGGGGGCTGCCGTGCTGTCATCTGGCAACTGATGACTGCACAGCTGCCGGTTGTCATCTGGCAACTGATGACTGCACAGCTGCCGTTTGTCATCTGGCAACTGATGACTGCACAGCTGCCGGTTGTCATCTGGCAACTGATGACTGCACAGCTGCCGGTTGTCATCTGGCAACTGATGACTGCACAGCTGCCGGTTGTCATCTGGCAACTGATGACTGCACAGCTGCCGGTTGTCATCTGGCAATGATGGCCGCACCACCGTACATCGGGCTGCCAGCTTGGAGTAATGATTGTGCCCCGCCTATACTGTGCCTGCTTCACCTCTCTCGTCAGTCATAAATGATTGAAACATTTATTATAACTTCCCATTCCTAAATATGGAATAATTAAAATTTGGCCATAAACAATATTTTATCAAATGTTGAAAAACGCATGAGCAATTGTTCGGTAACCTGTACTGTAGAGGTAGATTTAGATATCCACGTTTATAAATACCTTCAATGCACTTTGTTTTTGGCTAATTTCTACGCAATGTGTTGTTTGAAGCACACCATCCATCGGCCCTTCCTGGCTCATGCTGATGCTGGTGACGACTTCCTCTCAGTGTCAGCCTATTGACTCAGTTGCAACAACGGTGCAAGGGGCAGAAATATTCAAATTCTAAGACGTCAAATCATGATAAACTGAAGCATATCATATGCTCGTAATTGATTATTTATTGAAGTTTGTGTTCTTAAACATTACAATCGTCAATATTTATTTGAATGAATCTTACACGAGGGAAATTATTCAATTTAATTCCGGCACACTGTTTTTTTTTGTGATTCTGGATGCATGAAACATGTCGGCCGCTCCTCGCCGCTGACTCCTATGTATCTATCCTGCCGACCACAGTCTGTGAGGATATAAAACTTTACGTCGTTCATGAATTGAATTGAGCTCACTTCTGCATTCAGGATGCCTGCAGCTCAGTGAGCGAAGCGCACCACAAAGAAAGCTTTGCATCCAGAGGGATAATTCTACACAGTAGCTCTCAGCCCAGATTAATGAACAAAAAACTCTTTCAGAAATTTTAGAATAATAATAATAGTAATTATAATGATAATAAAAATCAATGTCTCAATATCTTTCAGTATCGTTATTGTACGATATTACTAATTCTCAATTTAACAAAGAAGCAGACTTCTCACAGGGGCATAGGTCAATTTAACTCTTGCAATGANACGGCATTGCATTACTGGAGGACTCAGTCGTCTCGAGACCATCGTTCCGAACGTTTATCGCGACTGAAGAAGTCATCAGATTACCATTACCATCAATCAGGATGGAAGTATCGACGGAATCCCTTCCCAGGTTACGGAACCGAAGCGAACAGCTTGCTCTGCGTGTCGCCGCATCAAGCGCCGCATTCCTTCCGCTTTCCGTGCGGTTGTTTGCGTGAGGGCGACGTACAATTGCTACATCTCTGCTTATTGCCGCAGAGATGAGCTTGATTATATGCTCATACAATACACTGGCGTATAAAATGTTTTTTTTTTCAGTTGAGCGTCGTTTTTTACCTAAGAATGCTGAAAATAAACGATCACTCTTGAAAAAGTTCAGAAGAAGCGTTCCGAACACACGAATTGAATTAAGCTGCTTCAATTATATAATATATTGATCAGAAACACCTTCAAATCAGTCTTTTTCGTGCCATTATGCATCACTGAATACGTGTAAGTTAAATATGAGATAATACAACAGTTGCAAGTAATCATTGTGCAGAAAGCAGCGACGTGTTTATGTTTCATCAGCCTCCATATGGTCAAAAAAAAAAAAAAATTATGATCTCTCCAGGTTACCCACTTTTATCTTTTATTCTTTTGAAAGTTATGTTTCTATTTGCCCCAGAAGTGTGAAGGGGAAAACGCATTCAGCAGCGAATCAAGACCGGGTGGTCCCGGCGGAGGAACATTTCGTTGTGAATCCCCACTTACTGCACGAGATAGGTTATAGGACCGGGTGCGATAAATTTAATTTCTGCGAATTACGTACTCCATTTCCACGTCATCATTTAACGTGCTTTAGAAATTGTTTAGCCCTGCCTGTGCTGTTAACAACCTACCGCAGATTTTATTATTAACAGGGGCAACTGTTAAACAACAACATCGGCATCTACGGATGCTTTATTTCCAATTGAAGCATGATACATATCACCTTTTACATTGGTTTTTCAAATGCCTTAGAACTAACACCAGGACGCTTTCCCCCGGTCAAAGACCGGTACCCATTTCAGACACCTGGGTAGAGAGGGGTATTGTGCTTATAATTTTTCTCCTATACCCAACAGAGAAAATCGCCACCAGCGCCCAGACTCGAACCCGGGTCTACCCGCACGGAGTCAGGTCCTATACACACACGGCTATGCCGAGCACGTTCAGATTCCAAGCAATATGAAATCGGTAGGTAAGGTATTACATGTAACACAGCGCAGGAACACTTGAGATTAAAAAAGGAAAGATTGTTAGTGTACACATCACGAAAGAAGTTGAAGTAAAACTTCAATGATGATGGTGATGATGTATGATGACTTTTACTGCTCAGCGATGATTGTACTTTACCACTCTTCAGACGAGGTGCCATATTGCTATTGCCATATATATATACACACACATAGTTCACAGTTCTCAAAGTCCATCTACCAATTTTCGTCGCTTCATTCAGATATTCTTCTGAAGAATTCTGCTCTACACAGAGGTACAAAGTTCCTTTGCTACTTAGCTGTTCAATGATTGCGGATTCGGGAATTCATTAAATTTTTACATGTATAAGAAGTAAAAAACAATCAGTCATATTGCACCATAAGCCATGCATACGAGCATGAAAAACCTATAACAGATAAGACATTTTCAAAGCATATCAACATACACACTTGTACAATTAAGAATTTGAGTTGCTGATATGAATGGCTGATGGAGTAAAATGACTGATCGTTTTTTACTTCTGTGTGAAATTTTCACATCACATCATCGGTATGATTAAACGTCAAAATGGCTTCAAAGTATCGGAAAATGTTTTGTGTATCGCAACGAGGAAACTCAAGATAATAAGACACTGGGTGCTTGCTCAAAAGAATAACATTGAATGATTTTCAATACAAGCCATCAAAGAGCTCAATAGCTCGCCGAGCATCAATGTTCTATAGTGGTCTTGCCATTCTTACCACTTGGATCCATTGAAAATCATTTGAAAGTTTCGAAAATCCAAGCAGAGGAACAATAGCCTCGAAATCCTGATAAAGGTGTGAGATATGACAACAATCCAAGTCACTTCGAGGGAGACGCTGTAGATGCCGTTCTTTCAACAAAAAAGTTGTGACTGTGTTTAAAATAAGAGAACTTTTACATGTGAAATATCGTAAAGCACTGGTGAAAACTCATACATGTCATTTTTGCGGGCATTTTACTTTCCAATTCTACGGACGTTCCAATTCTATTTGTATTAGTGGAATCGTAAGAATTTCGTGGATTTGATCGACTGGACTATACTGTACAAAATAAATTCGATGTAGATTTTTTATTCGATGTTTTTACGTCGCTTTGTACTTGAGCCTGGTCTTGAACAAACCGTGGAAGTGATCGATGTCTAATAATTTAAATAACATTCAAGTTTCATGAGACAAGGCTTCATGAGTAACATGCTCCGCCACTCGACGCTGGGTCTCACGTACCAACATCTCTTAAAGAGAATGCACTCTCACAATAGTCCCCCAAAATCTGTAGGAGAACTTTTAAGTGCAGACGTAGACAAAAATATGAGCACTGATGTGCTATTCATGAAGTTCTATTTGTCATGGTTCTTGTTGTTTATTAATCACTTCGGTTTCGTCTTTTAACCTCTTTGAAGTACCTCTTTCATAGACTGATTTCTCTTTCTTTCACATTTCTTCAGAATGACACTCATCCAGTCTATGGACTCTGCGCTTATAGGTATATTATATCTTTATCGTAATTTATACTTCTACTCATTAGCTCGTTCGTCACCGACACGCTTGTTAATACGAAGTTCCTACGTGCTAATACCGATGATTGTGCTTATCTTGAGTTAGCGGAAATTCCAGGGTGTTCAATTTCAGTATTTTTTCTATCACTCGATCATTTATTTCTCTCATCATATTTATTTCTCTGAATGTACTCATTGTGTGCTTGTAGCTGCACCCACTACGACGCAGCCAGCCTGACCACTTCACCCTCACCTCTGACTCCATCATGGTGGCTCGCGTCCTCTTTATGTGTGTTCCTTAATTTGGGCATACAGAAGACCAAAGCATTTCTGATGTTTTAATACCTCATTTTCGTTTGAAAATCTCAAAAACGTCCTGCATGAGAATGTGTTTCTCTCTGTGTAGATTTGCTTTCGTTAACCATTTGCGAAAAATGTTTGAAGTACATCTTCGATGGTGACACGCCTACTAATATTTGTTTACGCTACCTCTCACTTTATTCCTAACATCCCTTGTAGCATACTACTGCGCTCACACTGATGTTAAAGCAAAAATTCTGATCAGAAAGCCGACACACGGCATTATCGGAGCGCTGTGCTCATCTAATGCCTCGTCACCGTCATTCACATGTATTAGCTAAGCATCTCCAAGCACTAATGCTCAATGCTTGACGTGCAGAACTGCTTGTACCACGCGGGAAATTCATTGTTGAAAAAAGGCTAAGGCGTCTCGCAATACGATGCAATATGAGTGTCTGTGGGCGTACGTTCCATTCTCTGGCGATTTGCGCCACATTTTACCGGAAAACGAAAATTTTGCTGACTATATACGAAATTCTTTGAAGCATGTTAACTATTCAAACCACTGTTATTAAATATTATTCTTTACGAAAAGTGATTAAAGCATTTCCTTCAGAATCGTTAAGTTACGAAAAAAAACTTTTATTAGTGAAGCATTTTTTGTTATTTCGTTTTGAAAGGCAGAGCGTCCTTGCCAGCAAATTTCATGATTATAATGTGCAGCGACAAACAACGTTTTATAGCTTTTCCGCGAAGAATAAAATTCTATTGAACATTTTATTGACAGATATGCCATCGTCTAACAAACTGGTCATAGTGAAAACTCAAACGACAGAAATCTCGCACGGCTTCAACGAAACATTTTTACCGACTATAGAATTGCGTGCATGGTTGGCTAGAGACAGATCTGCCAACTCATACCTGTATTAGCCGATAAACTATACAATCTCTGTCAGCAAATGGTATCCGCCAGTCGACACTCGACTCAGCTGCCGACGGATATATTCCTCACTGTCGAGGGAGGGATTGCGTGAGCAGGGCGCACAGCTTTGGGATTAGCGTGCCAGCGCTACGACGCCATCAAATGGGGCCGGAGTGCATTACCAGGGATTCCATGGAGTTCCCCTGCAAACAAGGTCTTTGATGTCTAGAATTATGAGTGTACCTTGAAGGAATTAAACAGAGCTGTGTTAGGGCTTCAAGTGACGAGTTTGCGAGACCGTGTGACGGGCCGATGGATGTTCTTAGCTCTGTAGGCGTGGTAATGGCTTTCATGCGTGCGTAATTCTCACTGATGATTCAGTATGGGGACTTGCTGAAGTTCTATTGACGTGTCAACTGGTTTTAATAACATCGTCGCCTACCTGGGGGAAAAAATAGGTCGTAGAGACAAACTTGAGAGACGTCTCGCTCTCCATCTCAGATCCCAAAGCTGATGTGAAAGAAAACCACGGTGTACAATAGGATAGAATATGATGACTGGAACGATCGAGTGAATCATTTTCAGGTTGTTATCCACGTCAGCCACCAGTCACGGACAGGGATCAGAATAAGTAGAGACAAAACAATCACGATCACATCATTAATCCTCACGCATGATCAAATACGAAATAACAGCCCTCCAACAACCATGTTAGCTAAATATTCAATAGTTGTGCAGAGAATTTATCGGAAAGGAGATTAAATTGTCTACGACTTAGTTGCAATAGATCATCGTTAAAAAGTGCTTAAAATTTCAAATTGGTAAATTCAGTCTCTAAGTTTTACTGATCGGAGTTTTGTTTCATCACGGAAAAGTTCTCGAAGCCCATGGCTTAAAAAATGCGTTGCTCTGCAAAATGAGCCATACTATGATAATTTCGTGGAAAATGAAATAAATTGGCAGTTAATATTTTTGCTTTATCTTGCTCATGAAAGTCCTTAAGCAAATATGAGAGAGAAAAAAACATCGAACCTAACCTAACCTAACCTTGAATATACTTTTTGAAGGACAGCACCTATAAAAATTACATTATTTTCTGGACGCAATGGAAGCTCTTTGGTTTCTAGATAAAATTTGGTTCAACAAAGACTTTTCATCTCAATCCCTGAGCCTATTTCGTTATGCTCTAACAACGCTTCTCGCCCGTATTTTGCAGCTTTTAAAAAAAATATTGTGAGATTAGTGTGAACAGTTGAACGCTTTGAGTTTCAAGTGAAATGAAACGCAGCGGTTGTCTTGACGATACAAATTAGACCAGGAAGTATCTGTCTCTTTTAGTCCGTTACTCTGGTTCCATGTAGGTGAAATTTTTGTTACAACGAGTAGCTCAAAATTACTGGAAGGTTTAATTAGCAGCAGTCCAATTACTTCACATGCTAAAATTTACTATGCTCTCGTCCTTAGGGACTTCTTAGGCTATGTTATCTTTGTTCTCAGAGCTTGCGTTTTTCGACTACGTCTCTCGTAACAAGTTCACTTCGCGTTTCCATTTGGTTCTGATTACTCAATTTGAACAGCTCTTGTAAAGTAATCTAGGTGATGGGATAAGATCATTGCATTTTAACAAAAATCGAAACATACACCCTCGATTAACTCGATAAATAAATATTTTTTGAGCGTGTCATTGAGCTGTATTACGAGTCCACCATACAATTATATACGAAGATAATGCGTCAAGCTAGATAAGTGAACACTTTCAAATTTATTCCTTATATCTGTTAGTTGAACAATTTAATTTATTTTATGCTCTCATTATAGTTTGTTTATTGAAAATTCTAAGAGAGCTACACCTTCAGCGACTTTATTTCTTTTTAAATTAGATCATCAGCTTTGCAAGAGAAATTTCCAAGTTTCATTATTATTTCTAAATTTAAGTTCAAGCTGTGGTAAGCACGAACGAAAAAACAAGCCTCGAAAGACAGTCTGGTATTCAATGAACTATTTGGCAAATTAATTCACAGGGAAGCGAAAATTAGTCGTTTTTTAGAGTGGGAATGACGCAAAGCAATTTATGCGGTGCAAAAATTTCTTGATTAATTACAGCAGGAGTGCACACCCAGAGTTCATTCGATGGACGTAGGCTCTGTGTTATTCTACAAAGCTGAGAATTTAAGGGATGACATTTTGCTTACTCTGAGCTAATTTCCGGTGAAAAATCGAGCTAGAGCTGTAATCTAGACCATCTTACTTCAGGCACAGCTATAGTCCCGTTGCGGCCATTTTAAATAAGACGTTTGCCTGGTTGCAAAAATAGCAACCAGAATTTTAACATTCGGTCAAGTAATTACGGAAGTGAGTTTTCTGGAAATCTAGATTTTTCTGCCAGTGACACCTTGTAATTTGTGGAGCGAGAACATCTTAAATTAATGCCGTCAATCCGAGGAGGGAGCTGCCAGGCATCAAAATGTGCGAAATTAACTTTCATGGCGCACATCAGTGGTGGAGCTACCGAAAAATGAATCAGTATTTCAGTCGTGTGGCAACGGGTAGCTCAAAATTAAATTAATTTTTGAAATAATTTAAAATCTACCGTTCATTTTTTCTCGTCAACAAATTGCATCGTTGCCATTTCATTTACATCAATGACAAAGTGCTCGATAATAAACTGGTCGTCCGCTATCATTAATTAACATGGGTAAAATACACAAACTTTCAAGGCTTGCATCTGTTCATGTTTTGTCACAATATTGAACATTTGCTAAAGACTGCTAAGAATATACGACTAAAAAGTTTCCAAGCGTTTTGAGTGGGATTATCAGTTCGGCTTTCTTTTTAAAATCTTTCTTTTACCGGAGTGTATTCAAATCGAGAGTAACCTTCTACTTGTACTAAATTTACGTCAGTAAATTAATAACTTGGTATTGTAATTGTCACAGTAGTTCAAAATCCGGTGGAATATTTTGACCAGTTTGACAAGTAGTTCAATATCAGGAGGATTCTTTTTATCAAAAACACAAAAAGAACCATAGGATCAGCTCGCACAATCGGCATCTCAAACCTACTGTGCGCATGAAGAAGTTAGCTGTGCGGGGTTAATAACAAAGCCAAACGCCAAGCCGTTCGTACGAAGTTAAAGTTTTACCAACAAAATTATTCGGAGGGATTGCTGAGATAGCTACATCATGCCAGCAACACTATAGTGTAAGAAATACTGAACGGATCATGACAGCCATCACGATGATAAACATGACAAATTAACGTGATAAATATTCTAACTATACACATGCTTATAAAAATCTGACAATCTGTTCTGTCTCTTTTTGTTCGAATGCTTTATTTGAAATTATGTTTGTTTGAATGGTTCTCACAGTCCACAGTTTTGCTTTCATGTGAAAACCCTGGGGAAAATTTACCACATTACTTCCAATAATAAGATTGAAGTACAAAGCAATGTGCAAAAGGAAATGAACTGGAAGGGACAGCTGCTTTCAAGTGAGTATAATGTACGCAGCTTTATGTCCCCAATTTCTGATCTTAGCGATAGACGAAAATCAAAGGACACCGTCACGATGCAGTAAAGATTTATTGTTCATTCGCACCAATATAATTTTTCAATGCATCGACAGATCAATCTTACTCAGATTTAGCAGGGGGTAAAGAGGGGGCATTGATTATTTATAGACGCAGCGTATCAGTGAGGATCTCATGAACTGCCTGTCACGTTTTGGCGAGGCGAAGGTAGCGCGCGCTGTGAAGCCTATACAGTGCAAAAGCTCTGTGCCTCAGCTGACTCGATGGCACTGTGATGAGTTAAACTGAAGTTCAATGTTCAATTCAAATTTAAAGTAAATTATAGCAAGTAATTTTGAAAATAGCAAATATTAACTACGTTTTGCCTGCATTTAGCTTTCATTGAGAATATATAAAAATTGAGTTGGTGACTGCAGGTCGGTGAGCAGCATTATGAAAATCCCTTCAGTCACCAGCGGTGTGATCCCTTCACAGAAAACGCGTGAAGTACAGTTGCTGCTCAGCTGGAACGCGTTTTTATTAGACCAACACCTGCAACTCTACTCGGGATCGAACGCAATTAAACTTTTTATTTCAGAGTATTCTCATTCTTTTGGTATTGCTAATGATTTGTCTAATTTTCGTTCAGATTATGGAGTACAAAATTATATTTCGACACTGATATCTCTTAACGAGACAATTTTACCAAGAACTCTAGTGTCACGATACGAATGCTTGGGCGTATGACAGTCAGAGTGGAAATAAAATTAAAGAAGGAAAATACACAGGGAAAGGATGGACAGAAAAGGAGGAAAATAGGAATAGTGTGTATTAGCATGTTGCACCACGAGTTTACCTTAGTTTTATCAGCATGGATAATAACGACAAAAATTGAAAGATTTTAATTAGATTTATTCAACATTAAACACGTGAGTTAAAATATGGTGATAACAACGAGCACATTCTGACACAAAATGTCACACAAAATGAGAGACGTGCGCTTCGCATCGTAATGAGCGCCAGCAAACGATTGCATGATTTAACGTTCCCCAAAATTTTTATAGACACTATCAAAAGAATACTTACTCACAATGAATCAGAATTAGAAAATAATTAATAGCTGGGCTAGCGTACGCACGAAATAAATGGGGATAATGCATAAACAATAAAACCCTTGACTCACACAAGGTATCGAAATGTGGAACACTTTGCGCTACGCACAACGTGAAACTTTCAACATCACAATTAAAAAACAAAATCACTCTGAATAGCGCGCCATTTCACAACACTTTTCCTGTGTGCTGTTTTGTACCTAAACTTGCACTTATGATCACTGTTTCAACTTCTCAACACCACAAAACACTCGAACTCTTCTGCAATTTGTCGCTGCTGTTGATTCACTGCCGGCTCCATTGTGCTGTTGATGGTGCTCAGCTGCGCACCCAGTGCACCGCCGCGACATGGTGATGCCTCTTCATATTCCCTTCGTTGATGACAGACGCCTGGCTATCTTCCGATGTTCAATGACTTGTTGGCAATTGCGCTTCGTTGGTGTCAGAGATATCGACCTCGTTCTTCTGCAATTGTGCTGTTGTGTTTGTCTTGATGCTGAATTGCGCAGGTGACTGCATGTTGCCTCTCTAGCTGCTCGTAGAATCAACCTCTCGTAGATATCGTCAGCGTCCACTTGTACAGAGGGGTTTTGTGAATCTTGAAGCTCTTGAAGGGGCTTATCTTGTATTGTTGTGTTGCCGGGGTGTACCTGCGATCTTGCCGGTACCCCAGCCTCGCACTCAAAATCTATGCGCCTCTCCTATTACATGACCGAGAGAAAAATCCTCCCGATTCTTCGTGTGTCCTGCTTTTATGAGTTCCACTTGGTTCCTTCTCGAAAGTTCTCGAATGTTTATGGTTACAGACAGAATTTTAAACCTGATTGGTGAAATTTTTGCTTGTCCTGACGTCTCAAAATCTAATTGGTGCGTGCTCCGACACACCCCCTCGCGTGATTCCCTCTAGAGCGCTCATTGGCTCCGGTGATGCGGCAATTGCTTAGGCCAACCCTCGTATCCTTCCAGGCAAACGAGAGAATTTTACCAAGAACTCTAGTAAACCCTTCTTACATCAGTGTAAGGAGCATGTGTTTCAAATTGTTTCACCATGTAAAAAACATTGCAATATCTATTTACGTAGTTAAACTTAGAGTTTAAAATACACCGCTCACAATCAGCTGCATGTGCTTCAATGGTGAAGCTCCGCTTGTGACGTCTTCCTAACAATAAAATGAAGTTACAAGCATTCCAGTTGTGTGTAGTATCACGAGCAGGTGAAGGGCGTGTGTTTCGGCAAGCTTCATGAAATTAGCGCCTGACTCGCGCATTTATCGGGCTTGCCGTTGCGGCGGCAGCACAGCTCTGCGCTGCCGGGAGGCATTCCACTTAATCCTGGCATCAGGATCGCTGCCGACAATCCAGGGTTCCATTTTTAGGCTTAGTGAGGCCGCAAATTACTGCCCTCAGCCTCACTAAATGCTTCCTGATGATGCCGCCTCTACTGCTCGTAGCGCTCTACCTCAACACCGCGCTTCCAGGCGTCCACCGGCACTCCGTGCTCGTTGCTCGTACCACGCGACCCGCAGCGACGCTGAGATTTACACTGTAGTTTCGTATTTCGTGAACTGATACAGCCCGTATTAGGACTGACATGTGTAGAGGAATTTTTATCGAAAAGATTTTCACCGAATGAAGTCGAGTACTTTCCCAGGCATCATTGTTTTTTTGGTTAATGATGCCAGAAATGTACCGTAACCGACCAAAAAAGCTTCTCGAGCCCAGAATATTTTGTTTAACAATTTATTACATCACGTCTAATCCACATCATTTTCCTCTAATGCACTTTTCATACTTGTTTCCGATAATTCTCATAATTCCGGTAGGTGGCTGGTGAGCATCATTCTGAGTTTTAATTACCAAGGCAAGTAAATTTTGCATGCTAATTCTACATAATTGCTAACACATGCTCAATTCATTACGAAAATTTAGTTGGGACTCTGTCAATAAGAAAAACAGAGTTAAATAGTCTGAAGTCGTTGTTTCATTATAAATATTTAGTTTCATTTGAATTACATTGATGGTTGGGGGAAAATATTCAGTTCCTCAGCCCCACCTGCTGCGTTACTGGAGCCTGGGTCTCTCGGCTTGGACTCAGCGCTGCTGTGCGCACGGAGGATGACTTATTATCTCGAGTCAAGAGCTCAGGGAATTTATTAAGCTCCTTACCAGACCATTCAGTTACGGCTCATTTGTTCTAAAGCTAGATTTGCATTAATTTTGTTTGTAAACAGTACAAGTAAATAATCAATGCAAGTTAATTAGTAATTTTTTAGTTTTGCCGATCTTACCCTGAATTCGGGTGGATGTTTTTATTTACACTATTTGAATTAAGAAATTCGCAGCGTAAGACACAAAGAATTTTCTGCTCTAAGCTTCTCCCTTATGACTCTCAAAAAAATAAGGAGTTGAACTCTTACAACGACTGAATAAAGCAGTTGTGCCTTATACAGTTTGTATTTCCAAATCTTAACCAAGAAAATAATAGCGAGAATTAAGGCTTTCATACGTAGCATTTTATATTAAAAGCTTTACTGTTTAAATTGAACGTTTCGACTCAATGAGTCATTTTCTACAAAAAGATGCTCTGAAAAACAAATTAACATACATAATGAAAATATCGAGAAAAAAACGGAAAAGTGAGAAAAACAAAATAAAACTAAATCAAATCCCGAAACTATTTGCAAAGGAAAATCGGATTGGAAGCCTTTAAAAAAAAAAAAAATGCACAACAATAGCTTAGAGATTGTCCTCCAGAGTTCAAACCTTTTTTATACAAGCGACATGTTGATGATTTACAAAAATCACAAAGATTTATTTGAGATATAATTTATCAATCCTACTTTCCACCGACGGTTTATAGGCTGAAGGAAATAAATATTTAAGTTAAATGGAAAGTTGTTCCTTTCCAAATTGGCAATATTTTTTTTATTGAAAAGCAACTAGTCTCCGCTCTCTTCGTCCGTGCCCACAGGACATGAGAAGTTAAAATCGATGATTCCGCATTCATTAATGCTAGAATAAATTATTAGAATTAGAGAATAAGTATCACTGAATTAGAATTGGAGACTAAGTTTCACTGAATTAGAATTAGGAAAATTAATAAGTCCACTACGGCACAAACCCTGGTGGGAAAGTTTATATAAACGGTTCGGTCCCATGGGATCATCCACTTGTTATTAAGAGTGTGCTAGGGGCGCGGGAAACGTCTGGCTGACATCTAGCGAGCCTCACCTCGTGTCACAACACGGCGCCGCAGCAGCAGAAGCTAAGAGCTGCGAAGAGTGGCGTCGAGGTATGGGAACCACTCCTTCCCACCCCTCGAGGCTGGGACTCCAAAAGCAGTGGCGGTGAAGTTGTGCGCGCAACGCAGGCCTTCTAGGGGTGCAGGAAAGCTCGGGTAAAGATTAGTGGTAGCGGTAGGGTATGATGGCGAACTGCTTTCCAAGGCCCAGCCAAGGCTCCACTTTGTCTTCTGTGTGGCTCACTTGCCAGCTAGAAAAGTGGATGATCGGGACCATTTTACTCTTTAACCACCAGAATTCTGTACAGATGAAACCTTTTTATTGTTTCATGATCGGTCTCATTGCTAACTTTTCCTCAATTATTTGAATTCTAAACACCCAACTATTACCTTTACTCTAGAAACTGAGAGCGGTAGCATTTCTTTCCTTGATTCTTTAATTACAAAAAAGAGAAATCATTTTTGTTGTTCAGTTTTTCGCAAATGCAGTTTCACCGGTCTTGGTACTAGTTTTTTTTTAGTTTTACACCTTTCGATTTAAAATGAACGGTACTCGTATTAAAACGCTATTGTCAAGGACCTTTGCAGTTGGTTCTAACTTTAGCGATCTTCATGGGGTTACTTTTTTAAAAAGGTTTTTCCATTCCAATGGTTTTCCAATGCGACTTTTTAAGGGAACTCTGAGGAATTTTTTCAATCGAATGTACTACCAAACTTCTACCGTTGCTACTGTAGGAAAGAAAGATTTGTTTTGTATCCTCCCTTTTTTCGCTCAGCAATCGGAAAAAATGAAAACAGAATTGTATGCACTTCTATCCAAATATTTCACTCATGTTAACTTTCATTTTGTTCTTCTTAATAAATATCGAATTGGTTCCTTCTTCAACTACAAAGATAAACTTCCGAAAGGTATGCTCTCTTCTGTAATTTATCAACACAGTTGTGCACAGTGTGCGTCGGAGTATGTGGGTTCTAACATTAGAGCCTTGCATATTCGCGTTGCAGAGCATGCCGGCTGAAGTTATCGCACTAACAGTCCTCTTGCTGCTCCTTCACGCTCAGCCATACTCATCCATGCTGAAAGATTTGATCGTCCAATAAAATTAGACGATTTTAAACATCTTGGCCGCTGCTTCAAGCCCCGTTGACCTGCGCATTGTGGAATCTCTTTATATTTTACAACGAAAATCTTTTTTAAATGACTGCCAATCCCCTTTTCCTTTGCAAATAGGTTAGGGATTTGATTTAGTTTTATTTAGTTTTTCCTAACTTTTACGTTTTTTTCCTCGATATTTTCAATTTGTATACATATATTTTTTTCAGAGCATCTTTTTGTTGAGAATGACTCATTGAGTCGAAACGTTCAATTTTAACAGTAAAGCTTTTAATATAAAATGCTACGTATGAAAGCCTTATTCCTCGCTATTATTTTCTTGACAGAAATAAGAAATAACGTGAGACTGAAAAATTCTAACGGTATGGATGCTTTCAACAATAACTGTTGCGTTGCCAGTAGATATCTTTGATGCTACGCTGTTTTCTCTGTCCTTATTTTCCTTTGGCCTTCATTTGAAATGAGCGAATTTGCTCAATACTATGACACATTGTAGTACAAGCCTAGCCGATGACTTGGTGAAACTCGCCCGTCCGCGATCCGAGGCCCGTTGTTTTATAGCTACCACAACTGCCAGACAAAGCTGTTCAGCATCTAATATTCTGGGTGCATTTCTCTCGGTCATGATAATAGTTAGAAGTTCCTGAAATTCATCCTGATATTAGAATCACCGTATAATTGGTCATAACGACTAGATTGTTCCCTCCATGTACGCTGAAGACGCATCTATGATTTCCAATGTTCTTCTGTTTTTTGCGGTCTTGTGCTAAAAAGCACGTAAAATATCTATACCTTTTATTTAACAAACCCATATTTAAAAGTAGATCCATGTAGTGCGTCTGAGTTCACTGTTTTCCCCAAGGGTATGACACAAATGCGTCTACATTTTGTCATGCTTGAAAATGACTCGATAAATAATGATAATGACAATAATTTCTCCAAAGTTTTTTACACACTTCCACTGCGTAGCTGGTTCAATTTTCACTGATTTCGCTGCATACATACCCTCAATTTTCACTCATTACACGACGTTACATTTCGTAACTCGCTGCGCAAGTTTCACTGGTCAAGCTCTTGTATGTAGCGCTCAATGGAGGTCAGCAGTTATCATTGTTGGACTGGTTCTGATAACGTATGTGATTTACCTGACAGGTTTAACACACAGTCTTATTATGGTAACTATTTCAATTAATACAAATTTTAACCTCAGCTTCCAATCAGTGAAGACAATTATAACAGAAAACTCGGTAAATTTTAAGTTCACTATCGCTATCGAGGGTCGTCCATAATTCAAGTGAGCCGGCTGGCAGAGCTTGCTGCGCTGCATTGTGAAAGTGTATTAAGTTCTACGAGACGGAAATGTGGAATGAGAATTGCTAGGACGGAGAAACTCGACTGCGCTGCAAACCTGACTCCCCTACCTGAGCAAAAGAGATGAACTGGATGTAAAGATCAAGGCTCCTTATCTATGCGCAGTTGAAGTATAAAGGTAAAACCCTAAATTTACGAAAGATTCCTGCGATAAACATGCTCATGTTATGGTAGGTAGATGGCGCCACTACTATAGAGAGAGCTAGTTTCCCAAGATATGCCGCACTGCGTCAGTTTAGCAATTTATTGACAGAAAAATGAAAAAATTGAATAGATTGCAGAATAATAAAAAAATTGCCCACAATCATACATAGTGGCCATTACTGTATTCGTGAGTGCTTTGAAAGTTTTCTAAGTCGCAAGTTTTAGACGCTATGCTTCACGCTCTAACATTTTGAATGAATCTAAAACAAATACTTTACGTAGTTGTTTTTTACTCTTCTTATTGGACTTGAATCCTTTCCTCTTAATTTACAGTTTTCTACGAAATATAGAGTACTCGTACATATGTTGAAGTTTGTGGCAAGAGTAACTTAATTTACCTGGCATTATAAACCGGGAAAATTTAACGTGTACTGTCGGCCATATTGTAGAGTGTGGCGAGTTTGACGAGTTCTACCGGGCGTCTAAATTTAAAAAGCATTCGAGGCATGCTTTTAACTTCGTATCATGTGAAGCTGTTGAATGAAGAGCAATACCTTAGTCCCATATTTGAACAGTCTGGTCCCTGAGTAGCATTTTGGCGCCTAGAAATAAATTGTTCTTGACTTGAAGCTCTTGCACATGAGTTTTTATTTTTTTTTCACCACGCGGTAAACTAGTGAATAGAAGTGGCTTGCGACACAGGCATAAACATTAAAGTGGGTTTTGAACTGTGACGCAAAAGGTGCACTGTCCGATCGTGACGCTGTTACAGTACGAAGTTCGGCCCCAGCTCGATACGGAGGAGCGAAAGCGGTCCCGCAGTCTCGCAAGTGAGATTCATTAAGTGAATTCCATGGCTGGTGAAAATTAGACAGTGACGTAAGCAGCGCTGCAATGAACTTTTACAAGAACAGTAATATAAATCTGGTTCGAGATTTGTCCAATTTTTGACGGTTTAAATTACGCGTTATAAGACAGTTTCTTTGTAAAATGTGAAAAAAACTCCCTCTTTGGCGAAGTGGTTTAAATCTGTCGAAGAAATTATTCAACTCGAGGAATAATGAAAACTATTCATTCCATTTTTCTGAATTATGCTTGTAGCTTAATTGTTCTGAATTGTTGGAAAGAGCAATAAGTTGAGAAGGTAATTTTTTGAATAGTTCCGACTAAAAACTACTTTAAAAAAATAAAATGGAACTACATGACGAGAATGTTTGTGTTCAGAGAATTTCTTCCAATTTAAAAATACGCACATACAAAAGAAAGGAACTCTCAATTCAAAGAAACCGCAGAGAAAATTAGCGATGAGTACTTTTACGAGAGTTACCCGAACATGATAGAGGCGTTCCCGCATGACAATAAACAGTGCAATTAATTTTAATTTTAATACAACCTCAGCAATGAATATCAGCTAAGTCTGTCCTCCGCAGTGAGACAAACGCTGCCGTCCATTATGGTAACGGCGGCAGCACGCAGTTCTGACCCCCAACTTCACGTGCGTCGCAGAACGTTGAGTTCCGTGGCGGGGGTGTGGCCCACTGTATGTGGCCTGCGTGCTGCGATGTGCGGCACCACAATTATGTCAAAAGATATGTGAAAAATGTCTCAGTGATGAATTTTTTAAGAATCCTGCCTAGACTCGTTTTTAGGTGGCACACTTCAGAAGCAAAAAAACGAAAAAAACGAATTCTATTTTTCAAATTATCGGCGTTAATTTAGGCTGTAATTTTTTCTGGTTTAATTATTTGGCATTCCCATTCGTTGAAAAAATCGTACACTTCTCTTAGAACATCTGTCACCGCAGATCACTCACATGCAATGAGAGGATGTAAGCCATTTCTGAAGTACTTGATGTATTTTACTTGCATCGCATGACCAACGACAGTTTTATGCTTTTTCCATAAATTGACAAAGTCAGCTCAAGATTTTCTTCCAGGTTTCCGTGATTATTCTTTACTTCTGCGCGTGAGGAAATTCCTATTCTTACTTGTTGCATGTTGAAGACTCAAATGGCCTGACAATAGGAGGTGAAACTGTTTGAATCTCTTACTGTTAGCAATGATTGATGCAACAGAAGGCTATATACTACAATAATTGTGCTGTCAAAAGATAATCATTCACTAAAAATATATAATAAGCTACGTATTCTTATCAAAGTTTGTTGAATGATGAATTCGATTGTGATTCTTAGCGTAATAAAATGCTCATTAGAGGAAAAATAGCTGCCGAGTCCGGACATGCAAGAGAATTTGTAATTTGAATAATGGCATGAGCCTGGGCTTCTCATTGGAGTGCACCGCAGTTCATAGCCAGAAGGATACTCACAAAGCTAACGAGGCTCACGAGAACTCATGGGAAGCTTGAGAGGCTCAAGGCAAACAGCCCGTGTCTCTCACTAATGAGTATAGTATTTTAACAATGCAGGAGTGAATGTTTGTAAAATTCTATGATGGTTATGTTAACTTGGAGTTTTATGTGGATGACAACAGCAACGGTCATTGCGTGTAAAAACCTACATCTATGATGGTGTCCATTAGTGTGTGAAAACTAGACATACTAGCTACGATGTGTTGAAGTTTTTCCTTCGCAGGAATGTATGAACGGCTCGAAATTGTTCTTTCAATGAGGAGGAACAGCCTCACACGCGACACTCAAAAAGATAAAAAGATGGGACGCACATTGATCTTCCAGATTTTACTGCAAACAAGAATGGTAACAAAGAACCCAAGCCAGAGAACCTTTGTGGCTGGAAAGACATTAAACAATAATTAATGAAAAAGAGCTCAAACATTCCGAACGTTTACATTTGAGATTATGGAAAATATAAATTTGAATTAGCCATAAACGTAATTATGTCCTACGAAACATTTTACATCCCCCTATAGACTTGTACATAAGTATATTGATCATTTGCTTTTGGATCTCAGATCCAGAGGAAATACCGTGATGTGCTCGTTCACCACACTCGATTCACCAACATCAATATAATAAAATGGAATATTTAGGAGCGGTGAGCTACAAAGTCTGCCGGGACTAGAGCTCCCGAAGTTTATTTATGAGTTATGAATAAAGTATTCTTTCCTGAGAGCGCTTCAGCGGTTTGTGATGCGGGTATTTCACAGGCGAGTGTTTGCGCTAGGCCTTCAGCGGCCAAAGATTCGGGAAGCAATCTTCCTGAAAGCTCTGGCGTCTTGGTAGTAATTACTTCACCTCTTCGACGATATGGTAATTCCTTTACCATGTAATTTTTGATAGATGTTCCTTTTCCAGATGATTCGAGGGAGATACTTGACAAACGGTCTGGAAAAATGATGGTCTTTCTTAAAATTAAACGACTTGTGTTAGAACTACAGCCCGGTTTTAATGAAGAATTTTTAAAGACGATTAACGAACTGTCTAGAATACGAGGCACGAGAATGGGATTTTATAAATAAATAGGGTTTGTTCATTATTATTTTCAGCACTTGAAAATTCATCGCTTGAACTTGCTGCGCTTGACTTGATACGGTAAATCATTACACAGTCTGTGGGCGGTAAAATTTTTGTAATCATGTGCGCTGAAAATTGCTCGCTGTAAATCTGCATAAGCTGAGGATGCACGAGGCTAGTGGTGACGACAAAAGAAGATTGTAATACACTGATAAAATTTATTTCATTTAGTTATTTTTGTTAAGTCTGCCGGCTCTATGCAATGTGCTGCAAAACCTTCACTCAACAGACGGTTTTTTAAACGTTCTTGTTTTCGTTAAAAACTGCAATTGTAAATACTAGAATTCACACGTAAATTGAAAATTGGATAATAAACTGGGGGCGGTAAAACTATTGACATTTGGTCATTTGAGATGTTTTTCAATAAATATCGTTAATATATTAGTTACGAGGAATACATAATGGATAATTAATAGACAATATCATCGAAACCGAGAGAACTCCGCGAAGCAACTGCAGTTTATTCAAGGGAGTGGATATGCATAAAAGTGAATACCTCGCTGCGTATTTTTGCTTGTACTGCTAAGAGCTTTGTTTGCGCTGCAATTGAAGCGAGTGTAAGAAACGCTACAAAATTTAACGAGTCAAACGAATCTCAGATTCTTTTTTAACTTGGGAGCGTGGAGACATTTTTGCGTTGCGCTAAGAGGTTCGTCAGCTCTTTGAAGCTCACCATTTTTGTTTTGGGATAAGCAGGGAGAAATTTTCTGAGAGATCTTATTTTCCTACATGGATCTAAAAAGTGCGCGGCTCAAGTATACTCTTGGCTCAGAGTAATACTACTAACATCCTATTATATGTTGCACAGATTTAACTCATTTTGTTAACGTACTAATGAAAGTTTCCAAAATTAAAGCTAAGTGTTGAAGTCGCCTTTTACAAACCAAGTGCTTCAAGAGCTTTGTAATTTTCCTTGCAAATAATATGTAACATTATAAAAAACTTTTTCGAGCAAAAACTCATTAAATAGCACGCTGTCCAAACAAATCTTCGCAGTCAAATATGCAAGAACTGATGTCAATAGCAAGAATGCCAGAGAAAATTAAGTGAAGAGATCAACGTAAATGGCAAAATTTTCTGAAACGAGTTCCACAGATCATTATCATTTGGTTAGACGAGATAAATTCAGTTGTGTAAGTTTGAGAATCATCAACTTGGATTATTTAAATCTTTGAGTTATTTTATATTCATTCTAATGAATTTTATTTACAATTTTAATTTTTTTGAGATGCATTTAGAGGAACTGGATTTTCATTTGTTGGGCATTGACTTTCCTATTGAGAAACTTGATTTAAAATTGGAAGAAATTGATTTTCATTTTGAAGAAGAACTCTAGATGCATTTAGAGAAGCTTGATTTTCATCGTCAGGTCACTAATTTTTGCTTTGTGGAGAGTGATTTTCAGTTAGAGGAAATAGATTTTTATTTTAAGGGACTTCAATTCTAATTGCAGAAATAGACTTGAGTATGTCGTGATCAAAAATAAAAATCAGACAGGTGATTTAACATTTACTAAGCGGTTGATTTCCCGTCATTTTCGTGTTGCAAGTTTACCAAAACGTAAGCTTTGTCCCTTGTGCGCGCTAAGAGAAATGAGTCGCATGACACGGAGCAGGAGTGTGTCTATAAGCTGTTCGGAGGCGAGAGAGAAGGGTAGTAAGGTATTACCCGCAGCTATTCATTCAAAGTGTACTCAATGTGAACACACCAGCGAAATATGATGAAATTTTTAGTGCTCACCACTTATTTTTGAAGTAATGAAAAATCTTCCCTGGGAGCATTTGGCCCCGAAATTTTCATGACTATGATAGGGTAATGTCAAGTTGTTTACGGAATTAGTAGAACAGAAGTAAAGTTCTTCCGCGTAGTGGTCTTAAAGTCATTAAAGTTGTGTGATATTTGATCCTCACCTGTGAAACGACGTGGCAGTTTTGTATTATTCTGCGCACTTCAATCTCGCCCCAATCGACAAGAAAGAATCATGAAAGCAGTTAATGAAACCTTTGAATAAAAAATTGACGCAACGGTAGATTTTTGTCTTGAACAAAATGTAGGTATTTGCAATGATAAAGCCTCTCGATACATTTATTTACCTCAACATTCCAAGTCAATATTTGGACAAGGAGTATTTGTAAAACAAAGTGAGGGTCTGATTTTGGGGGTCCGTTCATTTGAGAGATTATTTGCATTACTCCTGCCGAAATTACAATGTCGGAGCTATAGCACGATGCTTACTATTCCCCACAGTGAATGGTCGGATGCAACTGGGGCCCGTTGCCGTTGTGCTTGTTTGCTCGCAGCGATGTGAGGCAAGCAGCCGCTGAGGACACGCAGCGCTGCGGTCCCCCGCTGGCAATCGCAATAATTAGGCGCCGTGTACGGCTCTGCTCTACAAGGGTCTGTGTTGGCTTAGGGGCAGGACTTGCGTGGCCAGAGCGACTTGCGACATGGAAGAATTGGCTTCTCGTTGAGGACTGCGTTTTGTGTATCTGTGGTATGAGTATCGGATGTTATGAAATACAATTTAGACTTTATCTACCGTGATTGTGATCAACTGGTGATGCTTAAGTAAGAGTGTAAAAAGTGACACAATATGGGAAATTATTGCGCTCGCTGTGAATGGGTGATGACTGCAGCGGGTCTCTACCTTCGTAAGGTTTGGGCAGCCTTAAAAACGCCCATACGGTCAAAATTGTTTTAAATTTCTTTTTTAGGCAAAGAAACAAACGAATCCTATTTCCAGATTATTTAAAAATGTTAGTGAGAGTGTATAGAATAAATTAATGGCACAGCCTAAAATAACTCAGACCCCAATTTTGGTTCGAATGCTTCCCTCATCAATGATTAGATAAAATACCTTGCGTGCAGCACTTTTTTATGATTTTCTTTACTGCTGGATTATTTTTATACAAATGTGCTTTAAACATAATAGCTAATTATTCCCTTGAAAATCTTCAAACGCTGCAAAGATTGAGCAAAACAATTAGGGCTCCAATTTGCATCAATAGTTTTCTAGCCAATGTCCAAACATTGCCCATGTTAATACACTATGAATGTTTTCCATCGTGATGCCATCTCTTCAAGGCTTGATCAGAGTATACATTTTTTATCGAGATACACTATACCATTTCATACGTAAAATTTATGACTTAAGCTTCACTGCTCCTAAGTTTGCACTGTTGTCTTCTACTTCTTGATTCATGTTCTACTCTTACTTTACTCGTGTAGTTGCGTGGTTTATTTCGTGTCGGGCACTTTTAAAGTTAAATGTACAGTTTCTGAAAGACGGCCTCTGGATTCCGTTAAAGTGACCAAGAACACCATGAGAACAGAATAATGATTTTATTGGTCTCGTGTGAAATAATTTGAAGAAATAGACCCGGTGCTCAATGAGCAATATAATAGCAAAATACAATACTAAATCATTAGATTACTCACTTCGAGCCCTCTGGTGCGCATGCTCAAAACCTACTCCGTCATGTCTGGCCGTTCTCATAAACCTATGACGTTACAATTGCCTAATGAGAGGCTACAGAAATGTAGCCCTCAGCTCTCAGAGAACTCATTAGATCCTCAAAACTGTTCCCGGCGCGACCTTGGATCGTTTTGATGGTAGCTGCTGTCGTAAATTGAGGGTCTCTGGATCTCACTCCTCTCAGATTTACACTTTTTGTGTGTAAACGTTGCGGGACATTGGGCTCGTCATCTTTACTTCTGTCTTTTCGTATATGCTGCCGAAATTTATCGCTTTCGTCAATTATTCAATGCAGAATTTTTGAGCAGATCTTTCTGCTTATTTCAAGGAACTCGCAGAGCTGCTCGATATCACTCCTCTCCTCGTTCTGTGAATCAGGATGGGAAATTCTGCATCTAAAATTTATTGCTATAATACTGCAATGTATGTCCAGGAATTATTTAGTATGGAGAAAAGTCACTGATCACTTCAGCTTTGTAGATCACGGTTTCGATATTTGATCTCACTTGAGTCGACTCAATGACGACCACCGGTTGCCTGAAATTGGAAATCTGAACCAGGCAAGTCGTTCTATTTGTTCTTCGAATTGCATGCCGAGCTGGAGTCAAACATCCAAATAAATTGCTACAATACAGAAAGCGTTCAAGCAATGAGATTGGGGAATCAGATTAGATTAGATAAGTTAGCTTAAGCCTCCCTCATCGTAACAAAGGTATTCCGAAGAGAAGAATGAGGAATGCAATATTTAATACAGAGTTAAGGTTACGGGAAATATTTGCACAAGGTGTGTCCAAACTCAGGACTCCCGGCCCTGCACATAAAAATTGTGATTTGAGAAAGTGGTTTATGAAACTCGATAGAAGCTGAAGAAGAAAATTAGCGGTGCTAAAAACACGACAGCTGTCAACCGAAAAAGGATGGACCCCAACAAAATCCAAAATAATTTTTTTCAACACAAAGTAGGCTTACCTAGCTTTCAGCTCGGGACTCACATTTTCCCTCTTGGAACTCTGATTCCTATAGATACAACAGCTGTATCCCTCTGAGAGGGCATGTGGTGAATCGCAATCTTATTATCCGCAAACACAAATATCAGCTAAAGCTGGGCTTTCTTTGATCTTCAACTATTGGACACCCAAGTGGTACCTTTCCATTGTGTCTGGTGGTCTAAAAATATCTCTGTGCATCAATATCGTGCTTAAGCGATCGTTAGCTGATCCTGAGAGCGCGTGAACACAGGATAAGGATGAACAAAGGGCGAACAAAGGTGCGGCCGCCACTCTTGCAATTCCTAAAGAACAGAGCGTCGTATAAAGAACGGATTTGCGGTATTTACTCCCTGCTGGCGCCATCAAACACCTAACCTCAGACGTGCCTGAGGAGGACAACTTCTTTCAGAGCAGTAAAAAAGTGCATTTTTTCTGCCAGATTCCTTCATGAACACACTGCCACACACACACACGCACACATCAGGGATCAAGGTGTAGCTTAGAAAGGTTTGCTGTTTATAACAAATTTCTGCCACAACTAATCAAGTGTGTCTCGTTTTGAACAAGTATGTAGTACAGTCAGTGAACGTCGCCTGTAAAATCGACTTAACTAACTGGCTGATATAACTTTTTTCATTGAAGGTATTATGAAATGATTGGATTTAAATTGCGTTTTCTTAAAAATGATGCAATGTGTTCAAAATGCTTGTGCTTTTTTTATCGTAAATTAATACGTTAAACAGCGTACTTGTCCTCGAGTACTAGGAAAGTGAAGCCAGAATGTTGAGAAACCATCAGGAGCTTCATAAATTTTGAGAGTTGAAGGCATCCCATAGATCCCAAGAGTTGAAGGCATCCCATAGATCCCAAGAGTTGAGGGCATCCCATAGATCCCAAGAGTTGAAGGCATCCCACCTCACTTACATTGGCATGTTGAAGATTTTCCAAGAGGATTTCAATTGTTATCGTAAAAGATTGAATTCTTATGGAAGCTGCGGGGCAATTAGCATAGTTTTTATCTCTCTGTGGCAATATTGCAACATTTGTTTGTTGCAGAAGAATAATTGACGGTTATTATGATATCATCTCCCATTCCTCAATTGATTTTTATTCGAGCAATCATTGTTTAATCACGTACTTAATAACGACGTTCCCCGTCTCTAACAGAACAGCCAATGAAAACGAACTGAGCTCGAACATTTCCATGATGTGCATTCAATAAACTGAAACCTCAAAATAGCTGTACTTCTTAGTTTAGCTTATTAATGTGGTGAGCTTATTTTCCATTGGTAAACAATAACTTCCAACAGATTACTTGGAGAATGGAAAAAATAAGTTACCTACATTCGTTTTGTGGAGCTCGCTTTTTATATTATACGTTAGTCGCGATGTGAGCCGCCGGTGTACACGGAGGGAATTTTCACAATGTTCCTGACCTACTACTAGTCACAAACTCAATGTTTATACATATTTTATCTGAACCAAATGGAGGCAGATCCAGTTAATGTTTGCTCCTGTCAAAATTGTTTACTACAATTGAATTTCAGTTTGAGTTGAATAATACTTTAAATTGAGACCCATCGCAGTCCCGTGTTGAGACGAGCATGTTCACACCGAGCGTGCAGCTGCTGTGCGTCGAATGGGGTCAGCAGGAAATAAAGTTCACTTTACGCAAGAAACGCTGGCAGGTGACATTTGAACTCCTCTATAGTTGGTGTTGACGTTACCGTAAAATGTTCACACACGATCGAAAAGGGTGACCAAATAATAAACATCAACGGTTCCTTTTACAGGTCTCTTGTTAGAGTTGTTATGAATTGAAATAACGCATGGATATCGCTCTGAAAATCGCGGTGGTTGACAAACCACAATTTTTCGCTTAACTGGTGACCTTTACTTTCACTTCAGTGACCACACATTTTCCTACACACGATTCAATGAATTCCATCTTCTGGAACAAATGGCTTATAAAGGCTCAAGAACAAATGAACATCCGCAAAATTAAAACCGTTAGACTTCACAACTGGAGTAGCGTGTCGTTGCCTGGCAGCAGTTGGTCTATCAAGAAATGCTTCCTGACCTCGCTCGCAGAAATTAAAGAGCTCCACCTTGGATCAAATTAAGGAAAATAGATGAATAGCGTCATTCAAACCAAGGTCCTTATGATGTTTTGTGTGAAGTTATCTCATGAGAAAAAATAGCCTCAAAATCTCAAAAATGCATCATTTTCTTCGCACAGATGGAAGCTACTTGTAGTATTGTTTTGCACACTGCCCATTTTTTTGTCTTTTCATCGGATAGATTAAATTATTTAAGATTATCAGCCAGTTTCATCTCTCATAACCACAACAGTAGCTTTCCAGAGAGAGGAAGGATGAAGACACCATATAGTATGGAGTGAAAGGAACGTGGAATCCATGCACAACGTGCGTTCTCGCACAAGATCCCTGCACAGAGAAACAGTAAGTTGAGAAGGATGGCTATGAAACGAGATAAAAGATGAAAAAAAAAGTCAGAGGTTCTGAAAAACAAGGACAGCAGTGAACCGAAAAATGGTGATCCTTCCAGCAAAAAAACTATTCTTTTTTAACAAAAAGGAGTCCTACCCAACTCTCAGCTTGGGACCTCTCATTTTCCCTTAGGAGTGCTCATTCTCATAGATACAACAGTTGTACTCCCTTGAATGGGATGGGTTATATATATATGTATATTGGAGTAAAACTACCAATGCTTAACTTACGAAATGAAAACAAATGGCTGCTAAAAGATTGTAAATATGAACGCAAGCAATTTAATTTCTCTACCTCATTCGAGTGGCTGGAATTTATCGCTATCGGAGAAGACGAGCAGGAGTGACGCACACACACACACTAGAGAAGGGGAGAAATGGGGAGCGCGAACACATTCATAAAAAAGACTCGAATTTTCTGTGCAAATGGTAGCCAATAAAATACGGTATGGCACGCGCTAAATGGAAGTTTAAGCTGCGAGAAATGATCACGATTAAATTAAACTGCGAAATCGGAAAAAGTCAGAACAGGGTTGCAGATTTTTACAATTTACTCAAGGATTTTGAATTCGCACGCAGTATCTTTTTGCTCATCATTACCATGATGAAGCAGGTACTACTTTCATTAATTCTAGAACACACACCACATGACTGGTGTTATACCACCACGCACCTGCGGTAAATATTACTAGATTTTCATAAAATGAAAAAAATATAGCTACAGAGTACACATTTAGAAAGTGCACAACTACATGGTAATAACACTTTTCTTTTAGCCCTCATTTCTCTTTAAATGAAGTTACTTGAACAACATAGTCAGACTTGTTGAGGTGACTTTAAAAACTCACCACAATTCAGATTTTCTTTACTCTGGTTAACATTGACGATGCACCCTGACTTGTATCTTACGTGGAAAATAGCTGTAGTGCTTTGAGAATCTGCTATTAATCGCGTTCTAGCCTTAATTATGTAGGAGGGTGACTGCAACCAATTCTTATCAGAACAAATTGAGGTTTGCACAAGATGACATCGGCTACAGTCGAGTTATGGGGAATTTTAGACTCAGTATATGTGAAAAAGCTCAGAAAAAATATTTAAGCAATTCCGTTAATGTAGGGAAGAATTTAAATTGTGAGGTAAACAGAAACTTTTTGATTCATTCACTTTTATAAGATTTAGTTCCGAGATTACAGAGACCCCTCGTTTATCGAAAAGAAACACCAAGAATTATTTAAAACTGCTACGCACAGAATGTTTGGTTGGGCTAGGAACCGCGGAGAGACTCCCAATACTCACTCACTGTTAAGTGTAAGGAATTCTTTGAGTGAGACTGCGTCAATCAGCACGATCTGGGGACATTTAACCCAGTAACTGACTATGCTATTGTATGCATCACGCGCGTGTGGGCTCTGCCGCATCTGTCTTCCAATAGCATTGCATTAAAACGAGTAAGAACAATTCTAATTTATTCATTTAAATTGAAGTCATCAGAATTTGAAAAAATCCGGTTGTTCTACTATACGATTGCATGAGGCACAAGAGATTAATTCATTCCTTGAAGGCTTACATCATCCATGAAATTTTTCTGATACAATGACTTCAGTAATTCAAGGTATTAATTTTCTCCTTCATCACCACCGTAAGAGGTTCTGAGCCGATTACGAATCAAAAGAATTGAACCGGCCCAAATTACCATCTTGAAATGAAAGCCTTTACGCTAGGTCGTTAGAGTACAGCGACTATCCTGAACTATTTCACATTCCTTTATCCACAATTTTAGAAATTTTCGAACCTGAGGATGAGAAGCCGTATGTTTCATATAATTTAGAACATTTAATAGCAACGAAGCATGAAAAAGGGGGCTACATTAAACAAGGAGTCAGAAGTACAAATTACGGAACTGTAGCGACACTCTTCTCTTAGGGTTCTGTTCAATACCTGATGTAGGGGCACCATTTCTTGGGAACTACTGAATCTGTGCAAAATACTGTCGGAACATTCTTTGAAAACCGATAATTTTGTAATTATGGACTGCACGAGAAGCTCCTAGAAATACTCGAGGTACATTCGACCGAATGAAAATCTGGGTTATTCGAGACGATGCACGTATATCGTTTGTTGTTCCGAATTTAAAATTGATACTTTGGGACCTTCCGATCATCCGTATTTACTGCTTGAGCACGTTTTTTCGCCTTATATCATTAGAATTTACCAGGAATGAAACGTTCATTCAGAGAGGCAAGCTTTTGCTATTCTCGTTCGTAACCATTCATAGTTTGCTCTAATAATTGATGAACAGAAGCTGCATCAAATTTGCCTTTTGTGTGGCAGAATCTAAAATTCATGGATCTTCCCTCCGCAAAACTCTCACATACTGTAATCAATGGTAAGAGAAGTATCGAAAAGAGAGGTTTTAGAATGAGTCGTAACGTACGTTGATGGCTAGCAGTCGTCTGTAAGTTGTGCTCAAACCTTCACAAACGACTCCAAGTTAAGAGCATTAACAATATACTTAAGGCTCCCATGTGCACAACGTGATGCTTCGCTATACTCTGTCCTTTTTCTAGACTCCGTCGTTCACGTTCGCCCGTTTCATGAATTTTAATTACTCTGCGCAAATTTAATTTTCACACGATTATTTTGACAGCGTTCTTGCATAAAAATTAAGCAGGAATTGAGCCTCTTATAATGAATTATAATGAAGCGAGCAAGGTTCGCCCTCCTAAGGCTCCCTGTAACATTTCCTGCCCTTCTTAGCGTGCCTCACATAACGCCGTGCCTGTTGTGGAGACTTGCAGGCAACTTCGTTACTAGTCGCGCAACACTTGCAAATTTTCACCTTCTCAGGGTGTCAATTTATCCATCGGTAATACAGATACGCTGGAGTTTTGCTCAGTGGAAAGATGTTGAGAATTGAATTAATTATCGGCTTCCACTATACGAATGAGCAACATGAAAATGTTTTATTACATTTTTAATAAAATTTTGAAGTAAAACTAAGATCTCGAGCAGTGCACGTTCTGGAGCAGTATTGAATTCGTGGCACTAAAATATATTCCAGAACATATTAGACGTGGAGCGTGATCCAAAATAATAACGGTTCTGTCATGATATCGAAGTTTCATCATTGTGCAACCATTAAGGTTTAAAAATCCACTACTTTAAGCGTTGGAAACCATAAAGATGAACAGACTTTTTAGCTGATAGTTAAAAAGGAACAATAATCTGAATAGCTTTTCTGAAACCGGCTGTGTAGACGGGCAGAAAGTCGCCAGTAAAGCTGCCAGTACGAAGGTAGCTCCACATATGTACAGACGCCACTGTCTCGTGCGGGCGGCAAAGCGCGTACATAAAATGAGGCTCACGTCAAACCCTACACATCAATCCTCCATAAAAATCAAAGTTAATGCATAAGAAATGAGTATAGTTTTTGTTCATACTTTTGTACTTTGAGCTGGGAAGCGTTTGCCCTGAACGGAAGGACGTTTTGTGTATAACTTCTGATTTAAGAACTTTATAATTTGGGTTCCAATTATGTTGTCAAATGCCTCGTGTTCCCTTCTAATTCAGTAACTGGCGTATGGCTGTGTCTCTTAGGTTGAGATTTGTTACGAAGATAAAGCAATGATAACATTTGAAACATAATTAATGAAGGCTTGAAGTAAATATCAAAACTAAACTCCAAGAAATAAAAGTCGAAAAATGACGAGTTCGGCAATCAAATTTACTTAGGTTCCCCAATTGTGTCGATCTTTGCTTAAGCTGAATGAAGCATGATTCTTAATATCTTCCCATGTATTTGAGTCATCAGTCTTTTGTGAGTAGTTTATTATCGTATTATAAGAGCGTAAAATGTAACATGTAAACACCCCTTAACAACACATCAAGTCTAATGGTACTGAATATTAAAGGTGTCTTTAATGAACCTATCCGCAATGTAAACGCTGAGTTGAAAGTTAGTCCTGAAATGCCATTTTTATCCCTCGTAATCATTTCTAAATAGATTGAACCCATTTTTTATCCTACGATTGGGGTTTTAGGAAAAAATTTTGTGTAAAAATAAACCATTAATTAAAGTTTAAGGAATTCGCTTCACTACTTAAATACGAATGCATTATAGCATTTCACATTTATTTCGATCAACTGTTACGAAGATTATTTTCTTGCTTCTCTCGTTATATTGAAACCATTCTCAAGTGAGTATTTTCATTTTAGTTTTTATCAAACTATTTAAAACTCATTTAGAGAAAAAACTGTTAAATTATTGCCATCAACATACTTGAAGGCACATTGGACTTCAATATCCCTGTGTGTTTATATCCAACTGGAGCAACTTTGAGATATTCACGCGAAATCAAACCACAAGCCAACTAACATAATTAAGAGCTTGTATTCAACTTGTTTGCTGGTGTCCACAATCCGTGCCCTGACCTGAAGTAACCGGTCACGTCCCAGCTATTGGAAATGCTCGCACTGTTCCACTTCAATATGTTCTTGCTGGCAAATGACCGGGTCTGTTCTCCATTTAATAGCGCAATGTGAATCATAATCATTGTGCGGTAATTTTAGGGACAGTTTTTACATTCGTTGAAACTGTTTAGGGTAGCGCAAGAAGTTCATAATACATCAATTTTTAATGCGTTCAGGCTATTGAAGACATGGAAGCCGTCCGTCTCAGCCAGGGCTTGACATCAAATCTCCTTAATATTGAGGCTCTCGTGAGACATTGTAGCTAAGAAGCGCTTGCACTTACGTACTTCAAGCACCTAGAGCGCCTAATATTCATTACAGCCTCCTGTTCATTACAGGTTTGCAGTACCTTGAGAGCTCTCGCGCGTCAACATCTTTGCTGAACTGGCAGCCAATTTACTCACAGGCCAGGCACAAGCCCGGGCATTTCACTCAGGAAATCCTAGCTTTGATTCAGCACAATTAATACCGGGCCGTGCATTTCAAGATGTCTGCAAGTCAACACGTCGCCTCAAAGGCCGAGTACAGACCCGGACACACTCCATGCCTCCCGCTTGGGTCAAGTGCTGTCTCGAGGGAGCTCGGGCGCGGCAACAGAGTTGCAATCATTAATATTATTGCTCTCAATTACAATGTGCAAAATGTTCACATAATATATTTTTTTGTGAACCAATCATCATTGCGTTACCTTCGTGTTGATCTTTATTGTTAATATTCTAATAAGTTTTATTTCAGTAAAGAATATTTTATATTTGATGTTAGTCTGCACAGCCTTTTCGGTTTGACTCGCATCGGCAATGTCCATTTTGGTTACAATAACCAACAGTACACGAGTGAGGACAGATAGTGGATTAGCAATTTTCATTGTATCATTATTGTTCTTTTAATTTTTCCTGACCACTGTATTATTATCATTATTTGTTGTGTGAATTTCAAAACCGTCGTTGGGCTGATCCATTGATAGCTTCAGAGTTCAGGCTGCCTTGCTTGACCGTAGGATCTCGTCTTTGAATAAGTTATTAAATCCAGTTGGCACTTCATTCGTCAGGAGCGCCAAGCACGGTATGCTGCGTTCAGTGCCTGTCAAACGCGGTACAGGCTTGTGGAGAACCTGCTCATTTTACCATGGGCTTTTTTACGATAGCCAGAATTTTTAAAATTCAATCTTTAAGTCATTTGACGTTTTCTCATTCTCTCACTCCCGCTGGAGTTGCTCGTGACTCCCCATGAACAAATAATATACTTTCCTAATTCCCTACGGCTTTGGGTATACAAATTTTCTGAAACACAACAATGTCCTGATTACCTTGTTCGGATCAATAAGACGATTGAACAGCAGCTTCATGACATCATTCTGCGCATCTTTTTGGTGCGTGAGCTCGTACCCACTTTACGCCACGCAGCCGACTTTTTCGCCGCCTGCACGCATGCTTTTCGCCGACAAAGCAATTTAAGCGATTAAATCGCTTAGGCGGCGAAAATCATGCATGCAGGCGGCGAAAAAGTTAGACCAGGACCACGAGCCTGACCACGAGCCCCACCGCAGCGCTCCAGCATTGTGTTGTGTGTTTTTTTTGCATTTTGTTGGAGCCAGGGCGAAACTTTCACTTCTGATATGTGGAATCGTTTCTCATTTTGTATTTGATTTTCATAGCATGTTCTCCAATTTTGGGATGCCTGCTGTATCCACATGAGTAGAAAGGGATTCGTACTTCTTGTTTTCAGTGTTTAGCATTGAGTGACTAGGATCCTTTTCTATTTTGTTACTTTCATAATGTCTCAACGTTTCAACTCGTGCTGCAACTCATCACATTTCATTTCTTTTCCGCGTCTCACTAACTCGGTTCGAAGCAAAAGTTTGGACACCTTAGGCACTCTTTTTTGTCCCAATAACATTATTCGACTTAGTCGGGCCTATTTTTCCTATGTTTCCCTACATACTCACTTTAATAACTCAGATCTTCTACTATTTCAGTAGGCGAGTGTTTCTGTACCTACTTGGGGTTTCTGAGGGGCTTACCATTGAACGTATGTTGATGAAATCTGAAATGTAAATGGAGCCAGTTTTTCGGAGTCATTCTTCACTAATATTCGAAACCAATTCAAAGAAAAATAATCGGACAATCAGCAAAAGGAATGACTCCATGTTCACAGGAAGGTCGTGGAATAGTGGAGCGAAGTGAGGGCAGGAGGCAACAGGTGGGTGAAGGACTCGCTAATTGATGAACACGCCCAGAGCTGTGCGCTTCTCACTCTGATTGGCCAAGCTGCTCAAGCCTTCAAGTGAAGACTGTTGGGGGCTGCGCAGACACCTGTGGGCCAGATTTGCTAATAATTTTAACCGTTCTATCGAAACAGTTGTCAACGAAATTATCAAATTGGCGAAGATCTGTGTTTTTCTGATCAAATTTCCTTTGTTTGAGCATTTTCCATTTGTTTGAGTAAGTCATGAAGAAAGTAAGAGCAATTTCCAATTAGAGTCAAACTGGCGACAAAGTCAAACTGGGGACAATTTCTCGAAGTTGTTATAATTTCCATCAACTGATTCAATGATATTTGAACTATGGAGAAACTATTGAAAATAATGCCTGCAATTATTCCGTTTAAGGTACTATTTTCCTCCAAATTTTTAACTATGAAAACATTACAAGATATCGATGATTGCACTCTTGAAGATGATGGTGAATTTCTATTGCGTGGGTTCGTCATGTTTCTTTTTATTCGTACCTGTGAGACTCCATGCTGCCTCAAGACTTGTTGTTGAGCCTGGCGGCGCACTTGTCTGCCCTCTCGCTTTATGACGGGCCAAAACACCGAAATCAATTCCAAATTTCACCCTGAGAGTTACAACAGATGTCTACAATGATAAATTGTCTTTCTTTCATGGATTTCATAGGAGTGGTCTGGAAGTTGGAGGAACAACTTAATGGCACAGCGAGCATCTGTGGCGAGGTCACCTTGGGGAGAGTAGTGGTGGTGTCAGTAGAGTAGGTGATGGGTGTGACACTGGCGACAGCAGTGCTGATGATAGCAGTATCAGTGACAGTGATACTGGGGACAATAAAACACAAGGAGTTGTATCAGTACCGCATATGATTCTATTCCAAAAGGCACGCATATGAGTAATTGTTTACACCTTAATAAGATCGATCGTTGAAATTAGACTGATACCGATGGTGCGCTGATGACAAATGCGATTCTGACACAGATGTATTTTTGATCAGAATAATGACCTAGCTCTTGTCCTTTGAGAGTCAGTAAAGCCAAGAACGACATAAGAGTGCTCTAGGAATGACACTATTAAAAAGAGTACATTCAGAACACTACGTAAAGAATTTCAACTCCAGTGAACTCCTAAAAACTCTGAAAACTAAAGCGACGCTGAAAACAAGAGTGACACTGATAATGAACGTGACTCTTAGGACGAGAGCCATGTAAAAAACTATACAGGTGACGAGAGGAGGCCTGACACTAGTGCTGGGCCCTGATCACGAAAGTAAAGTAATAATGCCAACCCTGATAACAAGAGTGACATGCGATAAAACTCGCCGCGTGGAGACAGCATTGCTGAATGACAGCAAAAGGTACACTCTCAAGTTTCGTAGAATTGACGTCAATCGGAAAAGCAGCTACATTTTATAGTGAGGACAATGTTTTTAATTTTACATTCATAGAGAAGCACAATTCTGGAAGGAAGAGGAGATTTTCTCACACTGTTATTATAATTTCATCAGTGTTTTATTATAATTTCATCTGTTATTATAATTTCATTTCATTCACTGAGAGAAAAGCATGAGGATCAAGGACGATGGAGTTGAGAAGTTTAAAAGAAACTGGAGGGCACGAAACCAGGGTTGCGCTCGTCAACTTTCTCATGAGGAACGAAACTTCCTCTGCCGCGGTACATTTGTAATGTCTAGCGCTGGAAAAGGTCTCAAATGTTTTGGCGGCAAGAAATTTCTTTGGGCTGAGCAATCAAGCTCAAAACAAAGACTGAAAGCACGGACTAAATTTTAGATGACTTGGTGTGCTATTTTAAATTTACAGAGAAAGTTCACTGGCTCAGTGAAGGCTTTCGCTTTAACCGAGGACAATGAAAGATACCTGGAATGCAAGTGTGAGCGATATTTTGAGACAAGAATAAGTATTGTTCCATAATAGACGAATTAAATCATCGTTCAAATTACATCGAGAATATTAGCATAGAAGTGCACTGAAATTGGAACCTCAAATAAATGGAGATAGTAAAATCACCTTTGTATAGTGAGGGTACGAGCACTTCAATACATATACGTTGACGAGTTGCACCGGCAACACACTCGACGCTAATGATGCGGCTCTACGACATAGCTGCGCAGGCTTACAAATGTTTATTACTGGCTTGCAAGTACAACTTTATTCTCTCGGAAATAGAGGAATCATATCAACGCCATCAATATAAATCGAAAGTTGGAAAGCTCTGACAGATTCATTTTCTTCTGTTAGTAAAACAGTAACGAAAATCTGTAACGCTAAGAACTTATTGATGGCAGATTTACATCAGCTCAATAGCGATAAAATTAATTAGATTCATCGAAAACTGTTACGGGGAAGTTTTTGTGACGTGCAAGTTACGAAACATTACGTATGATTATGAACAATTGAATTTATTCAATTGGTGTCCTCCGCAATCAGGGTAATTAGAGGGTAGAAGTCTATTAGGCGTCATTTGTACTACACACAAAGGAACGCACGGTGTAGACTGTGCGCTTGTATTATTTCAACCTAGAGTGACTCGAAAAGAACAATGACAAGGACGAGCTGTAAAATCAGATCGTATTACGTATTATTACGTTTCCACACTTATTTTTGGTTTAATTGTACATTATTTCAGAACGAATCTTCCCAATCTCCGTATTTTTTAAGAGGAAGCATATTATCAATAAACTTTACTTAGAAGTGGCTGTCTTAAAACCTAACTGTGTCACTACTGAATACAACAAGTCTGTTCTTAGCATTATTTGAAGCATCAACGTGGGAAAACGGGAATAAGAATATTCACTACTGCACTACAACACCGAACCGTGCTTTAACCTTAAGTCATTTAATCTTGAACGAACCTTAAAACTCCGAAGACATCGCTCTGCAGTACACACTCGAGTAGCTAGCGTAGTCAAATTTTGGGTTTCTCTATCAGCGAGGTCTTAACGGCAAGGTGAGCGGGACGAGGGCAGACCGTAGGACCACACATAAAATTCTAGCGCAGCGGATGTCTTGAGTAGATCAGGAGATTGATGCTAATAATAATTACAATGCAATGGAGAACATTTTAAAGTATGAGCTTGTGTTATCACATGCTGTGTCACCCAAAGTGGCTATGCTCGAGCAGAAAATGAGCTTTCACCAGCCTCCGAACTCAGCCGTAAGAAAGGGGAGATGTGTCAAATATCCAGCCACTTTAGAGGTATTCTGCCCGATTCATTGCTTAATTGGTGAACACTTGGTTGAGGTGCTGAGCTGGAAATACTAAGCGCTTCATGGGTCGCGCTTATCTCTTTGACCCTGCCACACGCGAGTTCACATGGATTAAAAATTATAGAATACCCAATTGAGCGAGATGATGTAAGGAACTCACTGCTTAAACCTTTTATGATACGTAAGTTGGGGACTAGTTATTTCTTATATTGAGTCTTAAGATGTGAAAGAGTTCATCTGCAATGAGTCTTGTTTCAGTGAAATTTATACATCCATAGGGGAGAAATTATATCCATTTCCTATTGTAGTTTTAAAACAATTGCACGATTTTATTGTAATCCGGTTTTGGATTTTTGATAAGACGAAGGATGTCATCCTCAAAAATATCAGTAGTTCACTTGTGATTGTAGTGACAGACTGAGAATCTCTACACTTAGCCGAGGCGACGAAACGTAACTATGGTGCTTCATCTGAGTTTTGCGACAGCTAGTCGACAGATGCAACTGAAGCATAATTATTTATTGAGGAACGCGTGGAGGTAAAATCCTGTAGTTGAATCAGATGACGACTAAATTGCTTCAAGTGATTTATGGGAGATGTCTCTTTCTGTCCTTTCTCCCTTTTCTTGATTTTGGCAAGCAATGTAATTATGGTAAAAATGCAACTAGATAAAAGCAAAGTAACTCAAATAATTGAGAAAACAAAATTAGAGGCGCAAATAACGTCAAGGAACGGAAAATACTACAGCTTAGAGACTGAAAGAAGATAAAAATTTTTTACAGACAGTTGAAAAACAAACGAAAAAAAGATGTCGTCCGAAAAATGTGAACGAAACAGGACTCCAGAAATGACAGAAATATATACCAGCTCATGCAACATTGACGTGAGGCAGGACGCTGGATCTAGATTATAGACCAACTAGCTCTACTGCAGCTGTGTATGTGTTCGTGCGTCTTCTCATGCCATCACGTCGCATGGTAATGTAATTACCGCGGTAACAAAGCTACTTTGCGTCAACCCACTCAATTGAATTTCTGCCTGTAAAACACAGGAAACTCGTTAAAATAATCGGATTGCATTGAAATCAGAGTTATTAGGTCTTGGTGAATTGCACGCTCTTCGGCGCTGTCTCAAGTTTTCTAATTAGCAAAGTTTGCCTGCGAAGCCGCGGACCTATAAGTATTCTCGTAGAACAGGGAAACTTGCGCTACTGTGCAATGTGTTGCAGAGACTTTAACATCAACAGCCTGCTCGGCATAGCTGCATTTGTTGCCGATAATGAGCCCGTGTGCGGCCGGAGTCTAGACTTGCATCCTGAACTATTTTGGACAAGGCCCAGGATTCCCAATTTAATTCCAAATTCTATCAGAAATTGCTTAGAGGATGTACTCTGGTTCATTGTAAAATTGATTTGTGATGCACACTTGGGAAACTTATAACTGAAATTTATTAGATTTGAATTTGGTGTTACTCTCGTGTAGCCTTTGTATTCTGTGTGCTGAGTTGTTGAACTTTACACTCAAAATCTCCTCAGAACCTAATGCTTAAATTTACATTTCACAGAGATAATTTTTCAATGAAATTGGAATTCTTTATTGCCTTACGGCTAATATTTTTAATGGAATACACGTGAAATGGTAGATTTACCATCACATGTCCACAGACGACAAGTAAGTAAAATACTGGAATTAAAATCCGTGGACTTCCTGTATAGTAAATATTTTTCTAACCGTCGATCGAAATTCACTTTGTAGGCTGAGAACTGCCTGGCAGTTAATTTTGACTCTTGAAGGTATTACACTGTGTGATAGTGTGACATGAACAATGTGCATTGAATACAAAGCAGGAATCAATTCCATGAAACAGCAAGCTGACGTATATCTAAGCGGATGGACTTGTGCTAGATAATTGATGAGTAGAGATTCCTCAGCTTGTCTGTTTTTGAAAGGAAAAGCAGCACAAGGCATCTAAATTAATAAATAGCTTGACTGTGGCGCGAACACTTTAAAAGAAAACTAACACTACTTTTTAAAGAATAAACTGCCACAAGGCTAGAGAAATCTGAAAACTGTTTGCCATGCGCGTACATAGATGAGAAATGTCACACAAATCGACTGTCTTGCTATAGAAATCGATTGACGTCATTTCGCTGTACACTCTGAAATTATTCATTCTTTAGGTTTGGTGAAAATTCAATTATGTAATTAATCCACTTTTTTGGTAATCCACTACGGAACGGAGGTCGCATCAATTTCAGCACTGCAATTTTGTTATCTCAAATTTTGTTGCTCTCGGTCTTACTCTGTCGGAGAAATCAGCAGAAAAGTAAAAAAGAAACACTTAGGCGATTAAAGTGGTACTATCGTAATGGCCGAAAAAGATTCATTCCGTACGGGCGTCGCTTTTTCATCATCAGGCACCGATCAAATTGAAATCTTTTTTCTACTACAACAGTATCCTCTTAATGTTACGATTATTTCAGTGTTGTTTTCTTGTTTCTCCTTAACAAATTATTTAGTGATTTCATATTGTGTTGAAAATCGTGGAAAGATAGGGAAACTGTGAAAGCTTGTTCAAAAGATATATGTGTTTTTTGTGTTTTTCAATTTCTGTTTGTCGTGCTATTTGCTGATGTGTCTGGCAATAGAGGTACAGCAAACGTCTTCCGTCAACGTTGAAGGAAACTTTCACTTCCATGACAGGTCTTGAATGATTGAAACGGAAGGAAATGATGCTAAATAATACATTTTGAATGATGAAGATCAATTTTGTACGCAGTTCTTATTATTGAGTTAGCAGTCGGTGGACAGAATGTCCGTACTCTTCCTCTCAAATTATGTGGAAAATAGAATTTTTCTTAGCGAAAAGATACCCGAAGAGATACTCATTGCAACTCGAAGTTTGAAGTTTCGCAGTGCGTCTAGTAACACAGATAAAAATTTTGCCAGTTCCAAAGCGTTTCCTGGTTTCATTTCGAAGTGGAACTCTTGCACCGTCAAATCACTTTGAATTCTAATCACAGCGGTCAGAATATTCATTGGTTGTACGCAACTGCTGGTATAGCAAGAGATGCTCCACAGCACTCATTGCCATTCCGGTCAGTTCTTTCCTCGCGCGCTGGAAGCGCAGGCAAAACTTTGCATCCGAGGAAGGGACTTTGAGAGTAGTTGTAAATGCATTGTTATTGGCCGATAAAAAGTGAGATAGTGACTCGGTGGCTCCCACAACCAGCTTACTTGGGCACCCTGCTCCTGACTCGCTGGATGTTATGACTGCCTCTACTGAACCAGGCTCACTGAGGTAATATGGCTTGTTCCGAGGTAATAAACGTCACAAAGTGATATAGAGGACTGGTGTTTATTTGACACCGTAAGTTCCTAACTGTACTGTAAGTGTGCATTTTTAATACGTTCAATGAGTGGAGAAAGAATTTGGGAAGCATGATATGTTTACTGTATGAGATATTCATAAGTGAAAAATACTCTTAATTTGACATAGAAGAGGAAAAACTACTGCCATAATCATGAATTCTTTTTACAGGTGAGTGGATGTCTACAGATGGTGCGAGCGGTTCTCAAGAGCAGGGTAAGTAGAACCATACATTTTTTATCAATTGCGTTTTCAAGATTTCTCTCGTTTTCGGCCCATTTTGAGACAAAAATATTTGAAATTGATACTCAAAATGAATGAAGAATTACAATTCATTGTTGATGTATTAGCAGATGGAAAATGTCATTGGAATTATTCATTACAATGACATAATATTCCCCTTGACACTGTCGAGCACTGCAAGGTGTCCTGAGGTTACACATGTCCCACTCGACGACAGCAGTCTAAGTCTGTTCTGCCCTGGAACACATACCCTGTCAGATTTTCTGAGCTGACCTAATTTAATGGTAACCTAACCCTAAACTTTCATTTTTTTGGAATTTTGTAAAGTCGCTTCTCAAGTATTTTAGCATTGCTCAAGTGACTTCAATGAGGAGATGGAGAGCCGATGAGTACATTTTCCCATGTTGTTTTCCACTTTCAATTTATTTAATTTGTAGCTTTGTTTTTTCGAAAACCGGAGAAATATTTGCCTAGGGCTTGTGATGGTGAAACTGGCTTTATGGTTTATGTTCTAGCGTTAAACAAAGAGTCCTCTTGAAGAAGGCATTTCAAGATTGACTGAAGTGCTTGTTTATTTACACGGTGAGTTGAAGGTCAACACAAGCGCTCATCTCAGGTTATCGTCTCGGTTCATCACGGACACGCTTAGAAGGCAATGTCTTGAAGGTGTTTATTCTTACTTAATGGTCATTAGATTCATATGTGAAATGTTGGGTAGTTACGTACATTACATTACGTAGCTACATATATTACTTATTTGTGTAGTTGCGTACATAAGAGCATTGTTTATTTTTTGAGAAGCTGTAGTCATAGTGCCGGTAAAATAAAGAGGGAGATTTGTTGTCAGTTGCGATACAAGTGAGTACAATAACATCTTGAGCCCCAGCTGAGGAATGTGAGAGTAGCCTTGGCTAGTTGCATTATTTTTTTGTTACGTTACTCTAGCGCCAATATTCGGTGCTAAGAAGCTTTCCCTACTGAGTGAGGGCATTTGAGGAGCTGCTTGCCTCACAACTCAATTCATTTGCCTCCTGCGTCCGTCACGGCCGTGACGACCAGAAGGGCGCCGTAGGCGTGACAGCGGACTGACCGCGGCTTGGCCAGGCCAGTCTTACCCTCATGCCGTCAATTTGGGGCCGTCATTTGAAAGCGTCATCTTGGTGACGACGGCCGCCACTTGTACCATCGCCCGCCTGTCAAGCTTATCGTCCTCGCGGCAAATTGCGCCCCCACGCCAAGTCTCGCAAATTCCATCACGCGTTCGAATTTTCTGCATCGTTAATTTGGGCGACGCGTGAATAAAAAAGAATGCACAGAATGCTCCTTAGCGCCGTGTAGCCAGTGCATTGCTCAGCTAGTTTGCTTCACTGTCCATTTTTTTTCTTATTGACGGTTCTATTTGTTATCGCTGAGGCTACTGATTGAACATCAGCCGGCTGCCTCTATGGTGCATTGCTAAAACAGAGTTTTGTTAACAATATTATTTTCTCGATGAAGGCCGGGAGTAATTTAATGTGACAATGAGAGCGTCATTTACATTATTTTTAGCTTGTATTAAAACAGAACCTAAAGCGAGTAATGAAAAAACGAATCTATCATTATACTTCTGTATAAGTTCAAGATTCTTTGTTTCTTAACTTACGTTTCTGTTCTTTTCAGACCATGTCATTCAGTTATGCTGAGCTTTGAATGCAATGTTTTTTTACTGATGTTATGGCAGAGTAATTTTCCTCTGGCATAATTTGTTCAAAAATGTTGCCTCGACGTTGACCTTAGGAGAACAAAAGCTGAACGTCATTATAACCGTCAGACGAATCATTTTTAGGGTAAAGAGTGAATCACTAAGAATTACATATTTTATCATACTCTCAGGCGAGGAATAGTCTGAAGATTCGAGTTTAATTCTACTTATATAAAGTCGAAATTGTTCTCAAGCTCTGGGCATTCATATTTTATGACAAGTGATGTTAATGCTAAGCATGACAAACGCGTACGAGGATCAAATTTGAAAATGAAATGAAAAAGTGTTCAATGTAAGTCCTGCTCGCTTGGGAAATATTAGAGCGACATGAAAATGTCACACTTTCAATGAATATTAGGTTCAAAGTCTCGTACAGTCTTCATACGCACAATATGTGAAGAAATATTTCACGAACAGAACACCTCGCCACGTTGGTTTATCATGGTGTCGTTTGTACCAGGGTAACGGAGTCGAAGTTGGTGGAGTCGCATGTTTTAGGGTGGAGTCGGATTCAGAGTCGGAGTCGCCTTCGAATGCGGTGGGGTCGGAGTCGGAGTCTTTCATTAGAATGTGGTGAAGTCGAGGTCGGAGTTGCTATTTTTTTGTGTCTTCGACACTAATTTTTGCTGAAATCTATTTACAGTTGTTCAGAACCGAAAGTAAACGAAACAGAGTTAAAATACTTTACTAAAAAGCTAAAAAATATGCAATGCTTTCGTTGATTACTTTGTTCAAAGTACGAAACAGCGTCTCTACACCTACTACCTAATACTGTCATTGATATCCAGTCATTGGGGTTCGAACACATAAATGTGATACATACGGGTACGGAATATAATTTTCACACATTAGTGATTTTGCATATTTTACAGTCGGGAATCGGGAATACTTTAAAATCGGAAGTTAGTTATTAAAGGCATCGTAAATCCATTCTGTTTGCTTCGTTTCGTTCATTTCCCTTCCAATAAATACGTACATAGGGAGTAGAAACTAGTAGCAAATGCGTTGCATGTTAGTCGCAGGACATCTCTGCTGATGTAATACATTGTACTCACATAATGAGTGACAACTCTGTACGCTCTTAATGTATCTATACTCTATTTCTGTGGTTCCATATAACGATATTTTATAGTCATTACTATGATGTATTGAGTGATAATGACTAGTCTTTACAGAAACCCAAAGCCATTTTCTGATATACGAGTATAAAGACTTCAAGTCTTCAGGCTATGTTATCACTAGTGATAACGGAAATGTAATTAGCCTATTCTAATGTTAATAACTGATATTGGGATAATTAAATACAATGTAAACGAGCTGCAGTGAAAGAAATAACACAACACCAGCAAAAACCTCACTTAGTCCCACACATGTTGTAACTGAGAGCAATGCACGCTCTCGGCTGCAGTGATTGTTGCATTTTAAGCGATGGAACAAAATTTATTTCAGAAAACGTTTAGTATTTCACCAAAATATGAAAAATAAAAAGAACATAGGCGTTTATTAAAATAAAAAATTTCAAATGCATTGAAAAAAATTTGAAGAGAATGAAAGATGGAATCATATTACATATAAGGAGCTAAATGTGGCTTTTATTCATAAACAAAACGTACCGAAAACGTCAGGCCTCTGTGACGAAAACAGAACAACTTTTGCCCATTATAGCCGAGATGTAACATAATGTTGAGCAATGATTTGGCACCTGTTCTGCATCTTTACCTTGCATGGTGTAGATACAGAAAAGAAAAGGCAGAATGCAAATCGTGCCTACCTTATCTACATGTATATCAAAATTTTTGGTATTTTGATCAAAGTAATTAAATCAACTATTGTAATTTTGTTGGATTGGTGCGTACTTAGTAATAGAAAAAAACTGTAGATGCTTATCTGTGCTACTCTGGGTCAGCACTGCCGAATTTGCTTACTCAGAGGACACCTGCAATGTATGTATATATACATTTATATATTGATAAATATATATATATGCACACACTAGTGTTCACGACCCATCAAAAAGGGCAGGATTTTATATTGTTTTTAAACAAATTTTCCAGATGGGATGACAAACAAATAAATCCATCCTAATAGTACTCGCGATTAAAATATTCTTGTACTTGTACACTGATGAAACTCGTATCACAGATACGGCCATTAAGCATCCTTTTTAAGGGCGTGAAAGAGAGGCAACCAACCTACTAAGACGGACCAACCAATTTAATATGTTCAGTGAAATTTCCCTTGTAATAACAGGAGAAATTACGCACAAAAATACGTGAATCTATTTATTTATTTACTAGTGTGCATGACCCGTTAAAAATGATGGGATTCGATAGTTTCTTTCAAATAAGTCAAGGTGTGGATGAAAAACAAATAAATCCATCATAATACTACCAGTGATTAAAATTTTTTTGTACTTGTGCACTTGTAAAATACGTCTCATAGAAAAAGTCATTACGCATCTTTAAGGGGATCCTACGGAAAAATTTTTTTTTGATCCGATTGGTCTGAAATTTAGTGAGTATATGTATTTTTGCAAGACAAACATATTTGACCCATGAAATTTTTTGATTTAGGCCTTAGTTTTTCCGAAAAATTTGAAATATTAGTTTTTAGGGTCACTTTTATACCTATTTCAAAAGAAAAGAAGTCACTGGGTTTTTATGCTAGAACAAATTCAAAGACAGTTTTGGAATCCTTGGAACATTTCTAACAATGATATATTCAGAAATTTTGTATTTGATTTATTTTATATATGTGATATTTGACCAATATATAAAATAAACCGAAATTTTTGGATTTGAGCTTTGATAAAAAAAATTAAACGAAAAAATGGAAAAGCGGCCGTATAACTTTATTAGAAATGTTCCAAGGATTCTAAACTGTCTTTGTTTTCTTCCTAGCATAAAAACTCAATGACTTCTATTCTTTGGAATGTTGAAAATTAGAGGTTTTGGGTCTAAGCCAAAAAACAAAATTTTTTGTTGAAATGTAATGTAAGGACAATTTATGTAGTTGATTGCTGTTTTCATTTTCATTTCGATAATCTCCATGCATAACTTCATATTCCCACTGTGATTTGTAATTTGAAAAAAATAAAAAAAATAAAAACAAATGGAAATTTTAATACAAATTATGATATTTTAAATTTGTTGTCTGATTCTTATGAAATTTGAATATAATATGTAACCTTTCAAAAGAAACACAATTTTTTCTATTTTTTTTTTCGATTCAGGCCTTAGTTTTTAGAAAAAATTTGACATATTGGTTTTTTAGTTCATTTTTATTGAAATTTCAAACGAATATGTCATTGAGTTTTTATGCTAGAACAAAACCAAAGACAGTTTTAGAATCCTTAAAGCATTGCAAACAAAGTTACAGTAGAAAATGTTCCATTTCCCGTTTTGTTTTCTTTTTACATGAGGTCGAAATGGGGCCCAAAATTCGGAATTTTTAGTCCCCTTACACCCCCTTGGGAGGGATCTAGTGTCCGTATCGCCATAAAATTTTAGGACCGAATAGTCCACCACCTAAGGGTTCTTTTTCAACAAAAGCATGAAAAATGCTCATCGGACCGACAGCGGCCTGGGAGGACCTCCTTAAAAGCGTCACAGACACACGTACCAAGCAAGCAAGCAGGCAACAGCTGTGTTTTATTATTTAATTATTATTTGCCAAAAGGTTTTTGAAAAAATTTGCCAAATCTTTTTCATCGCAGTAAGCTGTATTTTCTTAACAATAGTTTCAATTTTCACGCAATAATTTTTGACTGATAAACAAAAGTAGGGAGATGCCAGGTTTTTATATCATTTGGATGGTACATATCTATGACACCAATCAAGCAAGCCGATTCCCATTGTAATAACATAGGAGAAATGACGTACAAAAAACATATTTATTTAAAAATTTATTCTGTGCGTAATTTCTCCTATGTTATTACAATGACGATATGGTTGTTGGTTGGTATCATAAATATACCATTCAAACGATATGGAAACCTGGCATCTGCTCACTTTTGTTTATGAGTCAAAAATGTTGCACGGAAATTGAGTCTATTAGTATAGGAAAATGACATATCACGATGAAAAAGATATAGCAAATTTTTCAAAAATTTCTCGGCTAATAATAATCAAATTATAATTCTGTTTGTTCCTTCCTTAGTTAGTTACTTAGTTAGTCCGTCCGTTACGCTTTCATCGCTTTCGTCAATAAATACAAAGACTATGGCGGTATCTATGCTACAGCTTGATCATGTGTTGGAATTTTTCGTCGCAGGTTATGTTGGAATTTTCTCACGGGTCATGCTAGGATCCGTTAGGACAGGGAATGATGCAATAGATTAAGGTAGGATATGTAACGATAGTCTAGGATAGGTTAGGCTAGGATATTAGAGTATTAGGTTCAAACAGGTTAAGTCAATATAGGTTAGCCTACAGAATAGGTGACAGCTGCGAAAAGTTATTTTAGGTTGGCATAGGTTATGTTACGATAAGTTAGGTTAGGATAGGTTGTATTGGGTTAGGATAGATGATGTTGGGTTATGTTGGGTTAGGATAGATGATGTTGGGTTATGTTGGGTTAGGATAGGTTATTTTGAAACCATTTCACGGTTCAACTTAGGTTTTCAATGATATTGACCGTGGAATTTCCACGGGTCTCGCTGGTTAAATAATTATACACAGTTGTTGCTTGCTTGGTGCATGTGTCTATAATGTTCTTAAGGATGCTTAATGACCGTATCTGTGGTATGAATTTCACCAATGCACAAGTACAAGAACATTTTAATCCCGGTACTATTAGAATACATTTATTTGTTTGCCATCCATATCTTGAGACCTATTGAACGGAAACTATCAAATCGCGTCATTTTTGATGGGCCATGTACATATAATGTTGATTCGAAGAGACACTTGTCATTTTATTCTATGGGAATAATAGATATGCAATATAATGGTAAAACTTGATTTTTAACATTCTGTTGCCAATTTGAAAATCGTTCGTTAATAAAGAATTTGAAGACAGATGTACAGGTTTTAAAACCTGCAACCATTAAGAAATAAAATATTCATGAAATAAATTGTGAATAAGTGGAGTTGGAGTCACAAAATTGTGAACAGGTGGAGTCGGTGTTGGAGTCGCAAAATGCTGAAAAGGTGGAGTCGGAGTCGCAAATTGATTCTTTCGGCTCCGCAACTCTGGCTTTGAACGGATGTATTGGGTGTAGTACTTAATGTTAAAGAGATTTCGTAAACTAAAGGTTCGATGAATTTTGAGGATTTTGTTATTTATCTCAACGATGTACTGCAATAACGAGCATTTTTAAATAAACAGTGTTGGCTTAATGACTGTGTAACTACGCCGGTTATCATTCATTTTCGGGTTCGTGTAAAGCTGTGGGAGACTTGTTGTACTAAACGATATTTCAAACAAAGTAGAAAATTGTAATCATCAGGTAACTTGAAAATTTTTACAGAAATGAATTGGTTGGTTAAGCAGTATCGAAATTTTTCATTCCGTTTCTTAAGACCGGTGAATGGAGACAGGAAAGATGGAATTCCGGTATTTGCTCCTGCTTAATTGACTTCCGTTATTCATTTTTTAATTCTGGCGCACTTTATTAGCGAGTATTTTGTCATCCTGCATCATCTGTGATGCACGCATTTTTTGAAACCGGATATCAGACTTATTAATTTACGTGTTTCTTTAAATTTCCTTTCACAAAACGTATGCAACCTTACGACATTTTCTTTAAATTTGAAGCCAAAAACCGAAACACGGAGTTTCAGAGCTCTAGTTCTTTCAGTGAAGATCCACCTTGAGCCAGCTAAGTTTTGGAATGAACTTAAGCGAAGTTTGAACACGACTGACCGTGCTATGGGTGCGTTGCTCGGTTGATTGAAGGTCTAAGGCCGGTCTGAGATTGTCCTACCTTAGGCGAGATCTAAGCTTTCCTGTACACCAGGGGTACCAAGACTTAAATTTTACACTCGTCTCAAAACTGTGTCCTAAATAAAGACTCTATTGACTTATTTTTTCTCCACTTGCGTTCACTTTGAAAACGCCTGGACGAATTAGAGAAAAATATTATTTATGATTATCATATTATCATATTGAGCGTTTTCATATGAGATTAAGTGGGTATTTTTTGCTAACAAGATGGTTCGAAAAATTATACAAAATACTCGTACGAGTTTCATTTGAATTCAGATGTTGTCCTGAGCAGTGTGAACGTCTCTGTTGCTCTTTATAATTTATACACCGTAAATATAACCATGAGGATAACTGTTATAATATTAAGACATGTAAGTTTGGAACGTTTTCACAAAGCATTGGACTTTACTGTACCATGCTCCTGTGAGCAGCCTTGTTGATAATAATTCAGCCTTATGAAAGTTACTGCACACTTGAACTTTCATTAATACAATGCTGTTTTGTCTCTGAAGTGCAGTTTTTTAGTGCATCTCAATACGGATGTTAAATCACTGTACCAAGAGGTTTGAACAAAGTTTGAAGTGTTTTCGTGTTGTGGTGATCAGTGCAAGACTGCAGGAACTGTTGTTCTGTAGCTGCAGCGGCGACGGTGTGTTGTTCTTCGGTGAAAGTTGAGCTAATCATTCGAGCGTTCACATTTGAAGTCGCGCTTTCAAACAAGCAGACTGCTCCTCCCTTCGTTGTATGAGAGTTGTTCACTTGACCCAATGAGAGCTGTTTACTTGACTGAGCATTTGCTGCAACTTGACGAGCGTACGAGTGCAGGTTTTACATTGAACAGCTCAGCAGTGAGCCAGTCGTACGACCGGCTGTTCGGTATGACTTATTCACAAAAACTTCCATTTCTTTATGAGAGGAGAATGAGCTTGATGCTCTTCTGCACAACAAGCTACACTGTTCGTCGTACATTACAATGGATAATGAACTTAGCATACCAATGAATGATCAAAAAATGAATTTTAGCATTCCACTTTGATAAAGTGGAATTAAACCAACATTGTCGTTGGAAGCTAAGCGAATCACTCGCTTTTGAAATATATGAGCTTTAATTTCAATGGTTAAAATATGCTTCATTTAGAATTCGTTAATAACTGTAGCACGACACAATGATTTATTAAAGAGTCCTCAGAGACTTATGTCGTTATAGGTAATTCTCATTTTCCATTTAAATTTTAAGATTTACGAAGGAAAACCATTATTTAGTTTTGCAAACGTGTCTCGATAATTTTTACCCTCAGGACATCCAAAAGTCCGGGCAATTTAGGAGAACTTTTGCTCACAGCTGAGCGACGCTTTGTTTTTATTTTCGTTTTCTTGTTTGACTGGAACGCAGCTCGGCTCCAACCCACGCAGTCCGGCTTGAATGACGACTTACTCGAGCGGACACAGTGAAGTTGGTTCTCTAAGCTAGGGTTACGGATTAACATATCTAAGCTTTTATTTCCTGATGTAAAAGTTAATAAATTAACTGAAGTCGTCCCAGAAGCTAATTTCTCAACATAAATATACACAAAGTGTTTCGTGGAAATTGGGCAACTTTAATATCTACAATTTTGAGCGAATCAATTCGAACAATTTTGTGGAACTTAGTTTGAAAAATTCGAATTACTTGCAATAATTATGTTCAATTTTAATTGAAAATTTTACTCATGAGCAAATTTGAATGTTCAATCATACCTTAATTCCCAGTGTTTGTGCGACTTAATTTGATCAATTTTGAGCAACTTTAATCTCAATTGAAGCCTCTAAAACTCAAATTACGGTCATTAATATAATTTTGTTATTTAGGAGCTACGCGCATTGTTCAATAAATTGTGAGAAACGAATGAAACGCAAGAACGAGTGAAAGGCCGAGCAGTTAAGAGAGAATGTCGAAAACTACGAAGTCGAAAAAGTTCATCAATTTATTTCTCAGGAGCTTTTTTTGGCTCTCTAAATATTGCGGCTTTAAGCTTCACAGAAGGAAAAAAATACCTCCATTTCATGAAATGAAAAATTATGGTATTGATCGCTTCGAGCACAAATTGATATTTCTTGACTACAAATTGTGTCGTATGAAGAGCAGAAGTCCTAATGGCATCTGTCTGTGACGAACACCTGATCCTTCATTCACACGGAATATTAGAATTCCATGTCGCTAAGCTTGGCATTCTAAAACTGGAGATGTTGTTTTATCTCGGGTATTTCACAAATGGACCACATGTTCAAGCAATTTAACATTGAAGTAAAACTGAGAATTCGTTTTATCTGCAATGATTAATGCTCAAATCTAGACATGAGTTTGATCGTTCCACGTTGCAATTACAACAATGAATCTCTAAGGCATTAATGCGCCTCCTCACTAATGATGGGAGAGATTAATTCAGCCGAGTATGACTAATTAACGTTCTAATTTGCCCACTTGCGTCCGTCATTCTCTGAGCTTAGAGAACTCTGCTACTCTACTCTGCAAAGACTCGTTAAGGAGCCACTTGCTGAAAATTCCTGCTGCTCATCGGAGAATAAAACATGTTTTCAACGCTCACTTATTTTGAGCGGGTGAATGCGCTGTAAACCTTAATTGCAGCCTGCGCATGGGTAAAATATTTTCTGTTGGAGTGGAGAGTTTCTTTACTGTAGTCGCTTTGTATGCTGATTGATTTTTGCGCGAATTAATTGGAACTTTTTCTGCATGCATGCGTGCTTTATAAATTCTGCTGTAATTTAGAACTGCCTTGATAAAACAGACAATTGATTTTAATGCTGCGTGGAGAAACGTTTGTGTACGTTTTATTGCATTCTGTTTCGATTAATTTAACACAACAAACTTTATTTCGAATAAAATTTATACGCAATTCCACACATTTACTGTTCCCGTGCGTGAGGAATATTTTGAAAACAAATTACTGTTCCTTCTTGAGGGGAACTTTTATCATGACAGCAACTTTTTCTTTGCAATATGTTTCTCATCCGTCTTGTTAAGAGTAAGCAAAACGGATCGCAAGATCTCAAAACGTACTCAAGATCTTGACCGCAGTGTCTCACAGCTGCAGGTCGCGTACAGCTAGCTATACATAGTGCACGCATATCATGCAGGGCTGAGAGTCGTGGTCAGGTTCCGCCCCACTGAAAATCGCTCATGTATCGCCGGCGGACTAAGGAGGACGGATTCACTGCAAGTGGACTGTCTTGTCTTTCAAACGCTTTTGGCGCGGATGTAATTATTGGTACGCGTTAGGGTTCAAGCACGGACATGAAATTTCAAGAGGCCATCGGCGATGGGAGGTGGGCAAAACTTCCGGTCGGTTATGACAGCATTCTTTAAATATTGACATTCGTGGTTTATGGCCATAAAATCAGCGGGGAATTATTGTCGTATAATGATCGGACGTACGTTCAATTCGAACATCGGAAGAAGTTGAGATCCAACCTTTGCCAGCGGAACGTGTTTCTTTTCGGAGTGTGTTTCTTTTTTCCCTTTCTGCATTTGAAGTGCTTATTTGGCATGTTGATTTTGATTTACAAATGTTTTTACTCTCGAATCATACCTCTAACTCTAAAATAATACAGCAAATTTCGATTGTGGAAGATGTACTGCCAAATTTTATTCAATAGTTTCCACTTTCAGGAGAGAGCGAGCGAGATGGCAAAGCGTAAAAAGCACCAACATCGACTGCGCACAAAGTGCAAGACATGAAAATTCTCGGCTTGATGAGAGGTCGGTCCTCCGTCATGGTTAAATTAAAAATAGAGCGAGCTTACGACAACTGAACAGTACGGGCTTATGGTGCAGCGATAGAAAGTGCATTTGTGTTGTGTACTCTTCGCATTCATTCCTTTTCCCTGCATTCTTTTTTTTCCTGCATTCCCTGCATCTCCTTTTTCTGCATTCTTTTCACTATTTGCATTCATTCCTATTCCCAATATACATTCTACTCGGAATACATTCCTACTCTCAGTATACATCCATACTTTGAACATACAAGCTCTCAATATTTTCAAACCTTGACCCGTGAAACAAAATTTCGACCACGCTCAGATGAGATTGTAGTTTCGGAAGATCAACCCTCATATTTACAGGGTCCGAGGCTATGCGACATTTTTAACAAGTTAAGTTACCAACAATATTTAACAAAAATGCGTGTATTTAAATCAAATTTACATTCCTCAGCGAATTACTCGATGAAACCACATTTGGCTTCCCTGATTGCTTCTATCCGAAACCGTCGACAATCTAAACTTAAAAGGTCGTTAGTCATTTCAGACATCACATGAATAATGGCGGTCTTCAGTAAGGCTGTGGTAATATGAGGATGTCGATTAGTCTCCCTTCTTTCGACGCTCCACGTGTAATATGGTATAAAATATTTAAATCTGGTGAATTTGGGGCGACATGTTAATAGTCACATCATCGTAAAATTTCTTTGGTAATGGTCCTCATTGATCATCCGGGTTCCTCATCGATGATGTTTTGAATATGTTCCATCATTTCCGTATGAATTCTGGTGTTTTAACGGTACCAGAGCGTTGAGAATGTTTTTCCTCTTTTCTAGCCATCACGTCCCTTTAGATGGAAAACATTGCCATGACATCCCTCTAGCTCCAAACGAACCTTGTGAGCAAATGACCTAGTAACATGTAAAAGTTTCTGATTTCTAAACAGCTATACTTTGCATTTAAAACAAATATAACTGCGCCCTTTCTTGGGTTACATCTTGCTCAGAATGGGTTATCTGAGATAAAAAACAATATTATTTACGATTTGACCATGCATGTAATGAACTAAAAACGACATTTCCTCAAACAGCCCTCACATCCTATCTTTGTAAAAATGCACAAATACGAATTTCAAGGTTGTTTTAGGACATCAGTTCTAACTGTGCCTGGCCGAGAGTGTGCTTGAAGAGAAATTCAAGCATGGCCAGTCACAAATTGATGGCATATCGCCCGCGAAGTGGGACGTTCACGGCCGATCAAAGACGTGCGGGAGCGAACTGGGTCGTTGTATCGACGAACATCGCTGATGGAACCGAACGAAAGCATACAGCAGTGCAGCCTTTAAGGACCCTTCGGTAATTTGAAAACAATTCATCAGCGATATATTTTTAAGTTCTCGCTCGCTTGTCCGTACCACATCAGTGATACCTCTCCGATTTGTAGTACAGAGCTGCAGTGGGAAATGCATTCCAATGGCCCCGTTCTCGCTTTTTATCTCATTTCTTCCTCATCACAAGTTTCGCGATAGTGTCCGAGCTTCACGGATTCAAACACCATAATTCTTGAACGACATGATCTCCCAGAGATATTTGAGTGCCTCTGTAGAAAAGGTAAGGCAGTTGTAAAAGCAAGCACCCAACTTGAAAATATAAAATTTCAAATCAGAAGTGTGAACCCAACTTTGTTTCTTGGTACTGAGGTGCCTAAGGCGTTGGTTGCACGTTTGATAGTATATTTTGAAGACTGAAGAGCGCGTGCTGCAACGATGGGGCGAAAATAACGAGCGGTTAGTAGCATAAACGTGAACACTCAAGTATGAGATGTTTAGACAACGGGCTAGAGGCGCCTCTCGAAACAAATAACGACGCCTAAATGACCACTGGCCAGAATTGTACATGAATTGTTCTCTTAATTGCTCTTCATTGTTCTCGCGCACTCAGTTCGATGAAATACCTACCCTCAAATGTTAAGTGGGAAGTATTTTCACTTGTAAAAATTATAAAAATCACTTAAAAAATACAGAAAGCAGCTTTTATTTGGGGCTGCTCAATAGAGAGAAGTGAAATGCCCAGTTTATGTGTTTTGCTTTGAGCGCATCAAATTTCAAATTTTCATTGTTTCGTAATTATGTGATGCATTGAAATGTTTCGAAATTAATTCTGCAGACAAATACCTCATGAAAATTAATCTTGGCACGAGACACACATTAAAAAAACATGGCATTGTAAATTCATCTAGGAAGTGAAAAAGGGCAACCTTTATGTCTTTCCATTTGTAGTGTGATGAAGTTTGTAGATGCAAAGTGCATCCCCGATTGTTCCTACCGAGAGTTTTTACCAGAGGTTGCTTCAAACTATGGAACACGGAGTTTACCCATGAGACTTCAATTCAGATTGAATCTGAACGAGCAGCTTCAGGTTTAATGCATGCACTCTAAGGCACAATAATGCCCCTGACGCCATGATACAACTAAATAATTCAGTTTGCCCGCAAGGCTAAGTTCATTAGCTCTGCCATATATCTAATATTGAAACTTGATTGCTTTCAATGGGTTGGTGACAGGAGCCAGAAGCGGGGAACGAAGAAAGCCTTGACATTCTCTGGTCTCCGTCTGAAAGCGCGAGTGCACTCCGTGAATTGTCTTTTGGTTTTCAACACAACATGTTACCTAATATAAAACGAATACTCAAGTCCTTTTATGTCGTGTTGAAAAATGAGTGGATACAAATTTCAAGTGTACATAATACAGAAAAGTAAAGTTACAGGGAATACAGGCGCAGGGTCTTGAAGATCAAGTTTTACAGTTAATTGAAGTTATATTTCAAGGCACATCAACAGTTAATTGAAGTTATATTTCAAGGCACAGTATTGAATATAAATACTTTCTCAATGAATTTTACAACCAGGGTTGACCTCACATTTAGAAATATGTGCGTATCTTGAGTGAAATGGCTCAAGAAAATACTCTTTTTATATCTAATATGCATACTGATTCCCGTTGCACCTTATTCCTAACTTAGAGAGCTCAAAAGTATTAGCACGGAGACTGCGGCAGAATAAGCTCTTTAGAAAGTATTAGTGAACTTTTGGACTTGCACTAATGGATGGACAAAATATCACGGGAAAAATATAAGTAAATTTTTACGGGAAATATTTACTACACGTGCGTGCTGGATACGAGAACAAGATTTCAATCATTTAAAAGATCTTAAAGATTTGAAACGCTTATTTACACGCTTATTTACAGTATCCAATTGGAAAATGCATGAGCATTGTGACAAATAAGATACAAGAACATAATGTCCAACAGTCAACAACGGCAATATCGAGGGCCACAAAGCAACGAGGCTTCTACGGAAAGCAATCTGGAGGTGGACTAATTCTAAATTGACATGAATGATTGTTTAGAATGTGTCTTACTACGAATTATTTAAGCATATAAGGCAGAGAATTTCAGGATTAAACTGAGAGAAAATACAGTTTGAAGTCTGAGAATATCGTCAATATTTTTTATCAGATGTATTTTATGGATATCCATCTACAAGTTTTCATGCACATATATGATACATACACGCTTGTATAAGCATCGAAACTCGAACTGTTGGTAGTCTCTGCTGTTACAGTTTCACCCTGCGCACTATTCACGGTGGAGAAGACAGTTCGGAGATGAATCGTCGATTGGTTTTCCTTTATTCACTTGGCATTTCCTTCAGTTTTTCTTTATCATGCATGTGACGAAGTAATTTGAGATCACAAAGGATTCAAGTATGCTTTTGAATACTATATAGGTCGGAGCGTCGCTATTATCGTAAGAGATGAAATTCCAGAATTTGATACCAACAAAGAGAAAGTTTTAAAAATTTAGTTAGTCATTGAGATAGTATGTAGTGTACCCGTGCTATCAAAAATGATGGCAAATACAGTTGGAAAGATACTATATAAAATTGCAAATTAGAACGCAGTAATATATATTTAGTTTTATATATATTTACAAAGGATAAACGTTTTAATTGAGTATTTCTTTAATGACAACAATCCTAGAAATGTATAAATTCTACTCCTATGACTTGATTCTGCCTCAGTTTCAGCAGCTATTCTTTCTTGCGCTGCTATTCTGAGATTCTTTCTACGAACATAACTCTGGACATCATCCTCCTGTTCACGCCTCTGCGCCTGCCTTAGTCTTGCTGCTAAGCGTATGGCCTCCAGTCGTCCTTGTGAACTACTTGCATACTCGTCCCGCCTCTGTTACCTTACAAGTACACAACAGCTTTTTGTTCTCGGGATGTACATAATCTTTTTCTCGCTCTTCTTCTTTGCTCTCGATTAAGTCTTTTTTTTTCGTTCGAGTAGAGTTTTCATGCTTAAGCTTATTTCCCAAAAGGTAACTTATTTTTCCTGTGACAGTAATTAACACAGAATACAGTATTTTTGAGCCGCAGTAGAAGAGTAGTTATAGCCATTCGTGTCATATCCTAGATGCAGGAATTCAGCATTACTGAAAGCAATTGCGAGCTTGTGTATGTATATAAGGCTCTGGATCTCTCTACTGGTTTTGAAAGTGACTTATTATAGTACACTTGTACTGCGAAAATGAGTGTATTAATTTACCAGTGAACTGAAACCAAGCCCGACAGTGGTAATTTCTTCTTATCAATTCTTAAGAATGTCAAACATACATAGTCATACATCGTCAAATAGTCTTGGTAGTCTGTTGAGCTATCAAAGTTCACAGTTTTCGTGGATTTTTAGTATTTTATATTTAAAGTTCCCAAAAGAAAATCACAGTTGCTTGACATTTTCAAAAATTTTAGATTGTCAAAGGAATCGTGTGTGTGGGCATTGTATTCTAAGTTGGAGAAAGATCTAATTTTCTATACTATAATAAGAGCCGAGTCTGTCCGTCTCTCCGTGTGTCACACCCACCAGCCGAAAGTGGGTGATTAGCGTATCTGTGATACAAGCTTCATCAACTCCCCAATAATAATTATTTTCGGTGTAATAACCCATCACATTCGGAATCGGAATGAATATCACGTGCATTGTTAGGAAATAGGAACGTGTGTCACGTGATTTGTCGAACATTGTTATACATTAATGTGCACGGCTCGTCAAAAATGACGGGATTCAATACCTATATTCAACAAATTTTCCAGATGTGGATGAAAAACAAATATATCCATCCTAACAGTACCCGTGCTAAAAAATATTCTTGTACTTCTGCACTGGTGAAACTCTTATCACAGATGCGGTCATTATAACTATCCTTATGAGCGTGACAGAGAAATGAAAGAAGCGAATTCTAAATAAATAAACCAAGGAATTTATTAGGTAGTAGCAGGACCCGGGAAAATTCCACGGACAATGTCATCGTTAAGCTAGGTGGGCCCATGAAAAAATTCTGTCAACATTACCTTCCCTATCCTAACCTAACATATCCTAGCCTAACTAAACCTATCGTAACCGAACCTACCCTGATAAAACGTCAAACATATCAATGCATCTAAAGGCAATTTTTTTAATGTTACACTGAGGAATTCGGTATCCAAGATACCGCAAACACAGACGAAAGCATAACGGATACAAAACAAAAAAATGTATATCCTATGTTTCTTAAGATGCGGACACCAAACAAATACATAAATAAATATGTAAATAAACACACAACATGTATTATTAGGCTAGATTTTTGACGGGTGGTGTGCACTTATACATAAGTAACACAGGCAAATAAAAATATTTTAAACACGGGTACTTGAGGATGGATATATTTGTTTGGCAACTACATCTGCAAATTTTTTCGAAGGAAAATGTGGGAATATGTGTGGGTATTATGTGAATATTGTGATGTGTGAATATTGTCATCTGCGAGTTTTATTTCTTTCTGGGTCATGTCAACCTTCTATGCCATGCTGGATAAATGAATGAAGGCAAGTATTGTGATGGATTTTTAGTGCATCGTATGGTAAGATGAACTCAGTGTAAAAATTGCCATGAATATGGATAATTTCTTTCGGGTGTGGTTGATGTGGTTTGCAGAAGTTAATTTTTAACTAGTATTATGCCTACATATTTTCAACTGTCTGCTTCATGAATGTTTTCGTCGCTAATCAGAATGATAGGGACGGGTGCTTTTCTTTTAAGAGATAAGTGTTTATTAAATATTTATAATAAAATTTTTGTTCTGAAACATTTTTTCGGCTCCTGTTTTATTTAGTAGGATTTTTTTACGTTGCTTTCGGGAAAACTCATAAATTTCGTCCGCAAAAAGTTTAAATTTGGAGGATGATGTGGATTTACGACACCGTTTACAAAAATAAGAAAGAGAAGGGCCCAAGAACTGATCCTTGGGGACGCTACTAGTTATGTTTTGCAGTTTTGATTTTGTATTGTCATGTCAATTACTACACATTGTGTACTATTTGTGAGGTACGATCTGAACCATTCACAAGGCAGGCCTCAACGCCATAACGGTATAGTTTAGACAACAGTAAGTCATAATCGATACAATCTAATGATTTCTCAAAGTCAAGAAAAATTGATAGTACCAGGTTTCCATCATTAATATTTGAATAGGAGAATTACATGCGATTTAGAGTGTTGTCCATTTTTATAAACGAAAATTGAATTACTTGTCATAGAGAGACAAGTCAGGCCACAAGATGGAGTATACTTTCTTTTACATTATTTTCGAAAATCTGATGAATGATTGGAAATCTAGAGATTGATGGGAAATCATTATTACAAGTTTTATAATTCTTTTAAAGATGGGGGCTATTCCGTCATTTTTCAATGTATCAAGAACGTGGTTTGAATAAGACGATCTGTTTACAACATTTGCAAGAATAGGTGAAATCAAATGAGTTTCGAATTCAAGTACTTTAACTGAGAAAGCATTTTTTCGCTAGAACTATTTTTTAATGTGTTATTTGGAGTGAACAAGAAGGGGTAATTTGAGTTTAGGCGTTTAAGAAAAAATAGCTATTCAAATCGCTATTGATTTTCTCTGCAGCATTATTCCCCTCAAGCACCAAATGATAATTAGTGAACATGTCCTTGATGTTTTTCTCATTGTGATAGACTACTTTTTTGTGCGAATTTTCCTTTTATTTAGGGATTGGTATTCGGTTTGTTTGATGTGCTTAAAAGTCCCTGCATCGCTTTGGTAACAGATTCGAACCAAGTAAATTTTTTAGTGAAGTTGCTCTTTATTAGATGCTTTGATTCTGTAAGTCGCATAGTTATTAAATCTTCTGTGTATTTCGAAAGAATTTTCCCTCCACGGTGTAGAATCGAACATGCTCGCCTGTTTCTCATATTGGAGATAATACCTTTCGTGACACACGGCTATTGCATGCCTTTTGGCGTGCCTATGCGGGTTCTAATGGGGCAACATCTGTTATATGTACTATTTAAAAGCTTTGCCAGGGCAGTGATGGCTTCATCTGTTTTATTTATAATGGGATTAAGGTCTCTTTCTTAAGTAGATCCATTTACTTCATTGAGGATAAGTGAATTAACGGGGTGGATTAAAAAAATTCCAAATGAATTAGAATTTTTTTCACAAAAAAAAATTTTCTTTACTGGGAAAGAAACGAATATGAAATGAAAATTGAATCCGTGACAATATTTTATCTTCTAAAACGGTCTACGCGTTTGGTTTAACTTTAATTGGTAACTTTCTCTTTCAGCGTAAAAACAGTGGGCTAAAAGACATATGTTCTACACTTCGGCACGGGGACAGGGACGACGATGCCCGATGTTCTTTCGATTCCCGTGAATTGGAGCAATCCATCTGACGGCGCCTCGTTCCAACTCTGGAAGCTCTTGTGTCCCTGGAAAATGGCCTCACTGGACGCGTTACACGGACCTAGCGAGCGCCACACATACTCGCCGCGCTGACTAACGCTCAGTGTCTACACCTACAGGTCTTGTCTACCCAAAGGAGGTGCTATGAGGGCTGGAATCTGACGACTCTATTTGCTGCGTTGCGTTTCTGATACGCAAGCCTCATCAGCTGCTCATGGGAAACACAAATATTGACCGCACACACGTTAGGTAGATAATCTTCCATGCAATTTCAAGCAAATTTCATGTTTTCTTTGCGGTATGAATTAGCAATACCATTTTACCATTTTCAAACATTTGGAATTACAAAGTTCGTAATGTGATGGGTACTAAGGGAGGAGTTATTGATGAAAGATAGTAAAATAGACTGTTTACAGCGTAAAATCTGCGGGTATTTTGCTTTTATTAATTTAAATTTGTTAGTTATAATTAGTACTTTAAGGTGTCCTTTGAAATTCTGTATTTTGTAATCGCATTTCGCATGATAAAATTGATAGGGTTATATAGGAGGAATCCAATAAATTGACATTAAATTTACACAATTAGATTCTGTTTCAGTGATCTACAGCGGCACTCCTCAGGAGCATAGGAGAGGGCTTAGGTTGGTTGGGTTTGTCTGTCTTATGCTATCGGGAGTGACGTTCCTAAAGGAGATATTGTTTGGTTACCTCAGCTATAGATAGGCATTTGAAGTTTTTATCATACGTGCACATTTTTATTCTTTCAGGTTTCATGTTTTCTTTGCTGTTCCGTTTTTCTCGTTTTTCTCTCTTCTTCCTTAAGTTGCTGTTTCTATGCTTAAGTATCCTGTGAGGGAACACATCTAGAGCATAGATTCCTCGTTTTCCTTACTTCTTACTCAATATTCCCTTCTTTTCCGTGTGTGAAAACAACTATGTAGTGGAAACGGAGCTTTGACAAGTTTAACCACGTCCCAAACTAAATTTTCATAAATACTTAATGTAAACTAAATAAAAGCCTGATCTATTTAATGTAGTTATTTTCAAAATTGATCTCTAAAGTTAACTGTAATTTGAGTCGAGTATTGAACATCAGTTTAACCCATCGCAGTCAACGTGTTGAACAAACTACTACACTGCTGATCTATTGCTGCAAACGAAATCTTTCGTCTACCTCAAGAGTTCCCATCGAGACCAAGTGACTACTTTTCGGAAAGTTTCAGATCGAGCAGATTATCTGTGAGACAATGCATCAAGCCAATGGTGGCAATTTAGGTGAGTCCCATAGTTGAAGAGTCTTCTTGCACATCTTTGAAGCTGCTCGATCTTCCCAAAAGCAACGTTTTTTTACCGTTTTTGTTCCAATTTGGCGTGTTTTTTTTCGTCCTGAGTAAGCGGTGAAAGAATATTGATTTTCAAATGACATAGAATTCTGCCTTCAAGCCTGCTCGACATGACTTTTTGTAAATTAGGTTTTAGCTCCCTTCAAAACCACTTGTGCCTAATTAAATTAAATAGCTCTGTGGTTGTTGTATTCATGTGGACCATTTTCTCACCAACGTAACGGTGACCCACTGTTTCATCTGAACCTCAGGCACTTTAAAATATGGTAAAATAAAGAAGCTAGCACTTCTCTTTTATCAAAGTAAATCATGAGCATGTTTCATATCGCTTATCATAATTTTGTTTACTGTATTATATATTTGCATCATTTTGTTTCACTTTATATAATTTGTATCTCCGTGTTAGGAGATGACGTCAGGGAAAACATTGTAATGAAATTCAATGAAGTTCACTTCGTTGTCATGACATTTATGTTTATTTACGGTAGCTTAGCAGCGAAATTAGAGGACGTCTTAGCAAACTTTCATCCCGTATTTTCTCTTCATGCTCCTACAAAATGCAATTTTTTATTTTAGTTCGAGCTTTCGTAAGATACACGTCAGCACAAGAAAATATACATTCGGCCTTGACAACGACTGAAGCAAGTCTAGCTTAAACTATTGCGAAATAAATGTTGTACTTTACCTGACAGTGAGAAATAAGAAAGAAAATTTATAAAAATATTTTCTTAATCCCTGGCATCATTGCAAGAGAGAGCTCAAAGGCGCGATAGACTCATGAAATGAATATCAAGAGGCCGGAATTTCACGTCAAGTGAAAACACACCGACATGAAATGGATGTGATCCAGGCGACACTATAAGATAGTGTAGCACTAGGCTATATTATAAGAGAGTAAACGTGTTCAAGGAATAGCTTTGAAGTTCATTTAAAACATTTACGGATCAGTTGTAATTAATAATTGAGGTAAAAAGTGCGGAGTCAACGCCTGTCTTTATCGTCAACTAGATCTGGAGCAAACGTATTTAGGTTTTGATTTATGCAAATATTTAAGCCTGCACTATCAAATCTAATATTCTAATGAATGAAAAATTAAAATACCAAAAAATTATGAAATTTGTAACAATTTTAATTCACTGGTTATTTAACTTCAATGTGGATTAAATCCAGGTAGTTGTAGACATTATTGGACTTAATAATTGTATACGTTGCAAATAGTGATAAAATTTGACACTGATGCTCAATCAGCATTTATAAGGGTTTGTTTTGTGGTAGGTAATTTTTGCAATTCTTTTATTCAATTCTTAGTGGTCATTACAGAATTTTGAAGTGTGTATCCTTGTTAAATAAACAGATTATTTATTTGAAATAAAATTAAACTGGTGTTGCGTTTCTGGAAAGAGGATTTCAATGAAGATGAATTATAAGTAAAAAAAAGCATCCAGTGTTCTCAATTTTCCATCATTCTTGTTCACTTGTCAAATAGCATAAATCATTGAATCGAGATAATATTTAAGGTAATGTAGAAAGTTTTAGCCGAGAAAAACTCTGAATAACAAATTAGCTGGAGGACAACTTTCTTTTGATCACATGAATTTGAAAAATGAGTTGTCTGAGCTGGGCGTGGACGGCGAAAAGTTCTCCATAAGGTGCGTGTGGGGCGCAATTTGGGAAAGTCGGCTGGAGCTCGGCCACCGCCGTGATGGACAATAGTGCCGCCCTGGCCTGGTCGTGACTGCTCGACTCGCTCCTCAATCATTGTGCGCTAGGGCAATTTGCTGAAAGCGCATCTATGTCGAAGAAAATTTTTCACTCAAAATAAAGCGAATTGGAGGTGGCGTTCACCTCTAGCGTTTGATATAACTAGTTTGTGCCAGAAAAATGCCCTGGATTTCATGGCTCAAACATACTACGTTTATTAGCTCCTTTGAAATGAAAAGGAACAGATTAAATTTTTGCTTCAGTCATCGTCACGAAGTCTGTTGAACAATACATTGATCGCAATACTAAAAACACATTACAACGAAATCGTTGCGTTATGATATCGTATTGTCATGGGATCTTCTGACTTTCATTACAGAGTCGGAATTTTCAATCAACGAATAAAATTAATTCCTCCATAGTTGTTCGAGGAAATCCAGAACACACAAGTTAACAGCACAGAAATATTTTACGAACAATTCGCGCACTGGCAAAATGGACCCTACAGAATATTTTTGAAGGTCCAATCCAATTCTCTACATCGTCGGATTCGTTGACGGGTCCGAAGCCGTTAAACTTCAATTAGAGCAGATCAAGCGGTGGACAAGGCGAGCTTCAGGTTTCAGGAAGAAAGTTGAGGTGCTATTTCGACTTGGAAATGAACGCTGGCTTCCCTTAAGTGAATTTAATTACTCCAGAATAAGAGTGCGACTCCTGCATTTGTGGGTGAGACCAACAGCTCCGGCCTGCTGGGTTCTGATGGAGGAGAAATGTTGTGATGTACTGGTGCTGCTCTCTTTGTCTCAGTGAACTGAACTTGCATGTTTTATCAAGTAACCTGTGATATAAAATGTTGCGCACAAATTCGATTTCTTTGCACTGTTTCACACAGGCACAGCAGGCTTGGCGCCTATGAATACTCTAGGAATACTTGGTTGATCAGACCTGAAAGTTTACGGGTATGACATTCAAAAATCACAGTGTGGTTTATTTTTGGTGACCACAAGGACCTTTATCACGCCTGTGTAGTTCAATAAACAACGTTACCAGCTTTTTACAAATCTCCAAATGGTCTACAAGCGTGGGCTCAAATTAATATTTTCAACTTAAGTTGCTGTTTGTCTGAGTTAGAGTAGCCACTTTGTGCACGCTATTCACTCTCCTGTCCTGACCCACGCCACGAATGTTTCCCTTAAGCATTCCATCTTTGTTTTGTGCTTCATCTACTGGGAACTGCTGACAACTAGAATGCGACTTTACTTTGTTTACTATGAGTTCATGATGTTATTTTAGTTCTTAATTTTAAGATTTAAAACTAGAAAATGTTTTCCACCAATTTGGAAGAATGATGTTAAAATTTTTATCATATCATGTCTTCAAGGCTTAGATTACTGATTACTCATTGATTTCTGTGTTGTATGAGCTCTTTTACTTGTTTCTTCAAGGGAAGATAATCGTCAATGTTGAAAAAATAAAGCGCCGATAAAGTTCAACAACTGCATGATGAGCATTATCTTATTTTACGAGAGATGTTGATATTTTAATCCAGACAGAATGATTATAATAGAGAAGAAATGCGATCAAAAAATTCACTGCAAGGCAGTAAAGCGCTGCTCTTACAAACCAAAGCCAGGGAACATAGCTTCTATTTCTATAATATTCTGCTTGTTCCTCCCTTAGTCCGTCCGTTACGCTCTCATCTGAGTTTGCGGTATCATGGATACCGAATTCCTGAGGGATAAATATTAATGGAAAGATTGCCTCCGCATGCATTGATATGTTTGACATTTAATCAGGATTGGTTAGATTAGAACATATTATGTTTGAATTTATTAGGCAATGTTGTCCGAATTTTCTCACGGGTCCACGTTTTTTATGTGTGACATATTATCGGGATCGGTTCGGTTAGAATTGATAAGGTAATGTTGACCGATTTTTTTTCACGGGTCCACCTAGCTCAACGATGGCATTGTCCGTGGAATTTCCACGCGTCCTGCTAGTTACAGGCAACGTGTTACAGATTAATAGCATAAAAGCTTGCTGGCGGCTCTTGCGTGTAAAATCAGGGAGGAAGAGATGAATAAAAATTTGACTTCATACCTATCATTATCTAAATGAATAAAGAAAATTCAACTCGGCTGACCTAACTCCGTAAGTGATGGGAACACGGGCCAGGGATCTAAGTGCTCTTTTTCAAATACTTTATAAAACGCCAGATGTCCACTCAAATTTATAAATGAAAAATTAATTCAGCAATTTTTCTACGTAATTTCTCTTCTGTTTTCACCATTATAAAATGAGCCGCGTCCGTTCGTCCGTCTGTGCGTCACACTCACCAGCCTGTTGTGTGTGATGAGCGGATCTGTGATACAAGCTTCATCAACTCCACAATTATTTTCGGTACATTAACCCAGCAGATTCAGGGTCGGAATGAACATCACGTGTATTGGTAGGTTAGATTAGGTTGTATAGAATATCAGCAGTTGAGACTGAGGAAAGTATAGGAAAGGTATAAGATAGCACAGAAAATCGTGGGAAAGCCATGTTGAAGCTCAGTTGGTCTGCCACTTTATCACGCTGTCAAGGAAGCTTAATGACTATTTTTGATAGAGTTTCACCAGTGCACAAGATTAAGAGTTTTAATTGCGGGTTCCGTTGGGTTGGATATATTTGTTTTTGATCCAAATCTGGAGTATATTTTTTAGGAAATTATCGATTCCAGTCATTTATGACGGATCGCGTACACCAAAAAAACCTACACCTCGACCTTCTCGCAGCGCCAGCAGCGTAACATCATCTCCTCCCCCCTCCCCCTTTTAAAAAAACAGGGATGTACTAGTTATAATGGGAATCTCATTGAACACATTAAATTAGTTGGTTCATCTCTCTTTCACGCTATTAAATTAAAGGATGTTTAATGACCGTATCTGCGATACGAGTTTCACTGGTACCCAAGTATAAGAATATTTTAGTTGCTTGTACTATTAGGATGTTTGTCAGCTACATTTGGTAGATTTGTCTAAAGGAAATATCGAATCACGTCATTTTTGACGGGCCATATGCACTACAACTTTTCCACTTCAAATTAATCGAAGTCAAGTTCTATTTAATCGAAGTCAAATTCAATTTAATCCAAGTCAAGTTCGAACTAATCCAAGTCAAGTTCAAATCAACGAGTCAAGTTCAAATTAATCAAACCCTAAGTTGAGTTAAGAATTGACATAATCACTCGTTATTTTGAGCGTTTTTGTGAATCTATTGGATGTGATGACCGAGACGATCGTTTATCCTTTCAGCAAGGAATACATAAAATTTCCGCCGGTGTTGCAATCATGAGACAAGATTTCGTAAAATGTGCCAAGTATCCAGCACCAGGAGGCAGAGTGTGATTCAGATCTTTGAGCGGCGTAAAAGATAGAAGTCAATTATAAAAACTTCGTATTATACGACACATTAGAGTTTTTTTAAAATTCTGCATTAATGGCAGTATCCATCTATTCAAATATTCTTGTTCAAAAGGTAAATTTATGTTACACATACACATGGTAATGTGAAGAATTTATTTACACTCATTTAGAGATTTATTTGCGTGAAATTCCACTTTATCACAAATATAAAATATTTATGCAAGCAGCAACAAAAGATTACCATTGGACTATTTGTAGATTTAACCTTGTTCCATGTAAGAAAGTGCATCTTTTCACGATGCACGACGAAGTTACGAATGATTTCATAGTACAAAAGTTTAAGCATAAAATGAAGTGACTATCAGCGCTGCACTGTGTGGGCTGATTCTCAAGGTCACCAAGATGAACCTCCTTACTAAAGCGTTGACAACATGGCCAGGTTAAAATAAACAGAGAAATATTAAAAAACGCCTTCTCGAATTCTGGTGTGAGACGAAAGACCTTATGACCCATAAATCGAGAGTTTTAGAAGGAACTTCGCGGACCATGTTTTGAAATATAGGAATTACATACTTAGAAAAGATGGTCAGCTGGGGCAAAAATGCCAAAGATGTCAAATATCGGATGTGATGAATCAAAGAAATTTTTTTTACCACAAATGAAGAATTTCAAAAGAACTTGTCGGTGATGTCAGAACGTTGGAACTTTGTACAAGCATTAAGGTTTAACATAATAATGTCTTGACATTTGAGCACTTGCACCTAAATCGTTCATAAAGCTCATGCCTACAACTTCTCAACCTACCACGTCCCCAACCTACGCAATAGAAGAAGTTGCTCATGCAGTGTATGGGTAAAATTATTCTACTCGTAAGCTTACCATGGCCGTAGTCAGCATACGCCGAACTCCTAATTGAAATCATGTTTAAGTGACCGTTAGTGACTCGGACCTGATCTAGGCGACACAGTCCGCCCTTCCTTTTTCTGGTGCTGATGATTATGTGTACGAGGCTGCAGCCGGTGTCACTCGAAATGAGCGAGCGTGATGGGAGTTCACAAGTTCGATACCCGGAGTCGCAGGCTTGGATTATCTCAGATATGGAAGATTGACATTTAAATTTCAAAGTTTCAAAATCACGAATCGTAGAGCTTGCATTTTATTCGTACATTCTCTTTTGTATAGACGGCTTAATTTTACATATCGAATTGACAAATGTCATGTACAATTTATAAAAGAAACAAATGTTAAATCGCTGAGAAATTTGTAATTATAACTGTTTCGTTATCAGTTATTAACGCACACTCGATCGAAAATTGGCCAATATTTTTCTAGGTTGGTGGCTTCCGCAGTGCCTGCAGTACACTAAGCTGCGTATGCAGTAAATAGGCGACAATAGACCATACATTGGAAAATTCAGTTTGATTTCTTTTTTGCTACTAGGACCAATTAATAAAGCAAATCGCTGACAAGATTGAGCACAAGCTAATCCAATTAAAAGACGAGCACGCTCTTATGAAAAACTGTACTAGTGTCAGTTAATTGTAGTGTAGCAAATGGTTCAACCGGATACACACGAGTAGCACACAGAAATTCAAAACTCAACGAGACTCAACAATCAGGTTACTGATATTCGCTTACACAATAACCTAAGAAAAGGCTTTAAACTTGACATGGTAAAAATCGTGGTCCGGTTTAGTTTTAACTTTCTACCTTCAATATGGAGCATGTAGGTTTCCCCTACTCGTTATATTAGATAAAAATGAGTTAAAACGCATTAACGAGCGTACAAATTTAGTACAAAGAGCTCTTGTCATTGGCTCTCGTCCAATGATTCGCATTGGAAATTGGAGACCTATTATATCTATTTTAGGATTCATCTGATAACATTAACCGTTAAGAATCAATGGTAAAAATTATAGAAGCGGTTTATTGGGTTACAAAACTCTGCGAAATTACCCGTGACATAGGGTTCTTTTCTTTTTCCTTTACTCATCAAACTCTGATTTAAATCGCAATTTTCGAGAAATCTTTGCACAAAAATTGTATTCGTTTTTTGAGAAACACATAGACACCATAAAAGGTTTCCCAGAATAACAGCACATTCATTTCCTGATGAAAGTCAGCAAATCTAACCGAAAGCTCATCGAAAACAACTATCGTAGAGAGGAAAAAACATAGATGTCTTTATTTTTTAAGCATCTTTTCCGCTCATTGATTTAGTTAGATGGATGGCACATTTCACTTGTTGATGCGTTGCATAACAGCTATCAAGACTTTTTTAAATCGCAGGACAGATTCAAAACAATTTTAAGCATGGGAATATTATTTTCTGCTCACCATCATACAATGGCTGATATTTCAAGCACTTCTCAGCCGGTTTAAGAATTTGTGATCTATCGCAAAAAAATATGTGCAAAAGCTAAGAAGATTTTTAACAATGGCTGTAACTTAGAAGTAACGCCATTTGATGCCATTGACGCCATTTGTGACGGTATGTGTTTGAAAAGTGAAATGAAGCAACGGCATCGTCTATTTTACAGTGAGTGTTAATTTGAGAGTTCATTAGTTCATTTGAACTGAGCTCTCTTTGGTACATCTGCTAAGTGGAAAATTAGAATTAGTGTTATTATGACCATCAAAACAGAAAACCGTGGAAATGTTTATATGAGAGTGCTTCAACTGAATGACTGAACAGTCATTCAGTTAAATGCTAATAAAAACTCCCGTATGTGGGAACATCGCTGCCAATTAATATATTGCTGGATAATGGACTTGTGCTGTTGAAGCAATAATATACCATTTTAATTATTTCATCTTCTACCTCAACAATTTTTACCCTCTGACTTCGAAGTTACAGCTAGTAATACGAGGCGAGGGTTAAAATGTCTGACGTCGTGGTTTCTATTTAGGGTCATGGTCAACTGGGAAGCAGGACTGCTGTAAAACTTCGATTCACTCGATGCCTCAACAACCGAGTTCCTATAAGTCTGTGCTGAACCACACGTCTGGCTGCAGCGCGAGCCTGTCAGCAAACGCATTCAAGAACCACAAACTCGGTTGACTTGACCACTCCCAGTACGTGAGGTTGTAACGAATTGATTAGTTCCTTTTGACGTCAACCTGAACATTCATGACTGACCACAGTTACTAAATCTCACAACCTTATAAGCTTCCAGGACTTTCATGTCTAATTGCTCTGTGTAAACTTATTCTGGAGATTATAGCATTTAAGATGGGGCACGCATTCACGTTGTTTCCTTCTACGTAGTATATTATCCAGCCTATGGGTTGATAATTTCATTGCTGAAGAAATTATCCGAATCTTGAGAACCGGACTACGACAGATACGCGTGCTTTTATGGAGCCGCTGATGAACATAATGTGACCAGAGCAGTATTTTCTCCTGCAATCCAAAACTTCTTGGCCCGAAAAATCTGGTGCTGTAAAATCTATTCCGTAACTATAGTTAGTTCAGTGGTTCATGATAACAACACTGTTTTCCTATATTACTAATTATAGTTTAACATGATTTTTCTGCGTACCGAATATTACGATTATTCTACATAACTCTGACCAGTTTTAGGTTACGGAGCATCAAAGCTCAGTATAGTTCGATATTCACATCATACTGCACGGTTTCATGCTGCTGTGAGCCCTTGCAACATCTGCCACGATGACACACAACACAGCAATGACATCGGTAGCAGTATTTATTTATTCTGTTCTACATGAGCCGTGCGGCAATTTCTCGCTTCATACTTCATTTTATGCCTATAGTTTCTTCGGTTAAAAGCATAACATTTCCTGATTATGGCAAGACAACTTGCTTAGTTTTAAACTGATATTATCCACGCTTAAACGTGCTCAAAATTCCCCATTCTTTAAAGTTCAACTACTTCATCCGACAGGGCTTTCTCAAAGAATTGAAATTTGTGCGATGTGAGTAAAATTCGGAAGCGCAGTAGAGTTAGGTAGCGCAGGAGTCATCTGTCGGAGATGCATTGTGGCAGGACAGTTCATTATGGCTGCGGAGTGCCCGCATTACGCCATGATGACCGGCGGCCACGCCCCATCGCGGACGAGATATTGCAGCCATACATCTCTCGAGATCAAAAGCCGCCCCCAGTACGTCCTCGGGAAGTATCTGTGTCCTCTTTACTTACCAGCCAGTTTTCACCACGCGTCGTCCGTCTTCATGATCCCGCTTGAGTGGTGCAGCAAAGTTGACGTTTAAATTTGTGGCCTAGAAGTAACTCACATCTGTACTTCGCCCATAACTGAAGTGTTGATTAGGAAATTTGAGCAGTTTATATATCCAAAGGTACCAAATGTTCAGATCGGTTGTACTGAATACAATATGTGTCATGAGCAAACCAATCTTTCGGTACAAAAGCTTTCCAAGTAGAGAAAACTGTTTTGGAAACAAAGCTATATGTACGTAGAGTTCGTTTCTATAAAAGCGGTTACTCACTTCGAAAGAAATTTTGGGATTAAACCAGATAGTTTGATCAAGGAATAAGAGTTCCTTGAACACCAATAAGAGGCTTATGCGTAACAAAAACCATCAATTTATTTGACTGAATCGTCCCAACAATCACCTTAGCTTGCAATTTCGACTGAAATAAATAAGTTCCTGCCCTGACATTTTGATTTCATATAGAGTAATAATGCTCGTGATCTTTGCTCACACAATAATCTTGAAATTCTATCATCTTTTAAAAAACACTGATCAAGTTAGTCGGATATTGTTTGGTTGTATGAGCAAACTGTGTTAACTGTCGATTTGATTTCACTGGTAGAGTTTCACAACGCCTAGCACAATTTAGACTCCATGTAATGACAATCAATCTCAGTTGTGCAAGGCATGCACCTGTAGCCATGCACAACTTTATGTACACACGAGCTTGTTGGGCTGGCTCACATTCTGAGTTTAAGCCAGTTTTGAGTAACAAAATTATACCTTCAATGAAATTGATCCAGTTCGATCAGGCATATTATTATGATGATAACTCTGCAGCTGTTTCTTAATTACAATTAAACATGCTTGTACTGCGCTTGAGATGAAGTAATCGAAGTCATTCAACTTCTTAATATAATTAGTAAAATGCTTCCGCACACACGTAAATACATATACACGGTGCAGATAAAATCATACGAGTAAACAAATGAATGCATTTTTCAATTTGGAAACAAGCGTTAAATGGTTGCTAAAATATTTGTATAGCATAGAATTTTCAACTACATTACAACCATGAAGTATTCAATAGATGCTCTCTTAACACATACCTCAGACTCGAGTCTGCCTGGACAACTCTCCACCGCATAATGCAACGCGTCTCGAGACATTTTCTCTCGTCTCTGTGAGAGAGCACTTCAAGGCTTCAGTTGTTGTGTATTTGGAAGTACAAGCTTCGGTCTTCAGAATTTTAGAACGGACGAGACAGAAACATCTTCTGAGGTGAGATCAGGCGAGGTTAGAGCCACACTTTCTGGCGTTGGAAAACTTTCCTAACACAAATTTTGTGTCTCGCTTGTCTTTAAAGCAGGTGCACTACCTAGCACTACCTAGCACTACCTAGCACTACCTAATATCTTGCTAGGTAGTGCACCTGCTTTGAACACAAGCGAAGCAGGTCCACTACCTAGCAAGATATTAGCCGAATTGTGTTTGAAAGGCTTTTTTAACCGTACGAGTAAAAATTTGTTCATTGAAAAATTTGTTTTGGTTCCCTTTCACAATTCATTTAATAATATGCGAGGAAATTACCATGTTTTGTAAAATTGTAGAAATTTTTTAAAGCAATCATCTTAGCAACAAACTGATCATCACGAATTAGGCTTTGAATCGGTGGGCCATTAAACACGCCTGCTATGATCTTCTCAGATGATAACCCAGGTAAAGCTGTGATGATGTATTGGAAACAATCACCTTCGGTTTTCAGTGTCTTGATAAATTGCTTCATCAAACCTAATTTGACGTGAAGAGGAGGAAATATGATCATCTTATCTCTGCTTACAATTGGGTCTTATATGATATTTGGCATGCCTGCTTCAAGGGTGTCACGAATAGGCCAGTCCTTCTGGACCCAATAACTGTCTCGTGCTCGGCTGTCCCGCACAACGAGGATACATGGAAACTTGGTGAAACCTTTCTGTTGTCCAAGAACAAAATTGACTATCTTTATATCTACACAATACGATCCAATTGTGCTCATGATACTTCAATAAGTCCGTGACCATTCTCATTTCATCATAGTCTTCTCGCAAATGCACGGAGTGACCGACAGGTACTGCTCCATAAACATTGCCATTATGTAAAAGAACACGCTTTAGAATGCGTTTTGAACTGTCTAAAAAGAGTCTCCATTCAGCCGGACTATAGTAAGGTACACCTAGTTCTTTAAGAAGCCCTGAGATGTCATGGTAATAAACAAACTGCCTGCCTTCTGAAATGAAGGTCACAAAAAGCTGGTCACATTTTCTGAAATATGAAACTTTAACAGAGTGATCAACAAAATTTCAGCCTTGTTATCTTGATGCCAAAAGCTCTGCTGCTTTCTTTGAAATACCTAAATCCCGCACTAAATCATCTAGTTCAGTCTGGAGAAGAGGCTTGGGGACGGGGAAAGGTTCAGAGTATGAAGAACAGTTCTCCAATTGTGAACACTTTTCTGACAATTCACTGTCACAACTGTCTTGTTCGCTTGTATAATGTCCAATGTCTTTATGGTCCAATGAAGGAAAGCTTTTGAAAACTGGAACAAGAACTTCTTCAGAGTGCGGAACAGGCCGAGTAGCTGAGGGAATGTTCGGATACGTAATCTTATGTCGGTTTTCCTCCCGACACCTGTTATGTTTACCATGCAGAAATAACAGTCAATTACATGATTGGTGGGTTCGCGCCAAATCATTGGAATTCAAAAGGACAGGCCTTTTTGTTTTTGTTTGGTCCAGTCTCAAAGCATTTCCTCACAATTGTGGCAAACAAATTGAGGAGCCCATTGCTTGTCTTGATCACCAAGATGAACTTCAAAATTTGCCTTGTAAGCACGCTTGACGAACAAGGATATGTTAAGTCTCTGACGACTGAGTGTGTAGCATCCACAAATGAAGCTGAAGGCCTCAGGCTGGTTTCTGCAATGATGTCTCTCTTTGGAAGCTGTGTTTGAACTGGAACAAAAGAAGAACGATGAAAATATTCGACGCTCTCGGTAAAAATGGACATAAAAATGCTTATACACGGTTTACGCAAGTTCTCATTTGCACAATTTTATTAACCTCAAATTGCGTTCAAACTAAAGCTTGTAGAGAAAAACTAATTTTAAATTTTAAATCAGCGCTTAAAATTCCTTCAGAATCAGTTAAAATATCCAATGTTACTGAAAAAGTTACTGAAAAAGTAATCCCCATCGTTATCTACATGCCCTACGGAGAAGAAAATTGAGGAAAATGAAGACTACCAGACTAAACAGGCGATACGGAAGTCTTTGTCGCATTAAAAAAGGGAATTTTGAATTTCATTCGCGCTCTCGCTAGGAGGGTTCGGCAGCGGCGCGAGCACGGCGCTGAGAGCCCTCGACCCGTGGTCATGTATGCTCAATGCTGCTCTGAGGGAACTGCGTCTCATACCAGCCGCACTTGATAACATCTGATGGTCAGGTCTTGCACTTTGAATAAGCACTTTAGTTGGATCGTAGACTGAGAGCTTGCTCCTTAACTCCCATTGAAACAACGGGTATAAAATGTTTCCTTTGTCAAGTTTTCAGTTGCACTTAGTAGATAATTTTCGAGTATGTTAAAATCAATTTGAAACAAAGAATGTCTCAGTAGAACTTGATGAAAACATGTATTGCCATTTCATATTTGTGCATTGCAATCCCATTAATAACTCTGTTCATTTACACTACCCAGATTTTCAGCTTCATTCTTTCATTTTTAAGCCAATGGTAGAAGCATTAAATCTTGGTGGCATTCACAAGTCTGTGTTTTGAATCATGTATCAGTATTTAAGTTTTGGATCAGAGTAAAAATTAGAAGTAACTCATCAAATATAGTTTTCCAACAACCGCAGCAGCGGTGTTTTAACTGCGCATTTAGGCTACAAACGCAGGCGAACTTTCAATACAATGCGATCGGATTGTCCCCTCATCTCCCGCAGTAGTACACGTTTAAGTGCTTGTGCTCAATTTTGGTGTCTTTTCAGCGACTGCGAAGTGGATAAGGCTTCTATCGTCTTCTTTCATCGGGAGTAAATCTAGCTGTAATGAGAACATGTTTCCAGCGATAAGATGGACATTTTTATCAGTGAAGGTTGTCAACCCCGAACTTTTTCAATAGAAGTGTTATAACACGTACCACACACACGGTCAGGCTTGAGAACGTTACCGACACTCCATCACCTGCAAGCGCTTTTGACTCTCAAAGAGCGGCTCAAAGAGCCAATATATGAACTATTTATCACATTTCTTTCTGATTTACCCATCACTATAAGTGACATGCACCCCGCGTCAAAGCGTTCTCGTGATTTGTGACGCATTTTAGAAATACAGAATAGAAATATAGAATAAAACAGAAATAGACCCCGTACTTCTCCGAATAATTCTTGCCACTGAATGCTAATTTCTCAACTTGGCAAATTATGATTAGCACCCTAACATCAACGTCAAGTATCCGAAGTATGTTTACCTGTATATTTTCTCAACACAAAAGAGACGTTTCCATGTTATCATAGTCACTTTGCTGATTTACCACATTTTCCTATGAAATATCTTTTAATGGCACAGAAAAACTGAATCAAAAGAAGAAATATCATAAGGCTCAGTTATTTCTCAACCAGAATAATGGTGATAGTGAGTGAGTGCCGCCGACGATAGCAATGAACTCTTCCAAAAAATCACTCCATTAGAAACTGGTTGAGCGCACATCACAACAACGCCATGAGGCTTGACGTTACCGAGAATTGTGTACGCGGGTAAAATCCGAGGTTCTCTTCGTAATTTCCGGCCGCGTATACGTAGCGAATCCGTACGTTATGCTGCTGCTGCACGTGGCACGAGGCAAGCTATCTGCTTCAGTCCTTGCTGATCTAAACCATCACACAGTTGAACAATTCAGTTGCTTCGGAGTGAAGTACAAGCCCATCTTTTATTTATGTTTTTAACTCAGTTTTGAATACTGAAAAACACAGCAGTGAAGCAAAAGATCAAATGTACTGACATTGCACGATGTATTTTTACGATAATAATATTGAGAGTTAATTTGCTTTGATTAAACATAAAAATTTATTCTCTGTTCCATTAGCATATGAACAAACTAGTCGCCAAGTCATTTTCACTTCTTGAAAAATGAAAAACCATTATTCTGAGCTGAGCCTGTGATGCATGCAGGATTTCTCATACATCGGATCAGGTCCTCTGAAGTCTAAATGTACATCGATGCGGACTCAAGTTACTGGGATGCAAAAATAAAACACATAGAATAGGCTACTATCACTTGAAAAATTAATGAATCCTTGCCATTACAAACAAATTTATAAGTGAAACAACATAATGAAGTCATTATTGCAACAATTATGACGCAATTGGAGCAGCAATCTATGTAGGCATTAAGCAGCTTCAGCGAAATGGAATGATTGTTTTAATGTTACTACCACCACTCGCCACTCCGAACTTCGACGAAACGAACAATACTGCACAATTATGTGAGGTTTGAAGTTGAACAGTCTAATTACATAAGTTTGGTGTGCTCGTGAGCTGCAGCATTTCAGTTGTGAACGCCGCTGAGAACCCTAATTTGGGCCTCAGAGTTTCTGCGGCTTGATGAGGCCTCCCGGCGTGCCAGAGGTGGCGTGGCTGCCGCGCTACACTCCACAGAGCTGGTAACTTGGTTCTGCGCAGAGAAGCAGGTTATTGAAACCAACCCAGCGGCCCCTTCTTCTCTTCATTTGGATACACGAATAGCACTCACGCATCAAACGGAGATCAATTCTTCAGAAATGTGTTGTAGACAGCTACGTCAAACGCAGCTAGCTAGGTAAACTTAGAGACTAACATCAATTGTTTGCTCCTGATTTTTTTATTGAAAAAGTATATAATATTCTCGTTCGGAGTTGGTCAAAAATACGCACTTTGAAATACTTTTTGCCCGAATAAATGGGTGGCTGCCTACTTGCGCGTAATAAATCGTAGCGGCATGTAACTCTTTCTTCTAAAAGTCTAGTTCAACTCTAAGAGATACCAATCATTTAATGATCTGATGAAAACATAAAAGTCCTCTCTGCTATCTCGATCAACTGAAAGTTAGTGATGATCGTACGAGGTTATCTTTTATTACTGTACGAGGTTCTAAAAATCGTGTCACTCAAATGGAGGCAGCGAATGTCGACACAGTTCTGAAGTTCGTAAGTTTGCCATTGTCATCTGAATCATGTCTTGTGAAACTTTCATTACGTGAAATATTGCTGCCTTTAGATCGTCGATACTTGACCTCAATATTCACAGAATGCTGAGTGAACGTCGAGAGCTTCAAGATGTTGCACCATCATGTAGGGAACAGGTCAAATTTTTCTTGTTATGTAGGGGAAAGTTTGAAAAAGTAGTGAAAAGTATTTCATACCTGAACCAATTTAATTGAATGATTTCCTTGCATTATTGAACATTATCAAATGACTTTTTTTTGAGAGGCAGTGTATATTAGTTTGTTTGCATTAAGATTGTATCATCCTAATTTGGAATGAGTTAATGAGCTACTTATTGCTTGCGCTGCCCTGTGGGCCAGCAACGTTAGGCAAATTTTCTGAACTGAACGTCATAACATTTTTGTGAGCAAATTTTGGATTTGAAACCGTTTATATGTAGCGAGAGTTTTCACTGAATAGAAACTTATTTTTCTTGACTTTATCAATTTATCTGACTATCAGCAATACCTTAAGCGTTCAAAAAGGGGTTTGCATTGCTCGTGATATGAACAGCTTTACCGAGTTTCGTAAAACAGAAAATGGAAAATGCTTCAATAAAACTGATCATAAAATATTTCACCTATGACTCATTACTAATCTTCAATTTTGGGAATGGTTGATCCGTGAGAACAGAACGAGAGTCGCACGGCAATTTCGCTAATGAGGATAATCGTGAGAGTCTCTCGCCACGACGCTGGCAGCTCTTAACATTTCTGGCAAACTTTACGGCAGACTGCCGATCCGCGGGGGAGCGAGGAGTTTTGCCTGGTTAGTTAGAAGTCGAATTTACGTTCCTGTCAGAGAAGGCAATTACGATTTAGATTCTGTTTGAATAAATCAACTCTGATGCACTTACTCCTATAGTATTAAACCTGTCGCTACGTGTTTTTTTCTGTAGATATTGTAATGTTGACTTTCACGTAAAACAAATATATAACTTTAACTGCTCTCATTGCGGATGGTGATTTTTGAATTGTGACCAGGAAAGCTGTCCGAAGCTTCCTCCTTTCATTTCAACAACAAGAGCTGTTATACTGTGTTGAGGTTCAATTTCCACTGAAATTGAATAACAGAGTCGTGCAATTCTAAATAATTTTAGTGCAGACATTTTTGAGCTAAATTTGGAAAGTTAGTTGTGGTTCCTGGCGTATTGAGAATGCTTATTGTTTAATCGGTAAGCTTTGAATGCAGTAATTTGGAAATTGCTCTTCAAATTAGGGCACTTAAAAGCCCTGATGAACTTGAAGCTGATTTGTCACTGCATTCATACTGGGAATGCAGCGAATTGAAAGCGCCTAGCAGAAGAATTTAGAGTGAGAAAAGAATTATAGGACAACATTCGCCATGCGTTAAACTAGATTCAGTTTCAGTTTCAGTGTGTGGGTTCTCAGATTAATTGAACTTTAAACATCCACGTACGGCACTCATTTCTCCGAACACTTTATGCAAGACACGAAGTTGCATCCCCATACACGCGTGAGTGAGGGACTGCATGTATGGAGCGTGAGGTGCCATTTTGAGACCAAACGAACTACGAGTGCTGAAATTTGTCACTGACCTAGACTGAAAATAATTTTTTGTTGCTGAACTGCATAAATGTGGAGCTTAACATGGGTTGTTTGCACAGATTAATACAAAGTATTGTTGTTTCACAGAGTTTATGAACTTTCATGTGTGTATTGATAGCCGAAAAGTACATTTTCAGTGTTCAGTGAACACGGATGTGAATGAAAAAACTTTTCAAATACTGTTAAATGACCTTTTTCGACGAATTTATCATTCGTTGAAGTGCATTGATGTGGCAAATTGAAATCGTGAGCTGAATGCAACCATTGGAAACCGTAAATGGAGAACAAGAATTTTCAGCCCATCGTGAACTTGAGACCAGTTGTGGAGTGAAACTCTTTTTCAAGCGCTCGGTAGAAGCATTTAGTTTCGAGCCTCGCAATTCCACAGATCTGATGACGCGTTCGAGTTTCGCCATTGCCTCCGTCGATTCCGATCATAAGACTTGCGAAGTTGAAGCATTTCACGGGCGAGTTCTCTAAGAACTGAGGAAGTCAAAACTGTTCTTGGCCCTGAACAACTTCTACAACTTTGTGCAGCTGCGCGCACTGCCTGCATCAGCGCCGGCTCTAAATGAATGGGGACCCGAGAAATTTTAAACAATTGGTAAAATGCAGGCATGTAGCAGCGCTAGAAAGGCCTCTACTGAATAGACCGAACACCGAATTATTTGGAGGGATTCAAAGTATTTATGAGCACTGTGACGTCATGTAGCTATGCAACTTTGTACCCTTACAGAAAATGTCTCCTCTGTTTCGCGTATCAGTAATGAGAAACCAATGAGCGCAGCAACTGAATCGTTAGTCCATACATGTATTTACGTAGAGAATTATTTATAAAATACAATCAGAATGAACTAATGAACAATGACTGCGTGAAAAGTGACACAAGATCCACACCTCTAACGTGGATAAACTGATTTTATTAGTGCAAAGACATTCTAATATTTATGGCCTATTGTAATTCCTCGTGTTAATTCAGTTCATCCAAGAAATTTGTGCATGGGTAATGTGAAATAGCTTGACTGAGCCACGGTGGAATCGTTTTGCGGGGTTGCAATATTTGAACTGTTGAGGCCAATATTCTCAAGTCAGGGTTGCTCTAAACACAACCTGCTCTCTATGGCCAATTTTTTAGACACTCTGCAGAGGAGCATTTGGTCTGAAGAAAAAAGTGAATCTGGTTCCTCTGCCTGGCAGCCAGTAGTGCTGTGCTGGTACGAGAGCAACGTTCAGAGCTGCAGCATCGCAATCGCGGCCAACTCTGAAGGCATGCGCTCCAACTTTACTGCAAACTTCCTCCTGCGCCTGCCATACCCAATTTGCTGTTGTATTTTCTCCTCAAATGTTGTACCTCGAGAAAATCAGTAGAATGAAGAGTTTCCGACAAGCGTTTACTGGAGACTTGAATTCTAGGAATAGGGAGAAGTTCTATCAAGTTTCTACTCAAGTAGTGAGCTTGAATACAGCGTCGACGATGTCATCAACGAGTAATATCCTAAGATTAAGAACAATGTGTATTTTATGCCCATTCAAGAATATTAAAAAAAATTATTTACACTAACACAAAACTAAGAAATGAAGCCCTTCAAACGCGTATTTCCAGTGAATTTGCAATGTATAAAATCTTCATTCCCAAATACTCATGTTTTTTGGCAGCGTGAATGTACACAAATTTGTTTTTTCCTTTCATCTTTGAGATAGAAGAAGAGGATATGTGGTGCAGTTGCAATGTCTGACAAAAAAAAAAACTGAAACTAAAAAAACCAAAACTACACCAATCTTGAAAAAGGATTTCTGAGTTAGTCGTTGGGGCGCGAACTTGGTGCGCTTCACGACGTGTGGCCCCGGAGCTATTCTCACTGAATGTGTTGTGTATCCTTTTGTTACGCTATGTGTGTGGTTCAGGTCATTGATTTTTCTTTTATGCAAGATTTACACTTAGATTTGAAATCATTACATGACATATAGGTTCTCTCTCAATCTTTGTTGTAGTACTACGTATGTATGTTGTAGTGATTTCTTCCAGAATTTTTGTTTTAGTTTTGAGATAATTCCCCTTGGTTACCGAGTACACCTTCAATATATAGCATTTTGAGAAGTAATATTTACAGTAGCGCTTTCTTACTTTACTCGCTAAGATAGAGTCGAAATTAAATTACACATGAACTCATTGTATGACTTCATTTTTAAAATGCAGCTAATTCGTTGATTTGAATAATATTTGATGGATAAAATGGCTGTTTTCAAACTTTTTTGGACTACCATGAAATGTGAAAATATATGGAGTCAAAGATTTCGTGTAAATAAAACTTATTACTCGTACTCTTAAGTAATGAATTCTTTATGAAATGTTCCATCTTGGAATGAAAACAGAGCTCTTCACATGAGTGTCTCTGGTATGGAGGCTGAAAGTTTAGGCTATCAAAGTGGGGGTTATGCTGCTATGTTGGACGTAGGCTATTTCTGGAAGAAAAGATCTTTGAGTTCCAATGCTGACATGCAGGATACGAATCTAGTGCTAAATTTCAGTTTACTCCACTACTGAATACTGCAAGCTGAGCGTATTTTAATTGAGGAGCAGGTAATAATTTTTGTTTTTACATAGGCGTGTTAATAAATAAATTAGGAATATCCTAAGCTACAAAGTCAACATTTATGGATGTTTGGCTTAGCTGCTCAGTTTTACCGAAGGTTTTCACTCAAGCTCTAGCAGAACTTTGACACGTTGCTATTTATCATCGTTGTAATTACGGTATACTCATTTTTATGGGATTTTTGAATAATTTAGGCTTTACAACGGAAAAATAGAGCGGAGTAAAAACTGCTACAATAAAGTCTCCTTCTGAAGTTCATTTTACAGTTGAGAAAATCATGAACATATCCGTAGGCTTACCAATTCGAGAGCAGAATCCCTTCATTCTGGAATAAAAGTTTGCAGGGAGAAGCAATGAAATCTGTCGCCCTAACTCGAACTGCACAACTGTATGCAGCTCAGAGCAAATATCCGGTGCGCGCAGCTGTGACGTGCGAGGATTGGAGCAGCCGTGTTGAAGGCCCTGTAGCATGGATGCATGTCAATGCAATTTTGGCAATTGATTGCCTTATTAGCTGCAGGCTGATTTCACCTCGACTAGATGTTGCTGATGCTTCATTAGTCACAACGTTGACTGCACTTCATACTTGATTACAGATGACCCTCTACCACTGCTCTTATCTCTTGCAACTTGCAAAATCATACCTTCCGCGTTCGGATGATATCGGTGCGAAATTTTCGTTGAAACCTTCCAGCGAATAGATAAAGAATAATTACGGTCTTTATTTCACATCGATTACAGTGTAATCATGCCAATGGTTCAGGGGTCTCCAAACTTTTCAATGTAAGGGCGATATTATATATTTCCCACATTCATGCGGACAGAAGGAAGGAAAAAAATTAATTCAGCGATGCCAGTCGTGCGATGATTATTTTTTCAAGGCTACCACACAGGGATTTGTTTGGCGGGCCGGATGAATTTATGTGACAGGCCGGATGTGGCCCGCGGGCCACAGTTTGGAGACCCCTGTATTAATTGATTAACGCAGATATTGTTCACGTACTGTTAAAATATTATTCCGATATTTTTTGCCTTCCACCAATCAGCAGTGCAGGAACCACACAGATTTGTGGCTCATATTAATAGGGGGTGAAGTTATTAGTCTGTTTGTCAGTAATTTAGTGACACACGGCCATTACTGAGATAGTCTCTGCATTCAAATACAGGTGATGCATCCTTTTCTCACAGCATGAGGTACAGGAACGCTTGATAACAGGAAATGCTAAAATTAAAGCGATGTTTAATAACTGATGATTGGCCTGCATCTAATCGTACACCGGCCAAAAGTTTCACTTACATCGGTGGCTAATACGATCACTATTTGTGTTTTCTATCGACGGGAATTTAATTGATTATGAAACCCATTTTAGACGGTCCGAGAGCTTTGATGTGCAAATGCGGCAGCATCCAACGATGCTTTATTGTTGCGGCAACACTAGCCGCTCGTTGCGTCCATTCACCATAGGCTGATTTTAAAGCTCGATAACGACCCCTGTCCTGCCAGCGTCCTGCTGCCCACAGTCGCATGGGAGCGCCACTTCAGCCGATGCAGAATTCCATTAACGGAATTCTCGAACGCGCCGAATTTTCAATTGCTCCGGTGGACCTCTGGACAGCGGTGCAATTCCGTGAACCTTCGAAAGATATAATATTTACATTCGATTGGTAACCTTCGATTTCATACAGTTCGATGATCTCACGTCATCTATTGTCAAATGCGATTTATGTATCAAGGGAGATATCGACTGACATTGGTTACCATTGACAATGGCTTGGGCTTAATCATTGTCCATAATTGGTTCCTTTATTATTCAACAGTAGTTCATCCGTAATTGTCAGTCATTTGTCACAAAGTCAGTGTTTTACAGCTGTTTGGGTGCAATCTCTCTCTGTGAGTGAGAGCCATAAATGCTTGTATACTCCTTAGTTTGCTCTACACGATGCGATTATTCATCATTGGAAATTAGTGTGGAAATTCGTCCTTTATCGTTGATATTTAATTTTTGTAGAATAATGTCTTATTGGATCTATTCGGACAGTCGTTGAGTTCCTAATAGGAATGCACGTCTCAGTTTCATGATGTAGAGGCGAAACGAAAACAAAAGTTAGATTTCCTCTGAAGAAGCTAACGCATTGATTGAGGCGGTTCACTTTGCGGACGTCTTAGTTAGCTGCATTGGGAACTGATGGCTTTTTCAGATATTAAATATAATGTACGCAATCTTCATCGTCAAATTCAATGACCGTAAGTGATTAAATCACTTTGACTGAGCAGCACTTTGTGATTTTCTAAAGGCCTTGTAGCAAAAACACCAGTGACGTTCATTCAGAGGAAAGAAGTGTATGATGCATCGAACGAAGGTAGATGCTTAAGGTAGCTTTTGCCGATTTTCAAACAGCGAAGTTTACTCTGAGAGTTGAATAAAAGGAATCACCCAAAGAGCCTCGATTTCGAAGAGCCGTCATTTGACTTTGCTGCAGATCTCATTGTTGTTTGCGAACAACTTATTTGCCAAGTTAACGTAACTTACACGGTTGCCCTACATCATTTAACCGTTTAACTTTCGATTTTTTGTTCTCATATTACTGTTATCACAAACACCGTAACTTAACTGGCGCCATCATCAGGCAGTCACCGATATCAAATTGAGGATGGACCTGTCGTTCGTCAGTGAACTCCAAAGAATACATTAAGGAACTAATTTAACAAGAAAAACAGTATATTGAGGCTATTTTTGAAAGAGGACCGTAGAGTCCTCTCGAGCGTTAAAGAGTTAAAAGGTGTTGAACGATTTCATAAGTTTCAGGTGAGTCGCGCAAGAACTGCGGGGGAAAATCTAGCGCATCTTGATTTTTCCTGGTGCTTTCGTTGTTTCATCACCCATCCCAGTATGCGTGAGGTTTTTATCACTCATGAAAATCGTTTTACTTTGCGTTTTTCTGCGTATGGTTAAAATATGTGGATCGAATTATACAGCACCCTGCATACGCGGATCTGCTACAAAAGTTGATTTGCTCATCGAGCAAGAAACGAATTTCATTTGAAAATCTTCTTGACGTGATGTGGAAATCATTGCCCACGACGAGCATAAAGATTGTATTGGAACAATTCTTGTTCATTTTGACCACACTCAACTTTGGACTTTGCTATTAGTGACTGAATGTCTTCATGAAGAAGAACCATGTTAATTTCGGTATGTTATGGAATTCTAGGATATATTGGAAATAATTTCAATGATTGTATATTTTGCAGGTCAGTGTTTTTTCATCTACATAAAAGACCTAAAATTCAGACATTAAATTCGTTCATTCCTAATTGTTTCACCATTTTTGTTGTTGATATTTCCCGTCAACTTTCGTTAAAATTAGCTTCCTAGTAAGTTAGGGCGACCTTCTTAGTCGACGTCAGCTCAAGTTTGTAATTCCCCAACAGGTTGTTCAAGCGCAACACTAGTCTTGATTCAACACTAATGACATGGCGTTTTCGTGCCCATTTAGCATCGACGTACCGCTCGCTGATGACGAACGCGTGGCACAGCTTCAATAAGTCTTGGCGCTCCACAGCCGCAGCACGCCCTCACACCTTCTCCGGCTATAACTTCTGGCTGATTTGCAGGCGGTATCTCAAATTTTCTGCTTGGCCCTTGCCATGAATTTGAATTCTCGTATGCGTTTTTACGTTCACACGAGTCTCATTTTATGGAAGGGCACTTAACGGATGTGATTGCAAGCGTGCGTTGCACACTCTGCTCTTCTCTATTGAGCCTTATACCAATTCTTTGACTTTAATTTCCCACCCAACTCTTTGCCACATTTTCTAGGCTTTGCTATGCTCTGAATACATATGACACTCTCAGCATACCCGATGGTTACGTTAGCGAAACAAAAAGAGGATTTTATCGAATGAAAACTGTTCGGTATAATCGAGAAGTGTCGCTTGCGTGCTGAGGTGATCGAGGTCCTACACCTTGTGTCAGGTTCAGCTGGATTAGAACAGGGCGTAGAAAATATCCGTGAAGCAAGTTATAATTTTTTACTTGAAATAAGAGTTTTCTATAATGCATTATTATGTGCATAATAAGTACAATCTTAGTTAGTAGAGACCCTATTCAAATAACACGATATCTTACACTCAACTCCAATCATGTTGTGGATCTTCCTATATATATGATCAATTATGTTCCTCTTACATTAAAGTAGGAATGTTGTAACTGAATATAAAGCAATCATGTTGTATTTAAAAGTCACGCAATGGTGGTTGGTAGAGGATGTCAATAGTTTTCGACTCTCAGACGCCAAAACGTCCGTCAGCTTCTCCATAAATTCGGCTGTGAAAATTCAGGGGAGATTTCAAACCGGATCGGAAACTTTTTCACGACAGCGCGATTGAAAAGGAAATTGGTTCTTCTAAATTCCAGCTTCTGTGTTCCGGGACTTCACGTGCAGCATTGCAGTGACAGTGCTAGCAAACACAACACGCATTTCATCTCTATACCATCAATTGCAGCGTTTGGGAGAGCGTTCGAAGCAATTATTTGACTTACACCTGAAGAGCACTCCCTAATTCAAGTCGAGAAGTTAGGCTTGAAATTTCGCAGAACTGATAATAATGCTTAAACAAATTCTACGTAATTTACCTGAGAGGTGCTCCAACCCTTTCTCAGAAAACTATTGTTTTGAGTTGTAGGTATCTCTAGATAGTCCAATACCAATTTACAACAAGTCTTCTCGCAAATTTAGAGCTGTCAACTCACAGTTTGCGACTGCACGCTGCCCTCTGTATGTCATGAATTTGTTATCTCTTGGGCCAGCTCCGACATGTCAAGCGCCGAGACGCTCGACTCCAAAATAACAAGCATCCAATTTTTGGTTGGATAGGCAACTTTGCAGAACGGGAAAGGTATTTTCAATGTAAGGATTAAGTTAATAATTTCAAAACGAAATGCTGGTTCTCGGTAATAAAAAAATATTTTAATTATTATATTATTTGACGGACAAGTTTGGATATCCATGAACACATGTTTATGAATGTGAATTTTTCTTTGAAACTAAACGCAAATTTCCCACGTTGGGTAGCTTTTGCATTGACGATTGCGTTGTAGCGTCCTGTCATTCTGCAATGCCAACAATAAACAGCTGGAAAGTCACTGAACATGTGAGGTGAACACACAGAAAAATACATTTATTTGCATATGAGAATCGTTGGTTCTACAATAATAATTTCGTCTGCAGTCCACGGTGCTTAGGGCAACACTTGACAAGGTTCTGTAACTCACGATGCTCTTATTGTTCGGATAGAGGCCTTAATTTGTTCCTATGAAGCGAAGCAACAATAAAATGGGAAGGTGCTTCTTGACAACACAGGTTAGGTGTGTCTATGTAAACCTAGCAGGGAATAGGTGATCTGCCTCATGACCTCATGCCTGAGCTAGCGTTGACAGGATCACCACCTTGCTTGATGACAGGCCCTTATCTGATTAAACTTTGCGTTTGCTTTCTGAGGGAAACGCACGAACAAAGTGGACACATGATAGAATTACGTGTTACGTATGATTGAAAAGTTCAAGACTAGACTGAACCTGACAATGTTGTACAATTCAATATGTGGAATGGGCTCATAAGCGACGGTAAAAAGCTTATTTTCAGACTCGCTTCTCACATCTCGAGACAAGCACCGACAAAATTTTATTCGCACTAGTTGAACTTGCATGATTGAGGGATAAATATGATAACTTACTGACAATGCCCTCGGGAACGACAGAAGTCGCCCCGACGGTCGAACTAGAAGTGAGTTGAAGTGAGAGCAACATTTTGGTAGGTAATCGATTGCGCTCATAGGCTAAAGATTCTCCATACCCAGACAAAGTAAATCACTGTATGAGAGTGACATGTAAATAGTGTGTTTCTTTCAGTGAAAAAAAAAATTAACAGTGAAAATAAGGTATACACCGTTCATAATTTAAAAATTGTATTGAAAGTGTTTTCAAAACTTGCGAAATGTAAACAGAAGTTGCTCAATAAATACAGTAGGGGCTATAAGCTACGTGATAACGAGGGGAACGACTTGCAAACATGGTAGGCTAATAATTTTAGAGTGAAGCAACATGAGAACCGTGATATTTATACGAGGGAAAAGGTTGGCATGAGCATCAAGAGGGCGCAATAAGCTGGGTAAAAGCAAGTAAGTTAAAAAATACTCGCAACGTGGCACCAGAACTGGACAATAATGTATTCAAAGAAGGAATGCATCGCATTGGAATACGATGTCGCAGAATGTAATAACTGCTATTAAATGATAAACAATTCATGAGAAGTATGGAAGCAATAACCGATTCGCAAAAATCGTGCATATTTCTGATAAATTCATAGCAACCAAAGCATTAAATCAATTGAAGAATCGTGAAGACGAAACCCGACATCGACAGGAGATGGCCAATTAAAACCCCCATAGTGTAGAAAATTCATAAATGGGTGCATTGGATTGTAGCACAAAGACATGTACCAAAACTGCTTATCAATTGAACTTTTGACTTAATGCGGGAAGCAAAATAGGAAAATTAAAATTTCTTAGGAAACGCACGGTCAAGTAATGTTGAGAAAATAATAAAAAAACATTATCAAAAATGAAGAAAACAAACCAGCTGTAATGATTTCAAAATTTCTAATGAAATTATTTGGAATCTAAAAAACGACGGAATCACAACACTACGTACACGGTATCGATTCCAATCTGAAGAGAGATGCGAGGATTGAAATTTGCGCGCACGACACTGGTAAGTAAATCGAAAATACGATCTTGATTGCAGAAGTCAATTGATTCAACTCGTGTGTGTTTGAGTAAAAATTGTAAAAAGTAAAATAGACTTCTGATTATTAAGGGAATCTAAAACTACGCTCATAATTTCACAACTCGAGTGGATAATGAGCAAAAAATGGCTGAGTTCGGGCAAAAAAAAAAAATAGAATTGAAACTTGATCAGGAGAACCATAGGAAATAACTTTGAAGTTTCATAATCATGTTCATAAGCACACGGCTGCTTGGAAAAAAATATACAGGAAACTGTAAAATCAACATCAAGAGGCAATAATATTCTCAGTTAAAATAAGTTCAGGTACAGATCGTAATACTGTATGTTTGCAAAAATCCTTAACAGCGTGTACAGTGGTATGTACTCAAAAGAACGCTCAGGAGACCAACCCGTAAGCAGATTGCATACGTTATTCCATCACAAAATACATTAAAAAGCATTTAGGGAAGTTAAAAAAAAATGCAACCAGAGAAGAACGCTTCAATCCATGGCCATTCGGGTGAAGATGTCCATTTTTCCAGTAGCAAAGTTTACTGCAGTGACAAAAAAATCCGTGAATGTGGAAATTTCAACCGTCTTTAAAATTTATACTTTTTGAACATGAGATGCAGGGAGAATTACAAAGTAAAGATAATTACAGAATAAAAAGGGTGAAAGATGGGTTACGTACGCAAAGCAAACAGTGCTAATAAATATCACTCAGTATTTCTTTCAGTACAGTTCCTAACTTTCACTGTATAAAATAAACATCACTCGCCACACAATGGATGCGTTGTAAGATCACAAATGAAGAACTAACGATTGTGAAAATTAAGTGGAATATGACTTCAAGAAACATTTGTCAATAGACTACTCGGGTTGACTAAATAACAAACACAGAGTTGCGAGTTTGAATGCGAGAAGTATCTCGTGTCTTTTGATCGGTAGTTGTTTCTGATATAACATTGAGTTGATTATAAGAAAGGCTTATCTCTGAGTATTTAGGAAACTTTCGATCTTTCTTATTAAATTTTGGAAAAGTAAATGCAAATCAACACTGTCATGCAGTAATGGAGCGAATGAACGTACCGTCTGCTAAACAGTACATGGAAGCAAAATAGCGAAATAAATTCTTTCTATTTTCAGGTGAACAGAGTGGTGAAATGAATCGCACAACATAAAAAAATCTGAGATTAAGATCATTAGTTATATGGACAACGATGACAATAAATCTTCTATAAAATTCCGACGTAAAATTACGGAATGAGGATGCTATGAAATTCAGCAATACTCTGAATGCAAGAAATACTGCAACAGGTTATCTAAATCATATAATAGTAAGTTTAGAGCAAATATAATAAAGAACAGAAAGGTTTAAATGCATGTTAAAAATAAGAAGCGTCTGTCCACTATGTTATGAGAGTTAGTAAATTACCACGGCACTTATCAGGATTTTAGGTGAAATGTGGAGGAAGCGATGAATTATTCAGTTAGAACTAAAGAACGTTGTGTTATAAATTACCATTAACAGAAATTGCAGGTGGGACCAAAAAGAAACGTAACAGCATTTACCTCCTCCAGGGACTTCTTTCAATTACAAAAGGAAAATACGAGGAAAATAATGGTTGTGCGAAAACTACGAAGTTCACTCGATATTTATCAGAATGCTGTCTCAAGCAGATGTTTCTAATTTCTTAGGCGAAATGATCTTAGAAAAGAATTATCGCCACGGTCAAATTCAAGTAAGGTGTTTTTGGTGCATCTCCAATATCGATCAGGCAATTAAGGAACACAAGTAAAATGGGAAAACTAGAGGTTTGCAGGGATTATCAGTTGAAACACCACATCATACAAGGGGGATATTTCTTATGAAAATGAAGCAATTAAGACTTTTGCTCAAGCGCATGCATTGAGAGGTGAGGCTGAGTGTTCTGACAGTTGAGGATTCTAGTTACATTGATTAGTCTACATCACACGTTACCCTGGGTGACATCTAGAGACGAGAAAAATATGCACGTTGCATCAGAAAACAGCTATGCTAAAATTAGCTTTGAGCAGCTACGTCAAAATAGGTCAGTTAACACATATGAACATTGCGCTGGCACTAACAGGTGAAAGACCATAAAACCTATAAGAAGAGGTGAGTTGTTTCTACTCGTTTGAATGACTCTTGCTGGAGTTCTCTAATTTTCTGAAAATCACAGGGAAAATATGATTAGCAAGAATAATTACTAATTTTAATGTTAATGCTGCACGTCTTGCGCGTATGCATATTTTAAAACATCCTAATTTTGTAGTTTTTCTGAGGCATGCGCCTTCTCTTAGTTTGTAGATAACACTAAATATAATTTGTTGAATTCCAGAAACTGCAATCAAGTAGCGTGGGGCGAAGAGAAGGAGGGAGGCAGGGGAGTGATGGGTTCACAAGGGACGTATTGCGTTCGTCTCAAGTTTCTAGAAATTTCCGAGGAATTATTGGTCTATGTTCGAAGTGGTTTAGTGTTTCATTTTACCTTTTTTTGTGCAGGAACGGCACGGATTTGCCGTCATTTGGTTCAACTGCTATAGGATCGGACCCTTGGTACCCAACTGTTAGCTTAGCAATTGGAGCACAATTGAGTCCTCTTCCACATCTGCATGAAGACAGCTTTTTTAAATACCTAGTACAAAAAAAAATCGAGGGGAGGGCAGCTGAAAGGAAAAAAAGATTAAGGGGCTTGTGTGAAATAAGTTACAACAAAATACAATAATTCCGGTGTTCATAGGGAAGAAAACATATTAAAGCACAATTCTCGCTTAGAATCATTCGCTTACAATACATTTCTGGACTACAAGACATTCGCCACGAACACTCGATTAGCACGATAGCTGTGGGTATCGTCTGCTACGATCATGAGGAGCGTCCTACACCATACTCAGGAAGGTCTCGGTTTGATCCGTGAGAAGTGCTCGCTGTGAGTACCCTGTGACGCTGCAGTGCGCTCTCTTTGGCTCCACACAACGGAGTTTGCAACCATAATAAGTGTGTTTACCTAAACGTGTACTTGAATGCTGAGACGAGTGATGAATGACTGTTAGTAAAAACGAAGCGATACCTCATCGAGATGCTCCCAATTCACTCTCATACGACTAATATGCTTCGTATATACCTCCATATCTGTACGGCTATCATGAATGGAAACAAGTGAACTCTCTGCAACGTTAAAGGAAATCATCACACTAGGGATATTTAGTAAGTATTCTGCTAACTTATGACAAACGCTTATGGGATATTAAAATTAATGTTCTTATTTGAAATTTGGCGTGAATAGGTCGACTGCGAACAAAATGTAATGCATTTCTTACATATGTTTGATTAAATGATCAGATAATCACCTTGTAATCCGATCATCATCATCAGCTGTCACTTTCATCAGCTGTCGCCAGTCTGGGCCTCAATTCACTGAGCTCGATCAGCAATGTACGGAATTGGCTCTGGAGAAATCTATCTCATCTGTAAACAGCTGCACTACTGCCAAAATTTCACATCGGACATGTAGTAGCGAAGTAAAATTAAGTTATTTTCAAGTCATTTGCATCCTAATTCTCGGTTTTCGTTGAGCCACTCCAGGTGAAAATCTCTTCTTGACTTCAGCAAAAATATGTGACTTATGTCTTCAATTAAAATACTGTCATTGACGTGCAACAAAAAAAAGGCTTCTTTTAACTTGCCGGAAGCAAATCAAGGAAAATTTTTAGATTCAGACTAACATTTAACATTGAGTTGTGGAATAAAAATGGGATCAAACTTACTTCTATTTGATATGTTCAACATATTGGAACTGATTTTAAAAATGAGAGGTGTAGACAGAATTAATTTGTATTACACATCTTGTGTTATATCTCTTTATCCTACTATTTTTCCGCTAATTTCATCGTTCACATCAAACATTCCTTTTCGTCAGTCATCATTTCCATATCGTGGACCTGCAATTTATTTTCCAATGATTCGTCGTTACTTTCCTAAAAATTTCCAGATATTTAAATCGCATCAAATGACTATGTTTAAGGAATCAGATCAAATGTGTAGTAAATATGAATTTCATCATCTCGGCGTTCAGAAATCAAATAAATAGTGATTTGAATGTTATTATAACATCTTTACATCAACATAATTTGTGTAATATTACGATATTTCCAGAATATTCAGTATTTCTTCAGTGACTTTAAGGAAGGGATACACATAGAATGTTGGCCAACCGTTTACTAGTACAGCCAATTGAGGCACACTTTGATAAAGTGATAAAAATGAAGGCACGTAATCATGGGACAAAAAAGCAAGTGCAACAATAGGCAGCTTTTAGAGAGAGAGTCCAATGATGACGATAAATATCATTACGTCTCGATTTTATGTTAATTTCGTAAGACGGAAGTAAATGTAATTTCCACCGATAAAGAACTACTTCGTTTAGCTGGATATAAGCGCAAAATACCAACTGAGTCCAAAATTCTCTTAGTCGTCGAATGTTGACATCTCAAGAGTCAAGCAGAGACGAAATCTCGTCTTTAAATGAAAATCCCCTGCCTTTACTAAGCCTTTGTACAGAGTATTCGAGGAAAAATATCGTCGCTGGTTACCGATACTTTAAGAAAATGCAATGATGCAAAATGGAAGGATCTTATTCTCGTCGTAATCCTGTTCAATCTACTTCGTGATCAATTCTCTATTGTATCTACATTTACATAGATATTTTGTTACTATATCATGGTCGTTTCGCATCCTATTTAAGCATAATTTTGCACAATTAACAGCTTATTGTTGTACATACAGGTGTATCGTTCACATCAGATGGAATGCTGTCTTTCTCGCTGGGACATTTTTCGTTCTGAGAGGTGCTGAGCGCAGTTTGTTTTTCCACAGCAGGCGCAGATGGCTTGTAGTAGGACGAATTTTTGCTTCGGTGTCACTTAGGCGGTGTTTTGACTTCAATATGTGATTTAAAGCGTACCTGCTGTTTGTGAATTTTATCATTTCATTTCCTTGTTCGGCAACGCTTTTCGTTGCCAAGTGTTGAATTTGCGTGTCATATGTGATGAATGTATGATAATTTTCAATAAGTTGCTCACGGCATATCTAAACTATCGCATTTTGAAAATTACTCTAATGCTTTGATTCATGCAATCATAATCGCTTTGAGAGAACACCAAGAATTTAAGAGGCAAAGAAGGCCGATGTAGTGACACAATACTCTTAAAAACGCGGTGAAGCAGAAAAAGAAAGACTTCAATCAAAACATTCGAGAAAAAGACCGGAATGCTTCCATGGGATCAACGGATCACTAAGAAAGACATGAGAATATTCTTCAATATATGCATGTTATAAGTCAGGGGATTGTGAAGCTATTAGATGTGCGTCAATGTGAATATAATTAAAAAAACGGTTGCGTAAGGGGCGTTGAGCGCATAAATGAATTCGAACTTGGCAGCTTTATACGAATCAAATTTTAGTTGAATGTTCATGACTGTTGATAATTCGCTATTATCAGAATTAGTAATTCAAAACGGCTGGTATTTTACCAGATGATTTCTAACTTTGTAAATTTGGAAAGCTGATTGAATAATTGATAGTTCCATTCAGTCACTCTGGAAAGTATTGAGAAAAGAAATTCAATGAGAAGCAATACGTGTAAAATGGCTGTGGAATTGAGGTATTGAAATTGTTTAGTGAGGGACAGAGTCACAAATAAAACGGGTAGAATAACAAGTATACAATTATTACAAGTAAAAAAAAATGTCGTACCTGTGAAATGAGATGGTGATCTTTCAGATAAAATGCGAATATTTTTACTATTCAGTGAAATGCGATGATGATAGTGATGAAGTCTAAAATAATAGCAGGTACTAACAATAATTTTCGATTTAGCTCGAATGACATTCATTTAATGATTATGAATCAGTGGTGGAAAATATCTATAATAACAGCATTCAATCGATATAATTTGAGTTTATGTTTTATTACAGAAAAACTAATAAATCCTTCATCCCTATTCGTTTCACAAGAGCATCATGTGATGGCCGGTATAATTGTTCCAGTGTCACTAACAATACAATGGTTCAGATCAATGATTTTGTGGGAAGATCAACAACTAACGTTGATAATCACCCTGACCCGTCTCAAGCTCACACCTCGTCTTAGGGACAATGGATTTGTGCAACTTCAGCTTTTACTGATTCAGATCTCGTTTCGGCAGCCTGCGGATAAAAAAAAATTATGCTTACGAGTGTTCGGGCGCCAGTGTCTAGGTGCCGCTGGTCCTCAAATGATAATATCCTCTTTGGGCCCAAGGTTCTTAAGCCGACACACGACAAGATTCCACGATTTACGCAGGTCTATTTGAAAGGAAGGTAAGTCACCAGGAGTTTCCTTTATATATTACTATGTCGAGTTCATATTTTGAAGATGTTAACTGCAGTATTAGTGAACGAATGTTGAACCTATCATTGATCATTCAACAGTGTGCTCATTAACATCCTCTCAGTGAAAAGTATGATTTGCGAAGAAATCAGGAGCATCAATTATTATTTATTACTAATGCAATGCCTGTTAATTTACGGTTAATACAATATCTTTGGTTTTTGAGAGAAAAACCGATTTAATTGTTCCGCATTGATGTGAAGAACTTCATTTCATCTTTCTTGAGTTTTTAAATTCTCTCGTTCCACTCGATAATTTTCAGCGTCCTTGTTTCTTTCATGTGTTAAGCTCTCTTTGGCTACTCGGTGTTGCTCTGCATTATTCCATAGAATTTCCAAACACCGTTCAAGGGTCAATTCAGCTCTAGCTTCTCGTTGGCGAGCAGCATTTCTTCATCTTGCCATTTCGCGTTGTTCATCCGATCGTCTTCGGCGTTTTTCTTGCTGTCGAAGTCTCGCTACTTCTCTCTTGCGGTTGGACACATTGCGGATCTATGGTGGCCACTTTTGTTGGAATTTTATTCTGAAATGTTGTCTATTCTCTCTTCGAAGCTTTTCAAGAAAATCACAATTTCGAAAACCATAACTCATGTTCCAAAATCTTGGGATTTATACTGAGTGGTAGCCAGGTTACTGGTCAAACGAATTTAAAACATTTCTTTTCGCATTATCAATTAAAAATATCAAAGCAACAAGAGGAATTTCAACAGAGAAAGCTCCAAAGAAAATTTCTATTTGTAAAAATAAGCCGATTCCGTATTCTGGATACAATAATGCAAGTGAAAGGGAATTGAATCGCCACAGAAAAATAATGCATAAGAATAATTTCTTGTATTTCTTAAGCTTTATTCTTGTTGCTATCAAAGCTATCGATTAGAAAAGGGGATCACACGGACGGACGAACGGACGGACGGACGGACGGATGCGGCTCTTATTGTTATAGTGATCAACATTCGAACACGGTAACGAATCCTATAATAGCTAAAGAAAAATTGAGTTATGTATGCTCGTCCTCTTCAAAACAAGTATTGATTAGAGAGTATTCATAACAAGGATTGAACTTTGCACATGACGTTATGTTTGTGCCACAGTTAAGAATATGAGTAGCTATTTTGACAGTATTACCTACACTTTTCTGCGACTGGCAGGCCTCAATGCCAATGAAAAATCACATGAGGCTAAAAAAAATATTCATAACATTGTCTTTTTTTCAAACTTTTGCACGACATTTTAAAAATACTCAAGTGTTTAAAAACACTCAAGATAACGTAGGAGTATTGGAGAGAACTCTTGTGACATTCACTAGATGGCTTACAGCTGACGTTTGCTTATAAATAAGTCTTTCTTCTGTTTTTCGGTTTTTAAACTGTAGAGCTTCGCTTCATACTATTTAACTTCCCCTTCGACTTTGACACTTAAATGGCAATGTAACCTAAATCGTAGGGCTTAAACCTTGAAATACTGGAACTGTGTCCTGCTTAAAATACCCCCAACTGTGGAGGTGGTCCAAAACGTCGATAACGCTCGGCTTAGGATTGATCTCACGTCCAACTCTTAGACTTTACGACAATATTGACGTGATTACGCCCTATATTCTGAGGAAACAGTGTTGGCGCTTGGTCGATATAGGCAGAGCTAAAAACGCTGACGGAAGAACATTTCTCTACACGCTGAGCTTTTTAAATTGGCGAAGTAAAATAGCCACAGCTTAGAAAAAATTAAACAGCTCAGAAAAAAACGATTGGTACATCGTTAAAAGCATTCTAAAAAACTTGTGAAAGCAAAAAGTTAGCACTCAAGGCTAAAAAGTCCATGTATCACACGAAATAACACAAATACAAAAGGCAGCAGTACTTATCTTACTTAAAATCCTGGCGTGGTGCTCAGCTGCCGGGATGATGGGATGCTATGCAGACGATGGTCCCACATCACTCGGTCTCACGAGGAAATCCTGCTGCTACCCAAGATGCTTTGCTGCGCCATTGCTTGGTTCATTGATCGCTCTAGGGTTGCTGGGACTCGCTTTTTGCTCAAGCTTGGTTCAGAGCTCGCTGAGAATGCTGACTCGGCTTTCTTGTTCCTCGGGACTCTTTTTGTGTGGTATGTCTGTTGTTTCTTGCTGCGAAAAGTTTAGACAAAAACATTCTGCTTGAATGATGTACTGCTGCTTCACGTGATTAAAATTTTTTTGCCTTTCGAAGTTGGCGACAAATTTCTCCACAATATATTAGCTTGACCTCATGTTGCTGTCAGCAGACTTTGCTGCTTCTTATAATAACACGCTGGGAACTTCACTCTTTATAGAAATGTTGTACAAGGCGGTAGTCCCAGAGTGCCAGAGCTAGATTAGTGTTCGGGCGCCAGTGTCTGGGTGCCGCTGGTCCTCTTTGATAATCTCTTCTTTGAGTTCAGGGTTCTTCAACCGATACTCGACAAGGTTTTACGACATAGTCGATTTTTTGTGCCGGAGGGAAGGTCGTGATGAGTTTCCTCAATTTTTTACAATGAAGCAAAGCAACAATAAAATGGGAAGGTGCTTCTTGACAGCACAGGTTAGGTGTGTCTATGTAAACCTAGCATGGAATAGGTGATCTGCCTCATGACCTCATGCCTGAGCTAGCGTTGACAGGATCACCACATTGCTTGATGACAGGCCCTTATCTGATTAAACTTTGCGTTTGCTTTCTGAGGGAAACGCACGTACAAAGAAGACAATTGATAAAATTACGTGTTATGTATGTCCGAAAAGTTCCGCACCACAGGGTGCGTGACTAAGAAGTATAATTTGATTGTTGAGATGACATCTTAAGCGGCAGAGCAAATAGTTGGTATATTCTCAGACCCGCTCTACTCTCGAGACAGAGCATCAGCAAAATATTGATTATTGTCGTTGAACTTGCATGAATGACGATCAAATTTGATTTCTTCCTGAAACACATATCGGTTCCAACTGTCTCGAAATGCAAAAAGTTGTACCTAATAATAATAATCATTGTTCGATTTTGTAAACTTAGAACAACTTCGAATGATGAATGAAACAAAGAATTAAAAATTCGTCTCACAAGTTGATTTGTTTACAGTTCTTAACATACGCAATTCAAAACTCAGAAATACATTTTTATATTTTCTAACCTGGTTGATGTTATCAAAGATAATTGAGTGGGTCACTCGTCTGGTTTCTACTGTCGTATTCAAGCTTACTGAAGAATTATACTTTACAGAATAGTTTGAACTGAAGTCAAGTTTCCTATAACAGTCCCATATAAGCGTACGACTAATTTTGTTATAACGTCATTATGACGAAAGCAGAAGATGAGTGCCTTTGATGGTGTAAAATAACTGTTTCAATTCTAAAAACGGAAAGCGTGCGAGGGAGAAATCCTATTATTTTGGTGGGACATATTTCCGATAAAAAAATTTGTTTGACGAATAATAAGAGAAAGAGGTTCGTGAGGTACATTATATCTCTCGAGTAGGGGCGCCGGAAATTTGCAAATATTTAGGTTTGAATGTTAGCCTAGCTTTGAGCCCAGACTATCTTTAATAAGTATATTTTTTATACTGTATTTGTGGAGCCAGCCACAGTGGTTCTTGATTCTTGTTGAAAGATGGCTAAAATTTGAAAGATGTATTGAAAACAAGCAGGTACATTGTTACCAGGAAGACTCAAGGATAAACTTAATATCCAACAGTCAACAACATTAGCAGTTCAATAAGGTGCGTAACAACCAGACCTGGATGAACAAACTGCAGGAGTTTGCAGTGCGCAAGAAAGAGGCTTAATACGGAGTGTGGTATCATCTTGGTTTCCATTTTGCGCAGTCAAGAGTACCAAACTTTCCCTCACAATTAGCGGTTAAAGTTTTGTTTCCGTCTGTAACGACTCGAGGGAGGATATTTCTGGCAGTGTAGTTTAACTCAGACGACATTTTTGTTTCATTTAACGCAAAGCAAAAGTTCACTTTCTTGATACGCTTTCATCTTTGGTGTTCCCAGACTACAATATTCCTGCTGAAATGACTTCCAGTTTTGAGGTTTCAAATTATTTCTATGATAATTAATTATTAGGTAGTCTGTTTTTATTTTCTCATTAACTTAGTCGAACGAACGCAATTTCCTACTTTTTTCCTATCTGCGCTTATTAAATTTTATTGGCAGTATGCTAGAGGCAGAGAAATAGGATTGCTCTTTCTTCTCCCACTTCTATCACCACCATCGGAGACCAGAACCTTGATGGTTAGACCATTAGGATGAACATTACGAGTTTTATTTCTATTTTATTTATTTACTGTTGTGTTGTGCGTAGAAACCAGTAAAGAAAATTAAACACTGGAACTGATTTATATTGTTTCACCACTCTGTAAATGAATTCTCTTACTTTTTATGAGTATTTGGTCGCACACAAATGCATTTTTACGTTGAACTTTGAATTAACAAGTAGTGTCTTGTAACGAGCAGATATAAACCAAACCAAATAAATTGTGCGTTCCTATAAGGCATTCCATTAAAATAAAATCAAATGGATGCATGAAAAGATTACTAGGTGCCCGATAACCCCACAGTTTTCCGACATTATATTCTGGAGCAGCATGGCATAACGCACGACCACCAAACCATCAAGTCATCGTTGAAATTTCTGTGTGGAAGGCAGTACGCCATGAGTGAGTAACTCTGTCTTGTTGCTACCGCGCTTCGTGTTCTGAGTGGAATATTATAGGTAGACAGAGTGGAATATGTTTGAGATAATCAGTTCATTCTTTTCCAAAAAATTAACATCAATCATTAATAGTGTTTAAAAACTAACTCAAAACTAAACAATCGTTGCTCTCAGTACCATTCTTGATTTTGCTGGGAATTACTGGTTTAAATTGCTTCTGTTAAACGCTTTTGTTATCGTTTTTTATCCACCTTAGCCATCGATATCTGCTGAGCATCTTTGCGTACAAATATCTTTTCCAAATATTTCATTGAGTTTTACCACTTCAGTTCTTACCATCATGTCCGTGTCCAAAGTTGATGAGATTCGATGAATTCTGTTCGTTGTTCCTTTAGGAGTCCCAGTACTCAAGACAAAAAACTGAGTTATTTTGTTGGAGTGGCGTAGTGGCTGCGTTGAAGAATGTCTCGAGAGAGACACGACTAATGGACTGACTTAAATAGGCATTAATACCTTCAAATGAGAGAAGTCAGCGAAACTCCGGAGTGAAGGATGGGCTGTCCAAAGAGAAAATTGAACTGCCAGCACTAAAATTAGTTCGAAGCATCGACAGTCAGGCACTGCAGCGTCAATTGAATGGGTAGGCGCAACTAAGAAAACAGACAAGCCTGCAAATGTGAATTAAAAACTGTGTTTTAAACTAAAGTTTGATGCGTAGATGTCTACTCCCGACACTAATATGAAATACAGAGGCGTTAGCATTTTAATTAAATTTTAAGCATTATAGACAAATACATCGACACTTAAAAATCTAAGGGGTAAATTTACTTTCAGTAAGCCTCTCCTTCATTGCTCTTACATGAGTAATGAAAGTAATTATGAACCTAATATGATGGTTTGATCACCAAATTTTGTTTCAGAAATGAAATGAATCTGCAAGGAATTAGTTTCTGCACTTCACGAGCTGGTCAGTATGGCTCAGTTGATGGCATTGTGACATTTTTCTACAAAGAAATCTCACCTTGAAGAACAAATAGCTGAAATTCAAGAGCAAATTACGCGATGAAGTACAAGCTAGCCATGAGTTAGATTTCTCTACATGTTTAATATGTTGTTTCTGTACTTGATTTCATCAATCGATTTCTCATCTTTAACTTTATTCTTGAATAAACTATTTGAGAAAAGAAATTCGGCAAATGATTAATTCATCGCTGCAATAAATTCTTTTGGTTTATATAAAAGTATCAGTTTATTTTCCCAACGTTATCACTAGTTTTAATTAGTACTGGTAACACTGAGACAGCATTGTGTGTATGTGAGTGTGTTAGTTAGCTCTCCTTTGTGCAAGTGTCAGAGAAAGATGAGCCTATCGTTAAAAGCAGTCCAACGATTTTGGAGTGCACAAACTGTTTACAATTTTCCATATTGCGTTGTTTGTCGTATGTTGCATGTCTGTGTAATGTTTCTTAGCTTCGACAGCAACTTCATAAAGATATTTGGTGATGAGAAGCTAAGTGTTTCAAAATTGTTCCTTCAGCACGTTCTCCGCGTTTCCGCGGTTGTTAACGGTTGGTTTGGTAAGGTTGTTAGTGACAGAACTGGGACGTCGAATTTATTCCTCGAAAACATTTTCATCCTTCCTAATAAATATGAAAAATATGATTACACGATAACCTTTCACCCCGGATGATTGCAGTTTTTTTTTTAAAAGTTAGCGAAACATGAAATGTCATTCATTTATTCCAGTAAGTGAACGAGCAATTTATCTATTGGTACACATATGGCCAGTACGCAGGGAACGTATTCAAATCGGCTCACATCTAACTGTAAAACAATGACGACACCCGCACGCACATTTTTTCATAAAGTTTTTTTTAGGACTCATCAGTGCACGGGATTGTGAAGTTTATTCAAGATTAATCGCACGTTGAGAGCAGCCCAATTAAGGAACTAATTTCAGGCGCTCGCAAGCAGATGTGACTCGATGGGACGAAAACATTTTTAATGAGAGAAAAACCCACCGCAGAGAGTCTTCTTCTTATCTAAGGAAATAAATCTTACCATTGTAGCGGCCACGAGTGAGCTGTTGCAAATTGATGGCATCTGCAGCTACAAATTTACTTGGAGGCAGACCCGACTTGTCCTGGCTTAAGAAATTACATGACGTCCAAGCGTGGACATAATCTATAATTTTTGCTAAACAAACCGTTTAGGTGGCAGCCAACGTTCTAGTATGAATTGAATAACTCAAAAAAGATACCTTGAATTATAAAAACACAGGAAAACCATCACAGCGTCGTTTCGCTCATTTATTTGCGCATTGCTAGTGCATGAAGCATAACTGTCCTGTCCCCCTCGTGAATATAGATTAACCCACAGTTGCCAGCGATATAGATTTGTATGTTAATTTCAAAAGTAATGCCTAGCATAAAATCTATCCCATTGTAGGTAAATATTTTGAAAAACACGTTTTTGCTTCATAACCATATTTTGTTTGAAATTTGGTGCGCAGCTACTGCACTCGATCAGTGAGCGCTGTCGTGGAAACTATATTCAAGGCAAGATGAAATCCTTCTAAGCCATGGTCTAATTTGAAAAGCTGAGATACGAACCACAGCATCACTTATGCTGCCAACTGGATTTCCACGCTTAATGCAAGTGTTAATCTGTAGAAAAAGGCAAAAACTTCTACAAATATTAACTTTTTAAAATCATTTTGATGCTTGACTGGTTTTAAATGTGATTTTTCAAATTTCATCTTTCCACAAGGATTGCTGTGTTGAGCTCGTTCATTAAGCAAAGGTTGTCCATGTTACCACTCTCCTGTATTTTTCCCTCAATCTCAATATTTACAGCACATGCAAGCAAGAAGCCCACAGCGTTTTCTTTGCGTTATGCAGAAGCTGAGTAAAGCCTCGGGGGATAAAGTGCGCTTAGAAGCTGTATTGATTTGCATGGGCAATAAGGAGCGCATTTCATAAAGCACTCCTTATTACCGTCGTAAGAACACCTTATCCGCGAATATTTGAACTGCGATAAGCCATGTTCTCCTGATGGAGGCTGTTTGGTTGAGTCAATGTTGAACTTCGCTTACTACTGAGTTGAACTGCGAGTCGACTCTGAATAGTTCTAACACTAGTAAGCGTTGAGTTTCTCAAAATCTTTGGTCGAAGAGAGAGCATTTTTTCTATAAGCTGAATTTGAATTCCCGGCACAACCTGTAATTCCAGGCACAACCTGTAATTCCAGAATTGTGAAGTAGTAGAAAAACGAAACAATTAAAACTAAGTACTTGAGATTTTTCTAAACGGTTTGCTTCTTTAGCATTGAAATGCTTCAAAATGTATTGAGACACGTATTTTCTTGCCTCCAACAAGTGATAATCTATTTAATCAGTGATTTATTCTCGGATCTCAGGAGTCAATTTTTTTCTCAATTTGGACAAGGCTGTCCTACCGTAGGGATAATAATCGATTAAAATAACGGTTAGGATAAATGATAGATGGATAGGCACTCCAGGTATGTCCTGGAAATACTGCTAAAAGCAACGGATTTCACTGCCATTGGAGGCATTGAAGCCCTACAAGATATCGATTATACCACCTACGAACTTTACTTTACTCAGAGGAATGAAGCGCTCCGCAATATCGAATATCACATGGCTTGGCTCGACGGGATAATTTTCAATGACAATCAGTAAATTGCGAACATCAAACGAACGAATACGACCAATCGGATTTATTTGCCAGTTCACGGATTTGTAGCTGGGGAACAATTTTTGTTGCGGGAATTTGTAAGCATGGCACCAATATTTCTTGCTTGCTCTGTATCGCTGTGCGAGGATACGGGCTGGCTATTTTACTGCAGCGCCATGAAACTGAACGACCTGCGCCTATTGCAGAGTTATGAGCAGCGTCCCGTGCCGTAGGTGTGAGAGGAGCCGTGAAGTGTTCGACTGCTCGCGCGAAATCAAGTTAAGGTCTCAGCGGACGTCAAAAAGCACCAAGTCAAGCACTGGAATGCACCATGTAGGATTTCAATAAATGAAGTCATCCTGGAATAACTAACTTCGTCTTGGAATAACTGATTCATCTTGGATTCCTGATTCATCCTGGAGTAACTAACTTGTACAGACAATTTTGTCTTAAGAAATATTGAAACAATTAACGCCGTGCATTGAAGCATTGACTTTGAATAACTACACTCGTATGCGATCTGTATTATATTGATCACCTTTACACTACGTTGCAGTGTAATTTGTTCAATGTAAAAACTAATTACGTACAGTATTATGACGCAGGACGCTTAATTTTGGTTCGAACTTGCGAAAGTTTCGGTGATTTAAATTTGTTAGCCTACTTTGCTAAGTCAAGAATTGGAAAATCTGTTGGAAAAATCTGTTTCTTTTCTGTCGGAAAATTCAAAGCTCTACTATTGGTTTATTGAGTGAACAATAAAAAAAGGAAGAATTTTGCTGATTTCGCTCGTAATTAGAAATTGGTTATGGTTTGATGGCAGAGCACTGCACTGGCTTGAGTTAAAGAGCTGATTCAAGTCACTGATCCAAACTGAGGTTATCCATGGCGAACATCGGTTGAGTTACATTGATATTCAGCTGTTGGGCTGATCAGCATTTAATTATAATCCCCTGCTCCTTAATTAAGTTAATACTTAAATGTTTTATCTGGGAGTTTGTGCGCGTTAGGGCAAATTTAAAACGCCCTTCTGCGGCGACTGAGCCTGAACAGTATCCCAGTATAACTTTTTCGCCGCCTGCATGCATGTTTTTCGCCGCCCAAGTAATTTAATCGACGGGCGGCGAAAAGCATGCATGCTCCGGCGAAAAAGTTAGACTGGGATGGGACGCGAGGGCCAGCAGAGTAATGCCACCACTTATCGTGTGCTGAATGTTAGGCAGCGCTGAGCACTCACTCTTTATCTTTCCTTCTTTCATTGTCATAATCGGCATCAAAGCCATTGGATTACAGGTTTGTGACTTTCAGGGCCGTTTGTTGGTTTACTCCGCAGAACCACAGTTCCTCAATGAAATCTGTAACTGAATTTAAGCAATGAGGATTGAGCTCTATAACTGAACGTATGGAATGGGGATTGAAATCTACAGCTGAAGTTAAGCAATGAAGAACAAATGAAGCCTCGCAGAAGTATGGAGACACATTTTTTTTGCCCAAGAGGTTAAAGAAAAAGACAAGGTAGGGTAAAAAAATATATTTTCTATCCGTATAAACAGCCATAAGAGAATATCTAAACATTAATTTAGTCACAGCTAAGGGAACTTTCACACGTATGGAGATATAACTATCAATGATTCAGTTTACAAACAGTGAAATGTGGTCCAGTTTGAAAATGTAATAACATTAACTCGGATATCTGCAAATAATTTGTACACCTCTAACTATAGAAAATTGTTAATCTGAAGTAAAACTTTTTTGATTGCAGTAAGGTTAGAAAAACTGTGTTTTTATGCGTAATTTGAATGCCTACCATCGTCTATTTGAGTAGAAAAATACAAAATATTTCGTACTTGGATCTGTTTTGCGTAACACTTTACAAACTCATTCGAGTATTGATTATAAATAGGTCCAACATCGAAAATTTTCGAAAAAGTGTGAAGAAATGTCTTTTGATAAGAAAATTTAATAAATGAAAACTTTCGGAGGATAATTCGAAGTTTGTCAAATGTACGAAATTGTACGAAATGAATGGAAATCCGCGTTTTGAATTTCAAATCCAATGCAAATTCGATGTCAGTGTCATATCTGACAATGACTTTAAAGTTTTTTTTTCTATTTGGCTGTGTTTGAGGGTTTCTTTCTTTTGTTCAGCTTGGAAATAGTGATGATTGCAATACTTGCTCTTGATGTCTCTGGTTCGATTGGAGACGACATGTAATGCTCTGTCTTTTAGAGGCAGCGTTGCATCGTTCTTTGTTGAGCATCAGTCCTTGATATTAGCGCACAAGTGATCATCAGGCCAAGTACGCAATACCCGAGTATCATTGGCCAAGTACATTGCACTTGAGCACCTCTGTCGATCTCTGAAAGCAGCACATGAGTTTAAATCGCAACAAAAAATTATCCCTTCAGTGGTAATCACGCTCTGAAATTAGCGCATGAGAACTTATCGCATCAAGAAATCAGCACCTCAGTAGTAATCACGCTCTGAAATTAGCACGTGAGTCTACATCGCATCAAGAAATTAGTACCTCAGTAGTAATCACGCTCTGAAATTAGCACGTGAGTCTACATCGCATGAAGAAATCAGCACCTCAGTAGTAATCACGCTCTGAAATTAGCACGTGAGTCTACATCGCATCGAGAAATTAGTACCTCAGTAGTAATCACGCTCTGAAATTAGCACGTGAGTATACATCGCATCAAGAAATTAGTACCTCAGTAGTAATCACGCTTTGAAATTAGCACGTGAGTATACATCGCATCAAGAATTTAGCATTTCATTAGAAATCACGCCCTGAAAGTAGCACGTGCGTGATTATCGCAGCAACTTCAAAGCACTTGAGCAGCAATCAAGCACTGACGTCACACATGAATGTCACGGCATCAAGTCCGATACACTTGAGTGGGTGTGGGGTCCTGAATCTAACACCATTGACACGGGAGGTTCGTCCGTCATCACTGCATGTGCGGCGTTGAGCCTATACGACGAATTCCAAGATAGCTGACCTAAAATTACAATCCAGCCAGTTGCAAATACACTAAAAGTAGCTACTGCATGCGAGTCGTACTTTGTTAACAGAATTTCAAAATTTATGGTCATTGGTTAATTGCGATGTTGAAGGCGCAGCGTGTACGCTGCTGATGTCCCACTGCTTCAAGGCAGCCGAAGGTGTGAAAGAATCATTGAAAACGGTGGCCAGCAATGAACATTTAAAAAAAACATAACTTCGTGACACGCACTTAGCCCGCAAAATCCACTCAGCCTAATGAGAAGTGTGAAGGGCCAATATGTGTGATTTCATGAGTTGCTCAGGGCCATGAAAATTAACACATTTGAAAGAAGGAACACTCTCCTAACACACAAACATTCAGTCCTGAAAATCTATACCCCCTACAATCTACTGGTGTATCGCTTGTGGCGGATAAATTGTTTGCAATCGTTTAAATTTTTTTGAATTTTATCTCATAAGCGAGTAATGTACAGCATCCGTGAAAAGTACTAATTCTCATACAGATAAAAAAGGATTCGTACGTGATAGAATCGCAAGGGAAGACCATTCAAGTGTTAGTGTAGTAACCACTCTATTGATCTCGAACCAATTTAGTCGCACAGAAAAATTTACTGCGTTAAAGTCAGAGTCATTTGATATAGACATCATTTCCTAGCTTCACTAAAGACATCCATCTCGTTCAGCCATGAAAGTAAAAAATAAAAAAAAATCTCTGCGAATGCTGGTGTTGAAACAATTTAATTTTGAAATATTACTGACACGGTAGTGTAACATGAAGTGCAGGCCTAAACTTTCATAGAATAGAACGTTTCCTGGGTTCGGTTTCAACTTAATTGTTTTTGAAATGATTTCCTAAAATAAAAAAACAATTGTTGAGCTACAATAGTGAGTACACATTTTCCCTCGTTACAAGCATCTAACATCAATAACATTTAATAATTTCAAAGAAAATTTGTCATAATAAGTAATTAACTTAGGAATACACTTTATCAAGGAGACGTATGTTTCCACGTACTACGCTTTCATAAATTGAACCGTATTTTTCGCTCATTATCGCATTTCTCGTACACTTTGGCACTTCTCGTACATTCTCGCATTCTTCGTGCATAATCGCAATTTTCGTTCATTTCCGCGAGTTTCTTAAAGTGTTCGCGCACTGATGCTGACAAGACCCTCGACAGCAGCGAGACCTCGCACTTGCTGGAGGCGACAGTGAGGAGCCCCGGACTGACGTACAGCGCGGGACGGCCCAGCCGGGCATGTCGCGTGCTGGAATATCTCATCGGCCCCTCAGTAAAGCCTTCCTTTCCACGAACTCGCTCCAATTTAACTCATTTCTCGGATATTCTTTCTGATAAAGAATAATGTCGATGCACTTTTTGCTGTAAACGACATATTGAATGTTGACGAGGCTTTTCATCTGTTCGTGCGTCACATATGTCACATGCTGTTCAAGTTTGAAAAATGCAAGGTAAAGCTAAATTGTTCCGCACATTCATTGCACAGCTCCACTTCTAATGTCAGAATACACACGTGTGTTTTCGAAGGCTCTCCAGGTGGCAGACGTCGAAGGCATCACTAGCATTTGGATTGCGAGCTGACTTAGAGTTTCAGGATTTGTGATGTTCTAATTCACATTCTATTTGTTGTAAAAGATATCTTTATAAAAAAAGATAATCGTCCAAAATATATTCTATCCGCTTTTTTGGGTATGTTGGACTTCAAACGCGCGTTTTCTCGGGAACTATACAAACATGTACAACACCACCGAAAATAAATAATAAATCCACTGAAGGCAGTCAATGAATTACACTGCAGTCCCTTGAGTTGAGACTACTCGTTTCTCAAAAAAGTTCGAAGACACATTCATTGAGTACCATTGAGATACATTCAAATGTACGAGAAGACCTGAATTTTATCCGCCTCGAAATTAGGTGCCTGGCGAAGAGATGACACAAGACTTCGTTTTTCAGGAGTCCGAGTTGACATGAGTGTCCGCAAACATTCCTGGTGATGGAATTGGGACGACGTCTACTCCTGAAAATCAGGAGCAAAAAACATCTACGTGAATTAAAAGGCGAACTGAACCAGAGAGGCAAGTGCAGGCTTGCACTCTGAGGAAAAACAAAACGTCGAGGAGTTTATTAAGAGCGTTATGATGAAAATGCGAACGTGAAGTCAACGTCAGAATACCAATTGAGATAATTAGGGTACTAATATAATATCAGTTTGAGTCTATTCAATGCTTCGTTAAAGCATGTATGGGTATTTTTACTGTAGTGTAAGTCCGTTTTGTGGCGATGTGCATGAAGAGAACGTACAAGTCTTTGCTCGAAAGCTACGGAGAAATAAGAAACAGAGAAAAAAAAGGGGATCAACTTTCGTTGCTCGTAAAGAAAGAGGCTACAACGAAGAAGCACATGTACGGAATATAGTCTATTTACAAATGTATTGCACCTATCTGTAAATTTTGTGTTGATTAAGTCACATGTACTTGCCGTGGGGACCAATTTATATGCAGTTGATGATGGTTTTAGACTTGAGACAGTTTTATCGTAAAGTCATGAATTAATTCTGTGTCATCGTAGCCCTCATTGAGCTAATAAATTTAGATAAAACCCCGCCCTCAAACATCGTGAACACACACTTCAGTAACCAGATAAATTAGACGTTAATTTCATTGTCGAAGGAGCATTAAATACTAACATTGTACTCAGTCATCATGTTACATTATTTGGGGCGACGCTCAGTTCGAATAGTCTCCCCGAATTATTAATAGCCATAACAAGTCATGAGATAAAAAATATTCAGTAGAAAAACTGAGAAATTTTTTTATATTTTTAAAATATGATTTCTACATATAGGAATCCCAGTTCTCACCATGGAAGAGTAAAGCATCTGTTGCTATGATTTAAACAAGAAATTTATGAAACTCAACGAAAAATCTTACTTTTCATTGGATAATCATTTGTTTTTCGTGAATAAACGGATTTTAACAAGGGACTTCATATTAATAGCCATGACACAAACCCACCCTTATGACAGGACATTAACTCCATCGTTTGGTCTCACCTGCAATGCCCGGCAGTATGCTTAAGCTCTCTATATCGCACGTGCAGGGGAGCATTTTCTTCTCATTAGACAAATCAAGCGAGGAACGAATCCTGGGCCGTGAATCGCTCGGCGTTTCCTGTAAAGGCTTCCTCACTTGAGCATGCAGGCACTTGACGCAGGTAGGAGAGGAGGATGTGGATGGGCAAACTCCCGGGCTCTCAAATTTTGCACTTGAAAAGCAGTCGTGTGCTGAACACTGCACTGAATGTTGACACGAGCGCGTGTCAGGCGCTGCAGAAAGACACGGTCGATGAACTGTACAGGCGTCATCGGTTGCTCTGTCCAATTTGATGCATCGTTCTCGTTCTGGCAAATTGACAGCTTTCGCTTGAAATTCATGGTGACAGACATGAGTGGTTAGATCGTCAACCAAAGGATCGTCGGCATCGGAAGATGCTGCCACATTGATTACAGAGACAGATTTCTGCGACGAGTCTGTCATTTTGTAAAGAAGCTCCGACGACTTCATCGACGGCGTCTGCAGCTGTAGGGTCTCAAAGGAAGCCGAGGACCTGTGGCAGCTGTCGGCACAGCCACCTGTCTCTCTTGCTTTTCTTCTCTTTCGGTGAGCGTACCACACGATGAAGACGATCAGCAACACTGAAAAATCAAATCTTCATTTGTAAATGCGTATGCAGTATTCTAGTTCTAGGCAGATTGAAGAATGCCATCAAATGCTGCTCAAATACTCGTACTTCAAAGCTTTTTGATTAGATTTGAAGTATAAAATCACTCTAGTGTTGGCTTTCCTTTCTTCATGATTTCCCTCATATGTGTAACATCCTTTTTCATTGTCCAGTAAACTACGAATCCCAGTTCCCTACAGTAAATGAAGTTGCTTGGCTCGAGTTGTATTGCTGTTAATAGCTCAAATGGGTGTGTATGAGCTTCTCTACCTACGCGTTACTTAAGTTGAACGCGTAGTCTTCAGCTTCTTATGAACAAGCTTGAAGACTCGGCGAGCGTGATACGGTGCTTCATCGTTCAAAATATACACGTGTCAAGCATATGCATGTAAACCTTTGACAGCATGGAAAAGTTGCCTTCCCTCTCTACATCTCTAACGAGCAATATACATAAGTAGATGTACCTGAACAACTTGATAGGTGCTCAAACGTTTAATTTGCGTCGGATAAGCACCACAGAAATGATAGATGCGGCTAACTTGGTTCCCCGAAAAAATTGAATTAACCGTCGTCAAGAGAAAGAAAAAAAAACAAAATTTTCTATTGAAATACCGCGGGAAGTTTATAAATAGCACGCTGAGATTTTGAGAAAGCTTTGATGTCGAGGAAACGAATGTAACTGAGGGTAACATGAACCGAACAGACACGTCGCATCTTCAAAAACATTTCTTCCTCGTTGATCAGGGACAGTTATCGAGCAGCCTAAACTCAGACCTAGATGATGTAACAATATGGCTTATTGATGACAGTCAATTTGAATTAACTGTACATGTCAAGGCTTAAATAGCAGTAGGAACAACTCAACCCTTTGAATAACAAAGTGGTACATTTTTCTGACACGTTCTAAATTGTTTCAATTTGTTTAGGTTTGAGTATTTTGACGCCTTTGGATAACTTTTGTTTTCGTATTTGCTATGTAAATGTAAATAAGGATATTATATATTATGGGATTAGAATAATACGATTTTATGATTGATTGCATGAAGGTTTCTATTAGATATCGACGTAAAACGATTTATCATAGTAATTTTCAAAAGTTTTAAAATTTCACTAGAATCAAAATATAGAGTCAAATGTTTTGAAATATTTCAAATTTAAGTGCCTTTATGGAAATTTAAACCTATTTCTCAACCGTTATAAGGTTCTTGGTTGGTATGCATGTAGATGGAGTTAAGAAAATAAGAAATTATTGACTTATTACATCTCACTGTGATATGCATAAGTGGTTAGCAAGTTAGTAAGCTCAATTTTTGTTTTTGCCCTAAACTGATTAACAAAAATATTTTGAAAATGTACTTATCTGGAGTCATCATTAGAATTTCAAAATCACAATTTAGAGTAATGGTGACACGAAAGTAAGCAAAGAAAGAACAGAGAACAGAGTTCGGGGAATTGCAGTCCCAAAATTTATTTTGAACTCTCGTTTAAAATTTTTACAGATTTTTTGCAAAATAAAAGAGGATTTTTCGCAGATGGTCTTTAACATTTAAATGCTTATATTTGAACCTCAATAAAATTGAATTCTTTTTTTGAGAGAGAACTATGTTGGATAGATATAGAGAACACGAGGTCTCTTACAGAAAATACCTCAAACAGAAAATATGAGGCATTGAACTTGAACTGTTCAAGTAAGAAATTTGCAATGCAAATGTTACATGCATGAAATTTCTTCACCGAATTACTGAACATTCTCAAGAAAGCCGGAGAGATTGTCCTGTTAAGATCTTTGTGACTGATATAATACAAGCGTCAGAGCCTCGCTATGTGCTTCACGGGATTGTGGAACCTTCTATTTCTTTGATGTTCCCGCGTCAGCATTTCTTCTTTGTTTGGAAATGATGGATTTAAGATGTCAAATGTGTTACCTGATGAATCAAAAAACAGCAAAGCGCTGAAAATAATTCAATCTTGATTCAAAAAACTTTTTTAACAACCCATTTTATGTGTAACAAACGATCTATCTCACTTACTGAGAAGTAAAAAAATATTTACAGTCCAGTCATGCAAGCCAAAACTAAAACTAACTGCTTCCGGAAAAGTCAGCATTCTGCTAGCTAGGCTTATTTCTGAACGCTTTCGTTCACTGAAGACAGGTTCGTTAAAGGTTCAAAGTGAGTGACGCCACCCAATTATAGCTTCATCACATTATTCAGCTGCTGTTTCTCTACAAAACTTTAGAATGCGTCAACACTGCCATCACTGCTTCAATTTTGAAGCACTTCATGAAATACTCAAAATATCTTTGATGAAAATTAATAATAAACAGCAGGATGACGATGAAAATTTATCCCCGACGTATTAAGTGAGGAGGTACTCTCCATTTTGGTAGGAAAAATGTTCCCAAAATGGAATTTCCAAAGAATTTAAGAAAGTACCTCAATGACCTATGGTATGCTGTAATTCTGTCAAGTGCTGGGATCTGAGGATAAGTGATTGTTTACGATCAGAAAGTAGCTCGTCACCAAGCAGGCATGTATATTGATGTAAAGCAATTTTCTTTCTTTGCCTTGCGTTGAGTTGTGTCGGTTAACACAGAGGGTGTAAATCATGGTACTAAATTAACAACAGCTGAACTTGGAGGTTTTAGCTTTGATTTTTTGCGCTCTGAAATCATACCTCGAGTAAAAAGTTTTTCGAGCAATCGGTAAATAGTCGTATTGCTGAAATGTACGTTTTTACAAACCAACTTTTTACTGGGCAAAATGAGGATAATTATCGAGTTGAGGGCCAGCCATAACTGGCACCTAGTCGGGCATGTTACGTCAGGCTTGACTGGCAGAGCTGAGCTGCGAGAGAGCGAGGGAGCGCGGTCCAGAGAGTGATAGACTTGTTTCTCAGGACGAGTATTGATTTCCTAAAAACGAAGAGCAATTTTCCGAGTATTGAGAGCATTCTTTCATTAAGGGAAGGTATTTTGAATTGCATGAAAAACATTTTCGAAAAGTGGCTGTTTTATCTGGAAATGATAGCAATTTACGGGGAGCAAAGAATTGGTTTAAATTAAATTCTTTTTTAGTAATGATGCCCCCTTTCTAGATCATTGAATCCTCAGGAGGATACAGTATTGTAACAAATGGAATTTGTGCTTGCGGAGAGGGAAAATGTGAGGTCCCGAGCCAAAGGTTGGGCAAGCCTTCCTTTTGTGGAAATACAATTGGTTCGTGTTTTGTTGCAGACCATCGTTTTTACGGTTCTTTGCCGTCCTTTCTTCAGCACCTGTTACTTTGTTCTGCAAATTTTAAATTGCTTATAAAATTTTTCTAGTTCTGTTGTTTCTATGCGCAGGGTGTGGGAACACACATTGTGCGTGGATTCCTCGTTCCCCTAATTCCCTTCTATATAGGGTCATCTTCCTTCCCTTCTTGGGACTTTCTTCCTTTCTTGGGAACACTTTTTGTAGTGATTAAGGTGGCTCAACCAATTCCTATTCTTATTTGATATGATCTGATGTCATTTGATCTAATCAAATCTTAATCAGTGACATTATTATGGGAAGATGAACCACTTTCAAAACCTTACACTTTGCGGTGAAGTTCGGTCGCAGTACTCTAGTCCGCCATCCTCTCCCTCAACATCGCGCACTAATGGCTAACACTGTAGAACTTAAACACAAAACTGTTATGTGGTAACCCCAGATGAGTTGTTAAGAATCTGATTATGAATTATTCTGCTTCATGGACACGATAAATAATATATTTAGAAAAAACACCTTGAAAATCCCACTTCTATCATACAATGACAGACACTAAAACTAGAATGAGGTTCCTTTGTTATGTTTATTGTACACCCAAAACTAGCTCTTCCGTTAATGGTATAGTTGAATAGTAATCTCGTTCAGAGGTACAAGGTTTTCACATGTATTGAATTGAGATTGAAAAAATTTGGGAAATTCATCAAAGGACTCCCGGGTATAGTTTCATAAGACAGCTGCTAAAAGCCGCTAAATTATGGGGGTAAATTAATTTTTAATGATATACCGCTTTCCAAATATTTATTATCATATTACATTTTCTAAAACATTATTACACAACGTATTTTATAATAAACTTGATCTATTTTTAATGTCCATTTGACGTTTTAGTCGTGTGCAATGTAGGGAGGTGAAGGTGCTCTTGCGAGTGTACCACTTGAATGTGATGAAACGGGTGTCAAGAATGCTTACCCTTGAACACGAAATGATGAGAAAACGTTTGCGTAGAGACACAAATAAAATCTTGAAAGTTATTACTGATGGTCATCCTAGAACGGACAACGAGTGTTAGAATGGGATAGATATTGACCACAGAAACGAGTCAAGAGCCCCATTCTCTGGTTGTTCCAAAGATCCGTGCCGTTAGACGCTAATCACGCACAGGCATCCAAAAAACATGTATAGTCGTCAATTTTCAAGCACATACATCGGTGTAATCGTGTTAACTCAATATCTCTTAACACAGTCGTTACGTAAAGTGTAGTTCCATGATTATTCAGCAGCTAGATGAATGTAGTTTTGTAGGAAAAGCTTTCAGGACGGACTGGAAGTGTGTGGTATTCTATTCTCATTCTTTCTGACCAGATTGAAGCTACAGCGTTTGCGTATGTGTTATCATGAAACATTTCATGGCAGAATATTGCAGGCAAGAAAACTGCTTCGTCATTGAACATTGAAAATAAAGATGCGTTCTTAGCACATAGAAATGAACGGAAAAATACACCTGCGGTGTGTTGTCTCTCAATAAGTCGAATTAATGATTTAGTTTTGTCCTTCTTATGACATATTTGCTCTTCTATTCTTAATAAAATCAGTTGTTGAACCTATGTTAGAAGAAAATTAAATCTACTTAGACCAATGGCTGTTCTATGTAAGACCATAATTTCAAATTAAAGTCTTCACTGCAAATTTTCGATCAATGATTCCCAATTTGTTCTCTGCCATTTCTCGATGACAGAGAAAAATGATCGAAGGGGAAAGACGTCAACCGACAGAACTTGGGTCCGAATGAATTGTAAAAGGAATTGCGGAAAATGGATCAGAAATGAAAATACAGAAAGAATTTGCCAAATGAACAATTCATTTTTCAAATTTTCGCACTTTGAAGGTCGCTTTAGGAGAAATTTGATGGCAGTCTATTGACTTAAATATCCACAATGAAGTAACTATCTACTACAGTTGGCGCAGACGAAATCAAACTTCTCATTTTAACTCGTTCCTCATCAATCACGCCATGATTCAAAACAAATAGAGACTTTCTAAAGTTTTCCCGCTGGAGATAGCGAGGCTACAAAGGTTCGGCTTCAAATATAAACCCAGCGAGCGTCTAATCTCGTTGTTGCAGCAAGAAAAAAAATCATTTTTATAAAGTCATGGAAAGTTTTAAGAAGCGATTTTTGAAGAGGATCTCCTTACCGTACAATAAAAGTAAAAAGTAAAATATAATTTTGTAGCGTACAGAAATACTTGAGTTGATTCTGAGTGATTAATGAGCAAGAAAATGTCAAAAAGTGTGAGTTTGGTGTTGGTGCAATTTAGCAGGGTTTTTATAAGTTCCGTGCACATTATATCATTGGTGAAATGAAACTCTAACCTCCAGCAAGTTTCATATAATTATCCATGAGATGTACTTCACGTCAGTTAAAGTTTGCTCTCAGCTGCACGCTCTAACCTAACTACAGGAAATAATGTGAATGCTTCTCACCGTCTCCCTTCAAAAAAGCCGTTACATTGTGCCAGTTACGAATGAAATACTGTGATCAATCTAGTACCGGCACCAGAGCACTTATATTGATTTATGTGGAAACAATGTCGATGAGCTTCGATGTATTGGGAGCAAGAAGTGGGGAAAAATACTAACTGAAGCCCAAGTTTCGAGGCGATATATTTACGGACCGTCATGTGTTCGATAGCACGTGACCTAACATTGAGGTGAGCTGTGTGATGGGCTAATGGGAGATGCCTTCATATACCCGTGACGGCTCAATTACGTGGAACCTCTTCACAAAATTTCACTAAGATCTTGAGGTGAAGTTGGGCCCTAACGCTCTTTTGTATTGCCAGGCTCAAGTCCAAAATGAAGTGAACTGAGCGGTCTCTATCGTCTTCTCTTTGTATACGCTGCGGCTAGTATACGCACTGCTTTGCATACGCTGCGGCTATCTCTTGGGACAGAGAGGTAAAGTTAGCGTGTCATATCAAGCTCGATGAAACTGTTGTCTTTTTTATCTTGAAACAACCTCTCAAGCCTTCAGTTCTCCTGCTAGGGAAAAACGTATCTATTGGTAATCTAGAGTTTGTGTGAATTATCATCGGGAGAGCGTTTCTGACTTGTTCATTCAATTTCATCATTCATTTGCTTTAAAATTATAACGTGGTTGACTTTGAATTTTCCTTTTTTATTTGTGTTCAGGTGAAACAGATACTAACGTATCAGTCTCACATCTGACGGTTTAATTGAGGTTGAACTTTTTACCATTCTCTAGCACACCTGCCAGGTATATATCGTGGTTAGATTATTATCCAAATGACGTTCATAAATTCGTGAAGCATCATTGTAGTGACAGTACATTTTTTCTCAAAATTAAAACTATTTTATCCTCCCATACATGTATATTAATAATGATATCCCGATGTATTTTCATTTTGAAAACACAAATAACCGTGTAAGATAGATTTGTATTACCACAAACGAGAAGAAAATCTTTTCAGGACATTTGACTAAGTTTCCGTTCTCATTAACGAAATAGCGCTGTACGTAATCACTAGAAATACATTTCTTGTTTCAATAAATCATGAAGCAAGAGCGTCAGGCAAAGCTTCTTTTCCCCGATTGAACTGCTAAATGTGAGCAAGCAGGCATCTGTGCTTACTGAAACACCGGAGCGGTGAGGTTTTATAGCTTCATGACGTTTAGAACTATTTATGACTTGAGATGAGTTAAGCCGTTTTAAAAAGTTGTTACTTCTCCCCTACTCTGATACATCGTGTTACTTCAGCTTCACAAGCCCGATAAATAATAGCAGATTTTGCTCAAGAGGGAGTAGAGACAATTTTCAAAGCGCTGCTGCAGCAACTTTAGCATGGGAAATTGTGGAGCGCGTTCTTTCCTTGCAGTTCCTCCCTTGCGTGCACTAGATTGCTATTTTCGTCTCAGAAATTCATATCACGGTAATTCCTCGTTGTAAAATGTAATAGCTTGAAAGTAGTTTCCCAAGGCAGAAGGAGAGCTCTGTTCTATTTTGGTGCTGATGCTCCTCTGGTCGGGCTAAGCGAAACAATTCAACTGTTCTTTGAGCGTCGATACGTATTTATGTATTTGGTAAAAAACTAAAATTTATATTCTATTCGAACGCACATCAAATTGATCAGCTTTCTACAAAAAAAACAAAGCATGTAGTACTAGCATTTGATCAAGAGGGAGTCGAATGTTTGTAAAACAAGAAAATCTATCCATTAACATTAGAAATATTACGAGCTTTGTAATATTTCAGATAACTTTTAAATTGCAGATGCGATTAATATTCAAACGCACTTCTTGAGATAGTTAACTTAGAGTGCTAGTTCAGGGTGCTTTTATTAATTTACCTATTACGTCTTACGATATTTAAGTACAAGCGCAGGCTCATGTGTTATTTCACTCTTCGTTGCATATAACCACACGCTCAGTCATCCGAGTCACCAGAATCAGCAAAGAAGGGCAGTCAACTCACATCGTCGTTCGCTACACAGTCCCTGACCTGCGAGGAGGGCGGCAACCGCTGCCCCCGTGACGAGCAGCAAGACGGTGGGCTGGGAGAGAGCAGAGCTGGGAGTGTGGCCGTACTCGCAGTTCCGCCCTTCGTACCCAGGGAGGCATTTGCACTCGTACCCTGATTAAGAAAATGGGTGCATTTATACCATGAGGTTACTAAGGGCAAAATTGTTCACGACTCGTGTCGAAATTCTGCTCTGTAGTAGATTTTTAAGGAGTTAGATTTTATGGGCAGACAAATTGATAACCTATGCAAACATTGTCAAGTTAGTCTGATTATTCTTTTAAATAGAGAAAATTGCTAGTTCTCTTTATGGAATCACAGTGAGTATGATGTAGTAGATTCTATTTCATTCAGAAATGATGAATTTTATGCGTTTTTCATAGAATGTAAAATGCTTTTCTTTATGCTGCATCACGAAGGATGTTTGAGGAGTCTCGGAGGACCGTTCAGTTGTCACCCAAACGATGTCAAGTCTCAGTGCCGCGACACCATTGGGCCTCCAATCGTGGGAGTTCATTTGTCCTCTACATGAATCGGCAGTAAAGGTGCTGCTAATTATCACTATCCGATACTAGTCCACCAGTACTTAGCTGCTGGTACACCTTCATCTTTACTGTAGCACCCGAGTGTAGTTTGAGCTGCTGAATAATGTCAGGGTAATGGAAACAGTCTTTGGTAACGGTGTTATCCAATGAACAGTCAAGAACAGTTTTCTGCTTCCGCTGCTGCCTGAGTACTTCTACTAATTAACAAGAAAATAAAACGAAAACGAATGCATTTTCAAACTAGCTAAGTAAATACCCATGTTTTCCCTCTGAAAATATGGTCACCATTTTCTGCCCAGAGGGTACGTTTACGTTTTTCACAAATAGAACTTATAAACTGTCTGGCTCTTTAATTTCTCAGACAGATGATATTTTTGGCGTGACTACTCCAGACCTGAAGTTGTGACCTACGAGACGCTTGTAGTATCTATGCGAGCATGAAGTAGAAATGTTACATTTTGAGTCTTTAATTGAAGACTTGACTATGCGGATTCCAGTTAGGTCTAGTAGCGTCTGATCTCTTGTTTCATCGTCGATTTTTACGAAGTATTTGAAAGTGTACTCCGACGCAGCTCATGATTAAACGCGCCGCAAAAGAACTTATATTTATTTTGCCTCATTTTTTTTTAACCTTTGAATTTTATATTTACTGGCATGTGTTACAACTGTAATATTTTACAGTGTGAATTTTTTCTCAATACGATCGTTTTAATTAGTTCTGCTATGATTGCCATGCTTGCCCAGAAAAGGAAATATGGTGTAGTTTTATCGAGTTTTGCTCGCCGGGAAAAATGTTCAGCGTCCTTGATGCCACTCTTTTTTTTTTGCTAAAACTTTTGAATTGCGTATTAATATCATTGTAAATAACATATATGTAGACCAGTGAATTATAACATGTGGATATTACTTTTATGTCTAACATATCTAACGAACGTAGATCAAACAAATACATCTTATAATTGTATACTTCGTCTGTATACAAATTGCGTTTCAACGATGCTGCATTTTTTTTTAATGGTAGAAATAATATGTAGATTTGAGCTGAAGTAGATATTCAACTAACTCTATTTTAATTGTCAATTTTTTATTGGTTCAATATTTATTTTTCATTAGGTAAATGGCATTACTTTAATTCTAGATTCACCAACACAGTTAGACTTGTTTTGAACATTAGCTCTTGATTACCACCATTTCTTGTATTAGCCAGAAACTTAGAAAATTCTCATCCTTCAATCCCTGATAACACCATAGATTAATGTACGATTTACGTATGGTACACTCCTATTATTGACTCGAACTTGTGCTCTGTAAAATGAAATTGAAGTGAACCAAGTTACCTCGGGCCAACTTGGGATGTGCGCAGGCGTTCACTCACCGTTAGCTTTATTTTGGCAAGTGCCGAAATTGAGGCACGGCCTCCAGAGGCATTCGTTGATGTCGGAGCATTGCGAGCCGTCTCTTGAGACCGTCGAGCCGTCGTCGCAGCTGCCGGCAACGTGTTCGTTTTAGGGGACACCAACTTGCACAAGACTCATGGGTAACGAAGTTAGGAGAACATTCACATAGAATTAATTAGTGCGAGCCAAATGGGATGTAAAAGCTTGGAGGAACGATAGGTAACCAAATTGAGCTACGTAATAATCATTGTTTTTTAATTCAATTGAGGACGCCTTTCTTGTTTGTTGACTCGAAAACAAAAAATAATCAATCAGATGACTTGCTTGAAAACTCTGTACCCAGTTCATGAAGAAAATTTGAGTTGACCTTGTTTAAAATATTTAAATCCAGCTGCAGTTTTTAAAATGAATAAAAGATGGAAGTGTAGTTCCACGGTAACAATCACAAATTGGTCGGTGTTTGCCTCAAAATGCCGCTTGAAGCGTAGAGAAGGAGCTATCTTAAATTTGAATGATATTTCGAATTGCTTACTTGCAGCCGAGCCAATGCAGCCGGAGACGGCACATTGTTCTCTGTTTCAGTAATTATGTTAATTGTTCAGCCCGAGGCGACAGGAAGCGCGCTAAACGAAGCACATGTGTGCTCGCAAATCAACAAGAAGGCGTCTCTTCAATAATTTCTCGCGTGTGTAACCGAGATATTCCAAGCATCGTGCCTTTCACCTTCATGCAGCGTGTAGTCTACTCCTCACCATCTGGAGGCTTAAGCACGCAATGTTTGTGCAGCAAACAAAGTTTGTGGCGCTTCAGAGGGCCCTCAGGAGCGGTAAATCACACGCACAATGGGCGACAAAGACTCACCCGCAATAATGTTGCCGCCAAGAGTCCTGGCACTTGAGAGGTCTGATGCAGGAGACGTTGAGGCACATTGGAGGAGAGTGGCAGCCCGCACTCACGCCCTTCGCCACGCTGACGGCGCCAGCTGCTGTTTCGTTGCTCGACTCGACCAGCGGCAGCAGCTTGCCGTCCAGGCGCACGTCGTCCACACAACCTGGTCCGAAGCCAGTGAGACACTCATGTTAAAATAGAGGCCGATGTTGGCTTCATTTATGAAAGGAAAGTTTGGGCCTCGCTGAATACAACTTTTGCTGCCCTATGGTTATAAAGATATGGTTAAAGGTACAGTGTGCGACTTGCGAGTAGGCATTGCTTTGTTTTTAGTGGAATTACTATGAATGATATGAAAAAATTACGTAATGATACAAGCGACCGAACGGAAACTCTACATGATCCTAAAATAAACATTTCCGCCGAGCAACACAAAGAGACTTTTGTATTAATGTTCATTGGAAGTAAAACTGTTCTGCCACAAAGCGACGCCGCTTCTACTGTTAAAAATCGAACGATGGAATTTGTTCGTTGTTTTTTCATTTGACAGGAGCCCCTGCGAAGCTGCGGGATTATCGGGGCTTTTTCAATATCCGCCTAGCGGATGACAGTCAATTATGCTGCAGCTGGGCTCTAAATGGCATAAGTTATTCACGTGAGCCTTGATTGTGTGGTCATACAAAAAAATCCTGACTACTCGATGGACTGAGTGGTGCAGTTGCACAAACTGTGACAAGCTACGGGATTGGTTCACCCTTCAGTATCAGTCAGGTAATGTGGTTAGCTTGAATTAAGGGGCTTAGACCGTGTATCAACTTCCGACTTCCTGAAAAATATCCGTTATAATTGCGGGAGGAATGGTAACTTATTGTCACATCAATTTGTTCAAACCCCCGGATCCATTCTCCCCGTTCAAATGAAAATTTAGGCGTTCTAGATAAAAACCGAAGCCTTTCATCGCAAGTGCTTTATTTCCTGCGGCAAATCAAAAATGAACTATGGCTTGACTTTTTTTCAGTTTCGTTCGATGCAGAAGAAAGGGGGGTGAGGAATAAAAAGAATTTTTGTCAAGACCCTACTGAGCACCTCATACTTTTGAAAATATGTGTGCTAAGAACGTAATTAAGCCCAGGATGTAGTCATATTGGGCTTCCATTTATTTTAAAATATATGAGCATCGAATCAAATTGAAATGTATTGGTCATCTATAGTCATCACTACTGGACTTTCATGCTGGAAAATTTCACAACAACGGGCATTTCATGAGAGAAAATTTAACAAGACTAGCTCGAGTGCTGCACGAAGTTAGAGTACAGAGGAAACAGTGAGCCAATGGGCTTCGATTGCTCGAGGGATTACAGGCACAAAGCTCTCCCTGAGAAAGAGAAATATTTGCTCAGAAAGAGCGGGCTTTCTTTGACGCAAGAAGCGAACGTTTGTTCTTCGCCATATGGCCACGCCTAGCCCTTGAGTTTCTAACAGCATGAAGTTACGTGTACCGTCACAGTCAAACTTTTTCGCCGGATCATGCATGTTTTTCGCCACCCAAGCGATTTAATTACTTGGGTGGCGAAAAAAATGCATGCAGGCGGCGAAAAAGTTAGACTTGGGTCTAACTGCACGACGTTCTTTAACTTGCTGCCGTACTGTTTGTTTTCACTTTTTAATCTTATGATATTGACTTTGTTTTGAGGGTTTTCACTGTTTTTCATGTTACAGCTCAGTGAGGGAAGCAATAAAATGGCGAAATAAATTATCAATAACCAAGAAACTAGACATTATGGCTTATAATAGAATTTTTAGTTTCAGGTTGTATTCAAGTACTAATGTTGAGTGACAACAGGAAAACCTTTGATTATTATCCTCGCCAAATAAATGAACCGTGGAAAAATGACAGGTTTCTTCAAGCACAACTTAGTTCTCGTTTTAGACAAGCTAGTGTATTTCTATAAAATAATGTAGGTCTGGAAAATTTTTCCCCCTGTCCAATTCTTACAGCTCCTGTGCAATGGTTGAAAGTCTCTGTTTACTATGAACTTGCAAGATATATTATTGTACGCACATTTTTCTTTCCAGTAAATTTAGCCCATTTTTGGAACGCACACAAGGTACGGCATGAACCAAATTACAAAAATCAAAGCAGAGTACTAAATTATTACGCTTGTTCACAGTGTGCCAGACACCATACATATGTACGAAGCACAATCATGAATAGTTTTAGCATTAGATTTTTTACAAATGGAAAGCATATGCTGTTGTATACTTCTAATTAATTCATTTTTCAGAGAGAAATTTTGTCGTATCTTTTTTAAATAGCGCAAGAGAAGAACATCGTAAGAGCGGAGGAGATGATTTGGCGATATCACAAAATTTCCCTTTGAAAAACAAACGCATGGCTTCAATTTTCATGTTTCTGAAAACGTGCAGCAATAAGGCAGATTTTTTCTGTATTATTAATCAACACTAATGAAAGCCGAAGTTTGTAGTGTTGATTGTGATGTGAATTGCCAGGAGGCTTAGGAATTTCAAGACAATGGATTTTGACTGAAATCCATTAGGCTTAAAATCCCCATGAGACTCAAGCAGGTTTCCTTTGTGACCGTAACAATAGATGCACAAGTTTTGAACTTGTATAATTTAATCAAAACAAAAATGATAAACCATCAGCATTTGTAAATAAATTTTGGAAGATGCGAAGAAATCTATCCACAAGTGGGCACAGAATAAGCATGTAATTGATTCGTCAAAATCATGCAAACGTTGGTTACTATTGAAATAATTTTTTGAAAAATTTCAGCGCACCGTAGACGATAAAAATAGCACTTGACTCGTTGGTGTACGAGGGAAGCCTCTTCCCAGTGCACAGAAAGATGAAGGTGGGACATCAATTCAATCATCTTATTTTCCCATGTCAAACCGTTTATGCGCTGCGGATAGTCAATGCTTCAGTCATTAGGGTGAAAGCATTGATCTTGAGAAGAAATTTGCTCGCAATTCTGCTACATACCTAGAGAGCAAATGTTTTATTACTGGTTTTCATTTTCTGAACACTCTTGTTAGCAAGATCGAAACTGAATAAGTGTAGTTTATAAATAATACTCCCTTTGCATTGTATCATTTCCTGAACAACTTTTGGAAGCAAGATCGGAACTGCATAAATACAGTTTAAAAATGATGCTTACTTTGTATTTCTTGTGATTTATCTAGTAGTGAACATCTTCTATTGCAGTAATGCCTTGTATCAACAGATGGAGCAAACAGTGAAAACAGAAGCGGCTTAAGGCGTTAATGAAATTCTTTCTTCGCGCAAGCACAATGTGCGTCAAGCATAATACGCGTAATGAACTTTGCTGCGTTTTCATTATTCATAGACGATTGAGGTTTTCTCTCAACAACAGCAGCGTAAGTAAAACGAAGCTCGAGTGGAATGGGCTGGTGTGAGGCTGTACAGGCTGAGGCGGGCGACAAATTTCCTCGAGGGCCCAGAGCAGCCGGAGACACCAGATTGCCTCCTGCCGTAACAGAGCGGAGATGCAAACTTTATGCGCAGCCACCAATCCAATTTCACAACAAAATGAAGGTGCACGAGCATGACCCTCATGCTACTTCGAAGATGTACTTGAGTCTGCCAAAATCTTTCAAAATGGCGCATAAATTAGTTTCTTTCAGAACATGCAAAATTAATTCAATCGAAACTTTTACTAATTTAATTGCATTTAAGCATGGTTAAACACAAAAGGATTTACAAGTGTTTCAGTCGTGTTTTGAAAATATGAGCAGCCAAAAATGTTTTGAGCAGAATTAGAGTAACATTCCTACTCTTTTTTTCTACAACACATTATTTTACGAGCATCAAGGCTCATTTTTCTATTGCCACTTGTGACTCTATTTGGTCCTTTTCCCTTCATTCATTTCTCGACTTGTTTTCTATTTTATAAGTTTAGTTTTCTTTTAGTCATCAAATTCCCAAGTTCTATCTTTTTGATGTGTTCAATCTCTATTCATAGTCGTTTTTACTCCGCAAAAAACCGTATACCTAAGGATTAGACTCCCAGAAGAACAACTAACTTGTGTCGAATGGCAGTGTTCATGGATAATTCACTGGCTGATTCTGGTTCCCTGCTTGAAAGTTTGTAGATCAAGTCGGTTTAACATCTGTCTCATCTTGAGCAAATGTATCACCAGGGGCGGGGTTCAGCTCTGTGTAATGATTAGTTGGTGTGTCTGACCTACGAGACGAAGCACTAGTTAAAATGAAAGCTTAGCATACTAAGTAGCCCTAGAAGGATGAATAAATTTCTTTCGCAAAGCCTGTTTGAGCAAAACGCACCATCCTGTGAACTTTTTTCATTATTTTCAGTCCACTAAGTAGAGTTGCGTCGAGTTTTACGATAAAAGTTACAAAATACGATTCAGATATTAGTGGGAACAAGAGCTGCCTGTTATGTATGGTGGAGTCCAGCGTTTCATGATACAAGAAGTCTAGCACTAATTACATCAGCTCTCTGCAGTTCATTACCTCTGAGGAAGTCTCTGAGCCCTGCAGCGTGACAAGCCCTTTGGTTTAATGCGCTCACGTGTTCGTGTGCTTAATGTGATGAGCAACGAGCGCTGGGACTTAGTGCCGCGGGGACATTCCGTGGCGCTTACAAATCGTGTGCTGTGCCTGGCCTAATGATTTGGCGATATTCCGCGGCATTCAGCTACCAGGCGACGTGTCATGTACTAGTCCCGTGGTGGTATTTCACTACTTCACACCTTTGCGTACTGGACCATGACACAGGTGTTCGCTGCTGTGAGATCTGATGCAAAGCAACGCTACCGTCATATTTGACACAGAGTAACGCTGCGTTATACATGACGGAGGGCAAGGCTGCCTTTCGACACAAGAAGACGCTTCTGTCAAATATGACGCAGAGCATTGCTGCAATGTGACATGACGCATGGGATCGCTGCCGTGTGATATGCCACCTCACGTCACCGGCTCAAAACAGGCAGCGAAACTAGAATCCTCAGCCTTCCCAGCACGAAACATTCCACACACAATGGGCAGGGGCTAGATGAGTCGCAATGAGATGCCCAGTGGTAAAAAAAATTTCTCTATGTGGTGTTGTGTAATATTATATATGTACAACACACACACAACAATGCCCCTTAATTTTGCACGAAACACAAAGTGCTCGTTTTCCTACCGTGCCACATCTGCATATACCTGGATGAGAGGTTAGATTAGCTGAAGCGAGACGTGACTACCTGATGGGAAAAGCAAGTCTCGTGAATTGGTTCAGCACGCGTGCGAGACACCAGTGATATTGAAGGCCTCAAGTTCAATTGATTTTGGGGACACTTGGCCAGCAAGCAATGGACATGCCGTGGAACGATGTGGTGCGCTATGGAAGCTACTCGTTATGCAAGGTCCTATTCTCGATATTGAAGAAATTTCAGAGTGAATAAAGTAACAGTGACGCAAGGCATGAGCACACAGTGATTTAGAGTCATACTGAAACTTGCTGTATACTCTTGTAGCGTTGAAAAGCTCGACTTGACACTGGGAATGCAGCATTACGGGAAGAAATTCATTGCAAATTTTGTAATCTTAAAATCGAATCTATACGAAAACAGCAAAATTATGATAAAGAATGAATTCTGACCATTAAAGAAGTCCCTGAGCACAGTAGCTTGCGTGGACCTCCTGTAGAAGGGCGCCCCTCCAATCACCACTCCCTCCTGGCGGTGTAGGAAGAGCAGCGTGCTCTGGTGCCCGGTGCTAAGCTGTGCCTTGTACAGGCCGCCGTCACTGTCGTCTGCCGACATCTCCATGCTGCTCCCCCGTCTATACGGAATGAACAATTAGAGGCCCATGAGCCTGCTGCTGGTACCTCCATGTTGCTTCCTGGTCAACTTAAAATAAAAATTTTAGAGGTGAATGAGCCAGCTGATGTCTTCGTGCTGCTCTCCCGTTAACAAAAAAACGAAAATTAGAGCTCAATGAGGCTGCTGACTTTTCCATGTTGCTTTCCCGTCCACAGAAAAAAAAGAGGTCAGCAAAAATGAACAATTGCCATTGATATTTAGATCCGTAGAGAACACGCATCATATCAGTGCTTGCGTCCAAGCAGAGCAAAATTACTCATCAGCTCGATTTCCCGAGCATGAAAATTTGAAAAATTTATGAATTCTTTTCATTACGGCACAGACTCAGCTGGGGTTATGCTGCTCAATCAAGTGATATTCCTACAAATCGACCGAATATATGTCTTCATGAGTAGAATTACTATAAATAATTATTTTTGGTCCAGATTAACATGGGTGCTGCTTAATACATCGGAAGAAATTCAAAGTACAGGATCTCCTTCGCTCACTGAACATCAAGGGCTCCCTATTATACCGATCAGAATGAAAGAATATTTCAATCCCAAATCTTAATTGGTTTCAAAATGTAATGAGATACGTTCTTGACTTATTCTGGCGTAACTAATTTCCCCGTCCTTTACGAATCTCGAAAAATTTATTCAACGAATGGATTCTGATTCATCACTCATCGATCCTTTCTTTTATCTCAGTTAGAAAAATAGCGCACGTAACTTTTTGTTTTACTCCTTCGTACGTGAACAAATTGTAGTTCTCAACTAAAAGCCACTGTGCACCTCGAACTATCCCAATCAGTGAGGTTTGTGCAGAAAAATCCAAGTTAGTCTACCGAACAAACGAATGGAGTTGCAATTAAACTGAATTGGTCATATTATCGCAAACAGCAATTTAATTTCTTTTAAGTTACTCTTAGCTGGCCGCAATTTTTTTAAATTTGAGCGTTCTAATCACATGATTGGCGCACTGCTACATTCGAGAGCGATGTTATAAGTTTGACGTTCCCCCAGGGTAAGTCGAAACAAACTAAAACGATTAGGCTTGTAGATTGAACTAACACTGCCTTATAAGCTACATTTAGGGATCTCACCTAATGATTCAATTGCAGCTCATCGAAAGCGGCCGACAAAATATTTTCATAAAAATTCAGTAAAAAATTAGCATTATGTGCAACTGATCCTTAACTATGATTAATTGATTAATATTTTGTGCAGGTATTTAATTCTGGCTCAAATCTTCCTATTGTTCGGATGTCTTGAGCAATTTCTTTTCACTTGACACTTTTCAAAATTCCATGAAAATTGTGAGAATTTTTTTACAAAATTGATGGCAACATGAATGCTTACACCAAGTTTGACTCATATGATTACAAAACCAACAAAAAGTGGTCCAAACCGGGAATCGTATTCTCATGGATTTTTGTTACACTGCTAAATGATAACTGAAAAAAATTCCTTATCGAGACTATTGCCAGAAAAATTTACCGTAGCAAATATAGCCATATTCATTACAGAAAAATCTTCCCTCAAACATAAGCAGAAACTGCGTACCTACCAATCGGAAACACTACCTTGAATAAAGACCTTTATCTCATGAGTAAAACTATACTTTCAACTTTTTTTCGATCATTATTTGCGCAGATGAGTACAAAACTTTTATTAAAAACAGTGGGATAATTGAACTTGATAAACAGTGAGATAACTGAACCTGATCACTCGCATTGGATAAATTTTTGAGAAGAGAAGGAGACTTTACCGTACTTTGAGATCGCAGTGCACCAACCTGAGAGCGGTGAGATGGTGCCAGCGGCCGTCGTTGAGAGGAGTCTTGAGGCAAAGTCGCGTTGGTGTCTCCGGGTGCAGCGAGAGCTCCAGACAGGGCCGACCGTCCTCCAGCACCAGAGACATGGAGTCGCGGCCGTGTCGCGAGCTCAACGACACCAGCTGCCCTGAAGGCTCGCGAGTCCGAAATCTTGGGTAGAAATGTGGGATATTTTCTCCATAAACCTATTCAGGGTTCGTTTAGATAATGGACACAGGTACTTCAGAACCGAACGAGAATCATCGCCATTAGAGCATATCGTTGAGAAACTGATTGCAGAACGTAAAAAAAAGTCCTTATATCGCGTGCTGTTTTAAATGTCTAAGCAACTCTCGACTCACTGAAGTCTGTGAAATGGTCATAATAGCAGCTGCCTCTGCACGCTGGAAGAGTTCGTTGTTGGTTTCGTATCGCTCACTTCGCATCATGTTCAGTCATCATGTAAGTACTTATGTCAGATGCCATTCTTCACATATGGTAATTTCAGACTCCAAAACTCATGGCTTACAACAGGAATATGATAGAAGGAATGCTGAAATATCTATAGCAGTTTAAGATGGAGTAAAGTGTCGATAAAAAAAATGATGAATATTTTTGATAGGGTTGGAAATGTTAAAAAAATAAATTCTAAAGAGGGAAGTTCAGGTGTCTTTTCTGACGATCATGTATAATATTGAGATTAGCATTCGTTAACGTTAAAAAACATATGAGTGTAAATGCAATACACAAAATTTCATTTCATATATTATTGGAAGATTTCGTTCATGGGAAGAAACGGGTATCATGGGATTTTTCTAAGAGTAAACCACAACTGTAGTTTTCTCAAAACATTAATAAAATTTCTTTTCGCCTGGATTCTTGGTCATTTAATTATTGTTCAGACATTTAGTTGATGAAAACAAAACATGGCCTATTTTCAAGTTCCACCTCGTGCCTCCGATGGTGATTCAATAAAATTTATTTTCGCCTGTATTCTTGGTCATTTAATTATTGTTCAGAAATTTAGTTGATGAAAACAAAACATGGCATATTTTCAAGTTCCACCTCGTGCCTCCGATATTGATTCAAAAAAGGGAATGAGAATAATTGGCCCGGAATTGAAAAAAATTGCATCTGTACTCAGATTAACATCGAGTTATAAAAGAAAACCCACACACTTATAGTTTTCATAGCGTACAGGCAACAGGCTACTGTAAAATCTTCATGGAGAAAACTAAAGAAGTAACGAAGTGCACCTTAGCATGAGATCTGTGGTGTGGGGAGGCGGCGTGAAGGACAACGCCAACTGGACGAAGCTGTTGGTGCGGAATGCAGCCGGGACCGTCGTGTGGGCACAGCTGGAGCCTTTATATCCTGGTACACACTCGCACTTCTCGGACCCAGGTGACCCGGTGCACCTGGCGGGGAAATAGAGAACCTTTGAAATAAGTCAGGTTGTGCATAAAACTAAAAATTTTGTTGCAAAGAAAACAATATAAAATTCAACGATGATTGTAACCGCAGAAACACGCATAAATCTTTGTCTGTTTTTTTCAAACTCTGTGTTCTAATGCTCGTGGACATATGTCGACTAGACAGTGATGAAACTGTTAACTTGAAAAGCTTACTGGGAGTCTGTATGAGCATGTAGTTTAATGCCCGCTGCAGGAAATAAATGCACGAGTCAAAACATTACTGAGCTAAAAAGCAGCGAGCAAATAAATCGGATACAAAACTAGAAATTTGCTCAACATTGAAATAATGAGCCTACAACCAGCATCGCAATTACTCGTTTTGACATGAACTGCGCGGTACATATCCCATTTACTTGCCTGGACCTCATGGAACACTTGGCGGCGGGCCGCAGGCAGGCCACCGCCCGGCAGCCAGCGGCGCTGCCTCTGCTCAGCAGCGCAGGTCCCACGTCCTGCAGCTGCCACCACACACAAGGGTTACCAAAGGATGCTTTGTTCCAACCCCACATATCATCTTGTACATTGGTTTTCCAAATGCCTATAACTAACACCAGGACGCCATAACGGTTACCCGCGGTCAAGCGGGTACCCATTTCTGACACCTGGGTAGAGTGGGGAATTGTGGCTGAGTTCTCCCTTATCTGAACGGGGAGAAACACCGAGAGGCCCTACCGGGATTCAAACTGCCGATACCTTCCTGTGAAGGGCGCGTTCTTAACCACTTGGCTGCGATTACAGCTTTGCTGCTCAGGGCTGGTTTACCAGTCGTATTCCCGTCATGATTTGGGCTCAACGTCAGCGTGATAAAGGTGCATTCACCCTATCGAAGTGAGGTTAAGGATTATATTTAGCTATCATATAACATAATGTATTCACTTGAAGTATGAAAATCAATTTAATCGCGTTCTCATTATTTATCGTTGATTGTGCGTTATTTTTTATTTAAGAAAGGAAAAGAGTGCTGATACAGACCTCTATGCAACTATTTCCACTCCAACCCATTATTTGCACATGTATGAGGCACCGAATATAGCGTGTTGTTAGTTTTTCTTCCTCACTGGAGACTCCATTAACAGCAAAAACCATTTTTCACACCTCACAACATGTCGTCCCGCAGTCTTGCAAATTATACACAGCACTCGACAAATACAGCACTATTCAATACTAGAGCTCATGTGCTTGGATCGGACTCAATGCTGCCCAGAACTTTGACGACGGTAATGTTGTGCGTTATAAGTGACCCGAAATTATCTAATACCTTCACATGTAAATTAGTAATTCATCATAAAGAGTTTATCAGCGCAAGTTCAGATCAAATGATAGGTAACAAATAATTAGGAGTTCTGCGGCTGTTACTAATCGATAATTTGAACACCGATACACTTACCGATTACAAGCACTTGTTCACTTTCTTTTTAAGCTTCTCTAGCATTTGGGGGAGATGTTTTTTTTTGGCGCGTCGTATATAATCATTATTTTGTACTTTTAAAAGTTTATAAACTGTGCATTATGCGTGATTTTTAACATTTTTTGCGAATTACTCTCTTAGCATGGTCTTAACAAGTTGCTGAATAGATTGAAAGTAAGTGGAAAACTGAACCTAGGTTTTCTGATAGAATTTCAAGCTCATGAATTCAGAGGCGCGAAACACAACGTGACCAGGATTCTGACTCAATCCTAAACTTGAATTTCTCAGTTTGTACTCTCAGTGTTGTGGGAAGTGGAATAGGATTTTGCAAGGGTAGTTTTCTTGTCATTCGTCGGAATTTTTACGAAGTCAGAATTGTGAAGTTTTTGACATCCCTTCTCACCTATTCAAGTTATTTTTAACTTTCCATTTATTTTTACTCGGCGATTGCTTTATATTCGTGAGGTGCTATTTACCCCATCAGTACGTCCTTCTTACTAAATTTGTAACTTCTTGCGAGTGCAGAAAACTAGTAGAGAGATGAAAGAAACCATTTCCATGATCCTGAAAAGGCGATTAAATGGAAAATCTAAAGCTATTTATCTATTGCAAGCCACCATAGAACATTAAGAAAAAATTATCTGGCAGTAACATTAGCAATACAAATAATGCGATAGCCCAGGTAGCAGAGTGAAGCAGTATCCTGGAACATCCTTTCTCAACTCTTGATGTTCCTCTTCAGCCAATCAAATTGCGTCTTTACTTGCATGAAGGTATTTGGAGCGAAACTTCTTCTATTGATACCACATGTATTGCTGTGGAAAGTCATGTATTGCAGCTGTGTATCTGCAACAATCGCGAGGCAGGTGCAATAGTGTTAGCTGGGCCTCAAATATTGTTCGCTCTGATCATCGCGGCTGTAACTTAAGGACACGGTTGGGGTGAAGCCAAAAGTCCGTGAGTTTTCGATGGATTTTTCTGAAATTTTCACAGTGAGTGTAAAATGATGCGGTATTGCTTTTTTACCTCATGGTTTTTTTCGTAAATTTATATGAAATACGATTTTTTTTAAAACCCTGAAAAAGTGGGTGTTGCGGAAAATGACCCACCGCCTACAATTTTGAAGTTACTGAACTAAAAAAAGGTTTTCTAGGTAGCTAATTGTCTTGTCTAGAGAGCCGTTGCAAAAGTTTTTCGATAATTTGATCTTTTGAATTTCAAGAATTTTTTTTTCTCCAAAAACAGACCACTTTTTTCGCTTTTCGAATTATTTTGATTATAATTTTCAACAAGAATTGAAATCAAAAAACTTTTGCACCGCCTCTCTAGATTTTTAGAACTGCTTTTGATTGATAATTTGCCATTCTTGTACCTTCAAAATTGTGGGAGAAGGACCACTTCAAATTTCAAAAGGCAAGTTTTCATGAGAGCCATGTTAAAAAAAAAAAAAATTTTTTTCTTGAAAAAATGAACTCAGCTGCTTTTGTAGCTCTATTTAAGTTCTATCGATTGATATATTATCTATTCCTGTACCTTCAAACTGTGGGAAAGGATCCATATCATAAGACAAAAAATGCAAGTTTCAAAACACCAGTCATTTAAAAAAAAAATTTTTTTTAACAAACTAATTTTTTTATAAATCAACTCTATCGCTTGGTAGCTCTTTATGAGCCCTTTCGAATGACATGTTTGTCATTCTTGTACCTTCAAAACTGCGGGAAGCGATTATATGTTTACACAACAGCTAATTAGCTAGCAGCCAGACTCAAAACAAACACTCAGTTGCATCATCATAATTAACACTGAGTGTTAGAATGTTTCGTGTGAGTACTAAAGCATTTCAAGCAAGGCCATGAATGAACTCTCTTGTTATTCAAGTAGAGGAACGTCCAAAACTGATTCGTAATTATGGAAGGGGGGGGGGGGAAGAGGGATATCACTCATCCATTGGCGCACAAAGATCAATCACGTTAGTGCGCGTCTTCTACTCCGTCCAGCAGATGAACCAATGTACGTACTTGAGAGCCAATTATTTCGTTGGGTGTGAGAGAAAATTCTCCATAAGATGAGTTTATAAACCGAATACCTGCCATTTTCCAAATTCGACCCAGACCGTGTCCTTAAGTCCTTTCTCTCAAGTTGTTTCCCACTTGAGTCATTGAAGAAATGACAAATAGAACGCAGAATGTTCAACTCTCGATTTATTATCAGATGATACTGCTGTTCAGAAATGATCGTCAGTACGACAACGATTAAGACGTACAGTAATTTTCAGCAACGACGTTCGATGTAGCTATTAAGAAATGCTCATTGTACCTTAGCCATAGTGCTTCAGTAAAGTTATAGGTTCAATAAGTCAAAATACGAGGAAAAACTGAATACTTGAGTTGTTCAAATGATTCCATTCATGTTGACTGCGATGCCTTTTTCAAATGTCATTTACACGAAGGACCTCATCGCACCACAATCAAACATGAAAACATCGCTCATCTCACGCGTGGACAACAGGACGGTCACTTTTGATGCAAAGAAAATTCTTTTTGATGAGTTCTATTCAAAGAGTCTGCCTTTCATTACGGTCGTAAAGATCTCCCCTCGCATCGCGATATAACGCGAGAAAAATTCAGCTTCTCTTCAGACTTGCGAGTGTAGCAACAGTGAACTTTTTAGCTTTCCTTCTCTTCGTGCAGTGGTTCACTGCAATCGTTTTAGCAAGAAGGTGGCTTAATGTCGTCTAAGTGTATTCCACGTTACTTGAAATTTACACTACTCACGATACTGAGTAAATTTCCCAATCTCTTCCTTGTGCCTCGAAGGAAAAAACAATTTTTCGGCTATTTTCAAAATTTTCATCTTTTTTAAGGACGTTAACAGAAATTTCACATAGCTTTACTGTTGGTATAAATCTTCAGCGCACACTGCTACAAAATGTGGAACTTGAGTTGTTCACAAAATTACAAGGCCCAGAATACGATCATGAATATCTCTTTTGGGATCATTGCGTTACTGAACACGTTTTTTGAACGTTATCTTTTAAAAGCAGAGCTAGATTGGTCATTTCTTCGGCAGTGAAATACAATACCTTCTCCAACACACATAGCAAATGAACTAAACAAATGTTCATTACGTTTAAATCATACATTCGCTAATTATTTAAAAGGGTGAAAGGGAGGAAAATGCAATTAGTGAATTTATTCAATGGAAACCAAAATCAAAAGTGTTTCGGAGACTAGCTCAATTACTAGTTCTGTAAAACGTAAAGTATGATCAATAAACAAACAAACATCGGCATCTACGGATGCTTTATTTCCAATTGAAGCATGATACATATCACCTTTTACATTGGTTTTTCAAATGCCTTATGACTAACACCAGGACGCCATGACGCTTTCCCCCGGTCAAGACCGGTACCCATTTCAGACACCTGGGGAGAGTGGGGTCTTGTGCTTAGAATTTTTCTCCTAGACCCAACAGAGAAAATCGCCACCAGCGCCGAGACTCGAACCCGGGTCTCCCCGCACGGAGTCAGGTCCTATACACACACGGCTATGGCGAGCACACAATAGTACCGAAGAAAAATCGATTTTACATTTCAAACTTTCTTTTCATCAAAAAATAAAAGGAGCAAAAAGAAAACGAGAAAAAAAGAAAACAAAATCAACTACGCTATTCATAAAAGGGGGAAAAGAACTAAGCATGTTATTTAAAATTGATTTTTCCTTAATAATGTGCAAACATTCTAGAATCTTAAGGTCCAACTCCCGGTACGAAATATCTGTCACCCTAAAATCATAGTCACAGATAATAGCATTGCACTGCTCAGTATGGCTGCGTATTGCTCAATGGGGAGGATGAGCCAGTGAGTAACCGATTTGGAAACTCCCGGGGGGATTTTAGGGTGATCGACAATTTGTTCCGTGATTTACATTTTTTGAGGGAAACCATTTTCAAGAAACATGCTGTTTCTCATCACCTTCAGATTTGTAAAAGAAGGTAATTTTTTAACTTTACAGAAAACGTAGAAAGGCCAACTTTTCATTCTCACGTCCATTTCATCCACAAAAAAAGTGAAGACCCACCTTGCCATTGATGTGGACTTTCGCAATGCAGCCGGAGAAAGACGGCACTATCGGGGCCTCATTACGATGGCCCGATGAAGCCCTATGGGCTCGGCCCCCGAGTTCTAATGGACTCCCCCATCCGAAAGTGGACGGGGTTTGGGGCAAGACTACAGAGGCGCGGCAGCTCGACACCACAGGAATTTTGGAACCAGAGTCTGGGAAGTCGGCGAGGTCGCTCCAATGTGAGAAAAGTTCTGAAGGTCCAGAGCACATGTCCGATATGAGTTCTATCGTCTGCAAAAATGGAAAAAAAATTCGCTTTATAAACGCCCTTAAATGTCCCTTGTTTTGAGACTCGTATTTTCAGAATGGTCTTTTTAGCTTTCTTTTTCAGCTTCATCATTCAGGAAATAAAACTCTCAGTACACAAATGCTCACCTTTGCTAATGGTCATGAGAAATAAGTTCCCATGGGTTTTTCACTTACAGCAAATAAGCGTATTGGCCTAACAATTTCAACCACGTTTTTCCAAGTTAGAAATATGAGAATAAACATATTATCATGCAAGTGTACACAGCTTTTGAGAGTACATTTTTTGCGACTAAAACTAACCAGTGTGGCAATGCTTGAAATTAATTCACTTTTCAAATGCCATTGCCGAACATGTGGTTAAGAGTGCAGTATTTTCAGTTTCAATGCGTTCTGTGTCTGAAAATTTTCAATCTTAAATAAAAATTTCGACTAGCTTGAGAATAGTATTCCAATATTACCAGCAAGCGAAGTTGCTGAACGACGGTGACTCATGACAACGATTTAATACTGCTGATTTAAGACTGTTTAATATTGCCGATAGATTTCCACACGGATGCTTGATAAGAAAAATATTTATCACACTCGATTTTAGGTTTATGGAGCATTTTTGTCGCCCTTTGAAAAGGAAATGAACAATTCATCATTTGTATCATTGGGATTTAGGTATTTTAGGTAGCATCTACTTCCAGTATCGCACTGCTACTGGTAAAAGCCTAAAAATGTCTATGAATGTCCGCTCTGCTACTGATCGAAAGACAACACATACATTTTATGAATATTCTCTGAATAGGAATTAATTCTTGCATGTAAAGATTTCAAGTGCATAGTTATGGTTCCAGTTTTTATATGCATAAAATCACAAAGTTTCAAGCATAAGATGAACTTTAAAGAATTTCAGTTTCCGTTCGTTCATTTTAAGACACCCGGCTGCTATATACTCGCTCATCACCCCGGACTTCGTATTTTCGTGTCTGAAAACATTCCGCCTTTGACAATTCATTGCGGGTTTACGTTTTTGCTTTCGATTCAGAATCGAGATTTGTGAGATATATAATGTAATTGAGAAAGATAAAAGCAGTTATGGCAAACATGTGAAATCTAGACCAAAACCTGGAACGACGCCAAATTCAATCTGTTGTAACGGATCAATATGGGCCAACAGTTCCCTTTAATTTATTCAGCCCAAACCTCGGGCAATTTATGCCAAGGAAAACAAATGAATTGAAAAATACTGACGTTAGTTACTGATTTGTTATGTACGATCTACGCGAACACATCGGAAAATTTAAGTCAGAATATTTGAGAGACAAATATGCAATGAGTCATCGTTGAACCATGGTCCGATTTGGAAACCCCGTTCCGTTTTAAAGTTGTTAAATTTCTTGAAGCTTACAGAAAACTTCCATTCCAGTACCTCAAGTGTTTAAAGGAAAACCAATAGAGTGTTTATGAAGGCCAGGGCAGTGGGGAGTCTGGCTTGTGTACAGCCAATACATTCACGAGCATCCGAGCTCTTGGCTCCAAAAACGGGCAAACTTTAACGCAAGTCAATTTTTCCTGCGTTCAAGAACAGCGTAAAGGGCAAGGTTCAAGTTACGCACACGACCTCCGCCTTCATATTAGTTTGCTCCCTGGTCACCAAAAGGCAAAAGTTTGGCACTTAATACAAGAACGAAGGTATCGAAGTCCTTGCACTCATACAGTCTTTAAACTGTGGCGGAGAAGTCCCGCAAAAATAAAATACTTTGGATGAGGGAGGTTAGACACTCGATTTATTTAGTATTGTAGTTTTCAGCTGCAACTCTGCTGACCTGTGAAAGGTTTATGTCAGGGCAATATAAAGATTGATTAAATTACTCACATTTTTCAAGTGTAAGAGGAATGGATAAATTTATAGTTTTAAGGGAGAACGTGATATTTAACCAAAATACGTCACGTTATGGTATCCATGGTTTTACAATGCAGAATCTATACATGCAGAAACACGTTAAAGTATTGAATGCATCATATTTTTCTTAATATCTTTACTTTTATATTTAATTGCGTGAGAGAGGAAAATTAAAAAGACTGCGTTCGAAAATTTTATAAATCAAAATTCAAAATACCCCAAGAAAAAAGTGTTTAAGACTTTTTATTATTTCTCATTTTTGTCTAATATCTGACAACTTTCACAAAGACTTGCTATTTTTTAACAATCAAAGTGACAGTGATTACGAAATAGTTCCTTCGTTTATTCTTAATTGTGATAGACGCTTGAGTAGATTCTGTAATTTCAAGCAGAAATCAATTAAGGTTACCGTGGAATTGGAAAAGAACAACACTTTGGCCTCTGCAGACTACATCGTAACAGGAGACAAAAATCTATGTCAGACGTCAGTGTGTCGTAAACCAACTTTTACAAAATTAGGCTCCAGTTTCTTCAGCGTTTGCTCAAGTTTCAAACTTAATTGTATCCAAAGTTTGATCAATAGAGGTTACAAAGTATGTTTCATTTTCAAAAATGTTCACTGTAAATTTAAATTTATACTCACATATTTTACCTCTAATGGAATTCCGTTGGGCGTCATAAGTCCGCAAATTAAGAAATTTCTCTCAAAGCAATACACGTCACAAGCAAAACAATTAAGACCATATTTATCGCTCATTGCCGTGTTTTGAAGCGCCTTCTGAAAAGTTGTCACGTGAGATAAAGTTACTGCGTGCAAAATGTTTTCATAACTTCCAGTTACCTGTCACTCTGGTTAATAATTTTGAAGTTGCTTATTTTTTTACGAAACAAGGATACGTTTTCCATTGATATGCGAGCCTCTCTAGTCTACTAGTACAGTCGTGTGCAGTGCACATCGTCCTACGACAGCATGACGTAACGAAATTTTTCATATCAGAATGACAGAGCATGGGGGTAGAAGCTTCCGTACTGTTATTCAACTAGCACACTCATCTCATTCTGCAGTGCGCAAGCATGCCAAAAATGCAATGTACCCGGCCATATCCGCTGCCGATTTCAAAATATCAGACTCTGCTTCGACTTACCATGCCCTCAGGATTTTGGAAAAGTTATCTATGTTCAGCGAAAACCTGACTCAACACTTTGACTATGAAGTAGTACAAATGTGTCTCACTTGGTAAATTGCTCATTTACGTACCGGAATATGCCGGTTTTTCAAAACGACTTCTTCTAGCCTAACCAAACTGACCGTCAGCAATCGCACAATCGGAGTCAACGTGTTAAACAATACGTTCAGTTCATAATCATTGTAAATAGTAAATAGAAATCAACCTCTTCAATGCTTGATCAATTTTTTACTTAAAATATTTTTATAACACTTTTTTCTTTTCTTTTCTTTTCATGATGTCTTTTTATGCATGTCATTCACTATGCCTTGATCTTTTGCTTCAGAGACAGAATGATTATTGTTTTTGAAACAATATCCTAAACGCTTTCTTACAAAATTTAAGTAATTTTTTGGGGATTTTCTTCGTATTTAAGTTTCTAACGAGGTTGCGATTCGAGCAAACGACTGACTTGTTCAAATATATTTAATCGAAATGCGGTGATGGAGGTTTGAACGGTCCATTATAAAGGAAAGTTCTTTTACTAGAGCGCTAACTTGTTAAGGATCAACTACAGTTTGTTGAAACTTATGAAGGCAAAAACTGAGAATTTTAGGAAAAAGTACTATGGTCAGTCAAGACCAAAATGAAATTCTTTGGAAGAAATACTTCAACGCTGGTTTGGGCGATAAAAGAAGCAACAAATACACTCAAATTAAATTACCCACTAAGCAATTCAGAAATGGTTCTATCATGGCATGAGGATGATTTTCATCGAAAGGTACTAGAGAATTGGAAATAATCGAAAGAAAATTGAATGGTTAAATTCAACTGTTAATTCTTTGAAAAACTTTCTATGATAAACGCAAAATCATCGGGTCAAGAATAAGATATTAGATTTAAAGCGGCAATGATCAAGAACACACAGCTAGCCTAAACAAATGATAGCTTGAAGATAACAAAATTGACTTCATGTGTCCAATATTTTTTGAGTGACTTTGTGGTAGAGGCTAATACCAGCAGTTTAGTCGCACATTGAAGGAACAAAGTAATGTAAAGGTGCTCATGAAAAACTTGGTGTGTCTTGAAAAACTTTGAGTAAGTGAGAAGAAATCACAAACAGAGAAGAAATAAAATTAGGGAGATGTAGTTGACAAAATTAATTTGGAAGGGGATATGAAAAAATGTTCCAATTGTCTCCCCCGGAATGAAAATAGAGGGAGCAACGTACTGCTTCATCCACAATGATCGGCGTTACGAGCAGACGATAGATATTTATTTTAAAGATTTGTTCGAGACATTCATTATAAAGTTGGACGGAATTGTGAGATAGCTGAGTCGGCCATTTTTTCAGTCGTTTAGAAGGAAGAAAAATCACAGGAGATGAAATTGAAACTATCATCTGACGTAAATCTATAGAGTTCTAAGTTATTTAGCACCGCCACGCAGAAAATACTGAATACTCCGGTAATTTATGCACCTTGAAATTGGATAAGCACCTTGTTTCATACACACCTAGTGCCTACGTGTTTTTTATTTGACAATTTCTTTTTACCATCCATCAATGTAATCTTACTGTCTCTCAGTAATCGAGTACCAACATGTATGAAGCTATCCAATTCTAACTCGTACAACCATTTCTGTTCATCTCACAAAAGCTTGAACAACGGAGGCAATTAGCTTTCCACAAGACGAATGACGAATTTCTTGTACGAGTTACCTTTACTTACAACAAGGCGTGAGTCTGGTGGATTAACGCCCTTAACTATAAGGAGCAAGGGCGCATGAGGTGAAACTTCACAACCATTTCCAGTAACGTTTCATCGCGACACTGGTGAAGTGCTGGTCAGCTTTTTCGTGGATTATTAGTGGCCTGGCTTCGAACAAGGGAGGTCGTGTTATGAGAAATTTCTTCTCATTTTTTGGATGAATTCACCATTGAACTGTCATGTGACACTTCGTGTACGTGAAATTCTGCCTGTTATGATGATTCTACGATGATCTTAAGCTAAGATCATCATTCGTCTGAATTTCAATAGGGTTTGACTCAAGGAAGTTTGAAACAAACTTCTTTGGTTTGACTAAATATATTTTTGGAAGTTCGAATGGTTGACATCTCTATTTTCTACTCGACTGAGTCTGATTTCATCTGTGGTGAAAAATTTCAAACTCATTTTCTACATCTATAGTGGTAATTCGATGTAAGAAAGTTGAACTTTCGTTTCAGCAATGCAGATCTTTAACCTTCAACAGTTACATTGCTGGCACCGGAGAAGGCTCCATTTCCAAAACGGGTGACTAAACAACAATGCGTGATGTTGATGAAACACAAGGAGTTTTTTTCAGCCTTGAACTACAACTGACCACATTTTCTGACGACAAGTCCTTCACGAGTCAACGTTGCTGACCTTTACACTACTTATGAAGGGACTCTCGCAATATGAAAAAATCGAGATTTGTTCCAGAAAAGTGTTCAAGTCGCTTAATATTTTAATTTTTCTGAATAAAATAAATACAGAATTGCATTTGTTCAATAAGGATTAAGCAACAAGTAGACGATGTCTCTCCATTTACATATATACAAGTTTTAAAATTAACATCGTGTTTTATAAATGAAAAAAATGGGTGTAACTCAATGCAATTTTGGTTGTCATGGTGACGTGGCCAAGTGTAAACAAAAATAAGTGATTATAAATTTATAGTGCAATGTAGTATCGGGAAAAAAAGGTATAACTTACGTATGTAATTACTAAGTTATGTCTCGCAATACTACATCGTAGTATTGCGAGTGTATGCATAGTGCGTGCATACACTCACAGGTGAAAATTGTTGGGTCTTGCTCCTGTGAACCTCGTAAATTTCATTAGTTCAGAATGAAGTAATTTTGCTTTTTACTATTTTACTAAGCAATATCTCTTGGGCTCATTTCATAAAACTTCAATTCGTTGGATCGGTGACATGGCATTCAGAAGCTAATTGTGCTTCATTTCTATTGGTATTTCGTTGCAGCGTCTCTTGAGGTTATCAACTAGGGCATAAGTCATCTTCGGGCGCGGTGGAGACTACCTCATATAATTAAAGACAGCTGGTATCATTACTAGCATCTTTTAAAAACTTTATGGGCTTTGTAAGCCCTTAATCAGCTATCCCTTGAGTTCAGGTTCCACAAATTTTGTTCTTAGGTTTGCCTCTTTCCGACATCGACTTTATAAAGATAGAGAATGAAGATTTAATCGATTTTGGGAACAAGTAACCCCACAAAATGATTCATGGCAGCAATATATTGATGTAAAAATGAGAAGAAAAAGTGTAACTCAAAAGAAATATTAATTTAATTGCATCTAATGCATCAACTCTAAAACGTCCAACCCCGAAGTAATATGAACACAAGTTAAAGTAAAAAATTAATTTCGCCTTACCTTGTTCCTCCAGACGAGATCAAGTCTGTGCCACGTGTTGTCATGCACCGTGACGTTGAGGGTCGCAGTCGATGTGGTGCCCGCTGACCCGAGCTTCACCATCAACTGAGGTCTACCATTAGCGATTTGTAGGGCCAAAAAACTATTGAATGATGTCATATCAGAACTACTTGTGTATAAAAGCAATCCATGCATGTGCCTGGTGAGCACTTGTAGACTGATATGCAAATGTGAACATGTCGGTAAGCTGGGCAGCCAGGCCCAGGAACTCAACGTTTGAGACTTATGATGACCCATGCTGCCAAATTCTCGGTGAATGATCTTGCATCGTGGTCCGTAGGTGTGTGAGGGGCAGATGCACTTGACGGACTGTTCTCGCCCAGGAACACACCGACCTCCGTTGAGGCAAGTTTCTGGCCGGCAGGATGGTGGTTCTTCTCCGACTACCGCGTGTGCTGCCGGGGCAAAGCTCTGATCACTTTTGGATCGAGGCTGGGAAGAAACAGTAACATCATCAGCGTTGGAGACGTTCGAGTGTCTTGATTTCTCGAGCAATCTTTTCTCTTTCGAGCACCCGCAGTACGGGATGATGTGTACCGTAGGGCCGACGTGGACGGACGAGATTGAGTCAACGAGCAGGTAGTTTTCACCGACAACAATTTTGTCCTGGCAACAACACTTGCAGCCGCCGAGATTTTTTGAGCAGAGTCCAATACTCCCGACTCCAATAGCTAGCACGTTCACTTCGAGCTCTTGCGAGATCTGATGGAAGGCAAAGATCAGGGATTTCAACTGCAAATAGACTTGTAAAAGTTGTCATAAAACATTTGTTTTCAGCGAGTAAGCTTCGGAGCAATACGTTGAAATAGAACACTGAAAAGCTCAATTCAAACATTTCGCAATGAAAGATCGTTTCAATTCCAAACAGAGTATCTCCATGGTTTTTTCAGAACTAAATTTTGCAACAATGCTTCGTAAACTTATTAAATGTTTCATAATGTTGTACAAAATGCTTAATCAGTGATATTTCAGTTTAATCTTGTTTTGTAGGTGCCCCAAACGTTGCTGAAAGTAACTCACTCTTCCTAATCAATAATGATGTATTCTAAGGTTAAGCCAAAGGGCTCATTTCATTTTCGTCTATTATAGTCATTCATTTTCCCATAAATTAGGTCCCTTTAAAGTTTGTTTTGTAAAATTGTCAATTTTTTGAGCGGTGTGACTTTACCTTTGCCAGGTTCAGTTTGTGAGTACTTCAACTTTCATTTTCTAAAAAAATTTACGGGATTCTCAGGAGCATTATTCGAGTTTATTCAGCTGCTTTTTTCCTGCATGCAAAATATAGAATATACGAGTAAACAGCCGTCAGGGAATTATTGCTTCACGTGCCACATGCGTAAGCTCGGTGTTTAAACAATGCAAATTATTGGGGAGAAAGTTTGGGCATAAAATATTAGTCTAGAATCAAACCTGAACTCAAAGCTTCCGATAAAAGCTCAAGAATGTCCCTGAATATATCGGCTTTCTGTTTTAAAGAGGAAGCGAGTGGATCATTTTTTCAATCTTACATTTTAAATTTTGCGACTTTTTTAACTTAAATTTATCCATAAAAATATTCGAAACTTGGACTAACATCTCACCCGATTTCTGTTTTTGTGGAGAACCATTTCCAAACTCGGAGACCTCGTCACTGAAGACGACAGCCACACTCGAGCCGCGGGTTTCGCAGTAGTTTCTCTGTAAACTTCCTGAATGGACACAGTCTTGACGTTCCACATCTCCAGCCGTGAGTCTTCACTCAAAACGTCATTCTTGAAAGCGCCGGCCCAAAGTTCGAGTTTGTTTAGCAGCTTGTCTAAGAGACTCTTGTCGTCCTGATAGATGAAGTGACGGAAGAATTAGGTTGCGCAGCGCTGGGTGTTGCGAGCACGACATATCGCATCGTTCAGACGCGGAATAAATTCACGAGGCAGATTCGACCGTGAAGCAAAGCAAGGGTAAAGTACAAAATTATTACCAAAATCAAAGTAGCTGACAAATACAAACAGGGGTCTTAGGCCACTAGAAAGATTATAAACCGAACGTATCGCATGAAGAAAACTGGGGTACCAAGTTAACCGAGTTAAAAAGAACTAAATTGGAGGATCGAAAGCCTGTAAACTTTATGATCACGTTTTGGGGCAATACCCATTGTCATTTGAGTGCTTATAGCTCCAATCTCATTAACATTATCTGCTTGTCTGTTTATCATGGGTACCTTTATTTCGTTTACATGAAAATAAGCAGTTTAATTGAATTGAGCCTGAACAAACTAAATGTATGATATTGAAAAGCCTCGTGGAGACAACTTACCCTCTTCACTTATCACTTATATAGTGAATGCACAGAACACGGGTCTCATTTTCAAAGCATCAGCTGATTTATTTTATTTATTTAGTTCTTGCTAATAAGGACATAAGGTTGTTGATGTTGATTGTAAGCCGCTGTGATTTGCATGATAAATCCTACCTATCTGCTGCCACACACCCCGTGAGAAGGAAATATCCAAGAAATATTGATTTGCAAACTTGATTTCCCAATAGGCACTGAACTAAACAACTCATTCACTCCGTACATTATCAGCAGGTGCTGACTGGTAACGACTAGGAATAATGAGCTTTACTTCGCTAAAGCTTATTATCTTTTGTCTTATTTTTGCTGTCGTGCGTTGATCCCAGGAGTGTAGATGAATCCTTGGAATGCCTCTTAAAGTTTGATTTTCTACGATCATAAGGACTTAGAACTGGTTAATATGACTCATATGCCAATTACTGGCTTAACGAAATAAGTTAGATCTAGTCGGAAGAAATGTTTGAAAACCTTAAGAGGAATGACTCACATTTTTACGAAAAAATTCACTTTTTTGTTTGAATAGGTGCGCAAAGGCTTTGTTGTGCTTCATTTTAAATTTCATGCTTCTAGACAAAATGGTACCGGAAATATCGATCGTCGAAGTTACGTAGTCACGCTGCGTTGGAAAGCTGTATTTTGACTAGAAAACATGCCAGTGTTTTCTTCGCTATGAAAAAGGCCTGATGAAAGCGGAGTTATTACTGGTCAAAACTATTTAGCAATTGGCCAATCAGAGCTCATGACTCCAGAAGAAACTTCGGTTACACTCTAGCTGTCGAGTGAGATTTCGCATCACTTGACGCTCCTTATGAAATCTTGTTCATTTTTTAGGAATGATACCGGTCCTGTTTGTTGACGGAGCGACTTGGTTTAGGGCCCTTTTTTTATTCGTAATTTGATTTACTACAATATCTATTCATTAAATTTTTAATTTAGGTTTTTATCTTATTAATAATTTTTATACCGTAACAAATTGATTTATTTGGTCATTTAAAAAAAAACTAAAACGTCTGTTATAACATATTTTAATTTAAAAAAATAGAGATCGTAGAATATCATATTTTGTGAGTGTGATGACAATAAAAGAAACTTTTGAAATCAGTTGGTTTGGCTTTTATAGCACCTTGAAAAGTGCCCCCTAAAATTTTTATTTTCAAAATAACTCATTCTCTATGCATAAATTCGATAAATATTAGGAAGCAAAAATGTTTCAAAATCCTAATTCATATATGTGGTGAAATTTTCAGATTAATCTGCCCTATAAGGAAAAAGTTCATACATAAGTGAGTCAACCCCCATAAAGGAATTCGTTGCGCAAACAGACGTACGACTACCTAGAGATAGCTGAAATGATTGTGCTATGAGACTTTCAGATAGCATTATGTATCATGTTCCAAAAGTAACATTCAACCCTAATAACAAAAAGTTGCATTAGAACATATTTTAAACACATTCAACTTTTCGAGATACCATGACACCGTTGCCCTCACCTTGTTTTTCTTGATGAGCTCAGCCGGAGTTGCAGACACCTCAATAGGGGATGCAAGTGTGACGTCGAGTCGAGTGAGGTGGTGCAGGCGCACACTGATGTTCATCGCGACAGTTGCTCCTGTAGCGTCACTCACTGACACCTGCACCTCATAACTGCGCGCAAAAGAAGGAAGAGATCCATCAATTCATAGTTAACCAAGAGTGAGCTGTGTTTAGAATGGAAATATAAAAAGGACAATAATAAAGGAAAAAAAACATAATCACCGGTGCCTTTCAATAACCCTCGGTAAGGAAAAATCCTTTGAAATGACAAAACAATAAACGTCAAAGATGAGCACAAAATCGACAAAAACTTTTGAAGCGTAATAAAATAACTGCTGGTTTATGTGAAGCATACGAACATTCCGGTAGGAGCGTCTGCAGCCACAGTGAGGGATCCCGTGTGGGAGTTGAGGGAGAAGAGAGGGTGGGAGCGCAGCCAGGAGTAGCGGGCTCCCACCGCACCACCATCGCTCCTCACGCGCCCCAGGCCGATGCCTCCCGCCGACTGGGTGGGCAGAGACCAGTCAACAGGTAGTCCAACGCAGGCTATGGCCACACGAACAATGGTTCTCGTGACATGCAATTTAATTGTGTTCGATTGAATGTTTTGGGACTGAAACTCGATCTGGTACATTTAGTCAACAGGTAGTCGATCGCCCGCTATGACACACGAACAATGGCTCATGTGACGTTCAATTTAATTGTGATAGATTTAATGTTTTGAAGCTGAACCTTTATCTGGTACTCTAATGTGATTTTCTTTACAGTACATTGGAATTCAGAATTTAATTAAGCCGAATTTTCGTATTCTCGATAAAGGTTTTGTTTCGTTAAGTATTTTTCAATTTAGAAAAAATGAGATTATCTACTAGTAAAGTTAAAATTTTCACAACTGGTTTAACGTAGCTGCTGTATAGTAAACTTTCATTGGACTTTGAATAATGCATTTTTAAGTTAAAATGGTATAAAATAACATTTTGAAATTGTTTGGAGAAAACGTACCACTAAAGAACAGAAAACTGCACAAACTTGTTTGCTACTTCAGGTTTACGTACAACATAAAATAATACAATCCGTGCATCACGACTAAATGCTTTGCAGTGGTTCACGGGACAAGTAATTTACTAGCGCCATTGAAGTATATTCAACCTTTGTTGCTGGAAAAAGCTTGATTACTCCTCAAAATAAATAAGTGAGCTTTTATCGCTTTCGGCATTTTAAATTTTTATGGAAACTAAAGATTGGGCTATCGATGCAATTGATAGATTTACAACAAAAATTAAAATCGCATTTAGGGCAATTGTAAATAAACTTGTCATGCGAGACTAAGAATTATTAGTATAAAATAGGAATGATTGATATGAAACATCAAAAAACAGTTCATAGCCAGGAGAAAGTTTTCTCCCGACCTTTCGGGCTCACTCAACCATTTGTCAGCTTCGCGGCAGATTAAAAACCTTAACTCTTTTTTCAATCGTGTGAAAACCTGAAAGCCTTTACTCAATTGCTGGAGTTTCCTGGTTTGAAGAAGCTTACTGATGAAAGAAATTATTTGGAAAGAGAAGCTCGTGGGTTCAAAAATATTCCATTATTTGCGAGAATACTTTTCGGTGTCAGTGATTAAATTTGAACGAATTCGATTCGTACATTTGCGAAAAATTTAGAATTTTAGAGTTACAAAAGCATCACTTTACAAACGTAGCTCGTAACTCGAAAATATCATCAGACTGAATGTCTTTTCAAAAAGACTTACTTGGCTCCCGAAAGCATTCAGAGAATTTTGAAAACGTAGTCCATGTTAGAACGAGATGGTACTGATTTTCATTCATTTTTGACGAGAAGGAAGTTGGTACGCGGGCGTAATAGCGTTGGTTGAATTTTAACATTTGAAGGAAGTTGCAGACAAACAAAAATTAAATTTCCTGTTCAGAAGCGAGAGCTAATGAAAAAGTGCAAGAGTTCCAGAGGAGGTCGATTAAATTTATTTTTTTACTGATGCCAAATCTACTTTAAAAACAGAGACACAGAGGAGGATCCAAAATATCGTAAAAATTAGAAGGAAGCCTGTGAAGTGAGCGAAAACAATTTTGTATGATTTCTTAGGAGAAATGATGACAAACTAATATGTCCTGCTTAGGGTTGCAATCCCGGGACAAAATGAAGATCCTATAATCCCGGGATTTGATGAACACAATCCCGAGAATTCCTGGGATCCCAGGATTTCTTCATATTTTTACATTTATGTTATTGTTATCTGTTGCCCATGCCCATCACAGCATTTGGCGATTTAGGGAGCGAAAAACCTTTGTCTGAGAATGATTCTCTAATGAATTCACTCTTTGTAACTGTATTTACTGACACACCATCAACTGCTACAAGCTTGGTCGCTTGTTCTTCCGGAGTTCTTTGTTGCACCTTTACGAAACTTATTATTTTTGTTTGTTCAAGTTTATTATTTTCACTGCTGCTCCCCCTTGCATAAGGGCGCTTTGTTCCAATACGAATTCTGTCTTCTGTGCAACTAGTTGACGCAACTGGGTCTACAGCTTCAGGCTTCACTATGTTGTGTTTGCTCTTTAGGTGACGTAACAAGCCACTGGTAGACCAGCCTTTGCAAAGTAAACTCTTGCCGCACTTTATACACTTCGCACTTTCTCCAGTTGCAAATTTAACATAGTATCGCCCCACAAAGGCTTTAGTTTCTACAACATCGGCCCTTGCCATTGAATCTATTACAGTCTATTCTTTATTACCTGCAAAACCAAACCACAAAATATATTGTGATGCAGTAGTTGAAGTATATTATGAGATAGTGTAGACTACAGTGTGTGTGGTGATGTAAATTGCAATAATATTAAAACACTAAAGTCCTATCTTGAGCTATATTAAGCAGTATCCTATCATATATTAAACAGCAAGATCTTAAGTTATTTTCTCATTCACATCTTGAAATATAAATACTATTTAGAATCCCGGGAATTCCCAGGAAAAAAGGAATTTCCGGACAGGGAAATTTCAGCCCCAAATCATCCGGGATTCAGGGATCCCGGGATGCAAATCCTAATCCTGCTCTTCTCCATCAAGGGGATGGCTGTGATAGCGCAAGGATGGAAGAAATTTTATAGGACTTGGAGCTCCTTGATTCTCTTGCTCCCGACCTCTAACTGACGATTTGCTGGAGTGTTAAAACTAAACATGTCCCAAGACTTTCTGACAGTTTTCTGTAAAAATTCATGCAAGTGAGTATTTTAGCTTTTAATTCTATTCGGCTGACTGTATTCACGTCTGACAACAAATCGAGCAAAAAATGTTATTCATGGAACTATATGATTACTGCGCGGAGAGCATGTGTGAAGAAGATTAGAAAGCACCAAAAGACCAATTTTAGATGTTCGCTGATTGAATATACTAGTTCTAGCTGTACATAAACAATAATTTATTATCCGTATTTCTTCTCATTACCTTAACAGAGGCGACTTCAATGAACTTTTCTTCAGTGGCGTAAGTCCTAGAGCCTGATGACCTTGCTAGTGTGAGGGTGACGGTGGCTGAGAGAGCGGGTGAGCCCGAGTCGCTAACCACGAGCGGGACAGCCAACACACCGCCCATCTCGCGGTCCACCTCGGCAGTCAGCGGCACCACCACGCCTCGGTCAGCTGATATTCTTCCTATTGGGGCACCAATAACCTTAAGTTCAGTGTGGAAGAATGTCACCATCACGCCTCGATCACATTATCAATGACCTCCAGTTCAATGTAGACGAATGCCACCACATCTAGTTTCGGTCTGCTGATTTTCTTTCTATTGGAGTATCAACAACCTCCAGTTCAGTGTAGAAGAAGGTAACTATCACGCCTCGGTTCACATGATATTCTTCCTATTGGTGTATCGGTAACCTCCATTTCAGTGCAGAAGAAAGTGACTATCTCGCTTCGATTAGCTGATATTTTTCCTATTGGAATATCAATAACTTCGAATTCACTATTCGGTAGTTTGTACTATATTATTGGGTTTCTATTGGGTTGTTTATTTTATGTATAGCTTATACTATGGACGAATGTAACTATCTCGCTTCGGTCAGCCGATATTCCTCTTATTGGGAGTTCAATAACATCCAGTTTACTATAAACGAATCTAACCAATCCAATCTAAAATAACTCCAGCATTGAAGTTTCTAAGCTTGAGAATAAAAAGCAAGGCGAAAATCACTACACGTACAGTCATTTTTATTAAAAATTATCAAATAAAACTGACCGTTTCTGACTAACTGTCCATCTTCAGCAAAAAATCACTGTAAAACTAAACCAAAAGAGGAAAAAATTAAAACACTAAAGAAGTATCTATCAAAATCTAAACTATGAAAAAACACTAACGAAGGTAAAATAATATAAGAGGAAAAAACTGACCAGCTGAATTAGGTGTTGGCAACATAAAGCAGGAAAGCACTTTGGGTATCATTCAGTATAGGTTTCTTTTTGTAAATATGCAGAGATTCGAGAAGGCGCAGATCTGTTCCGTAAGAGGTACCGGCCAAGATTTTAAAATCATTTAGGGAGACCGGAACATTGCACTCTTCTGCATTAGATCTAACAGAGGACAGTGGGGGGACCCAAGAGGATGACCAGTTCTGCAACTACGCCCAGCATGCTCCGAAACTCTAGAAACTCTAGAAACTCTAGTGGTTTAGAACTATAATTCTGTTTCGAGTTCATATTTGACATAGCTTCAAATTCAACTTAAACCCATGTCATGTTCCTGCACTCACTATCAGACAGCTGAAATTACACCAGCGCACAATCTGTAACAAAATTGGTGCTACGTTGTAAATACGTAGCTAAAGTAGTAGCTGCGACCTTGAAAATTTCGAAATCTGCTATTTAGATGTGAATGTTTCTTCTAATAATTGCTTTTTAAATCTTTAATTTTGTTTTGATTGTTGAATGTTGGAGATTGAATGAAAGGAGCGATACACTTCATTCTGCACAAAAATTTAACTAGCTCACAGGTTTAACATTTTCTTCAGTGATATAACGTGTCGTAAAAACAGTGAATGAGGGAAAAATACTTACAAGACTTTCATATATCCAAAAGGGAAAGTATAATACCTTCAGCATAAATTCGGATCTGCCAAAATCTTTTGCCTGAGCAAACGACATCCAAAGGAGGTGAAAGTTATTTCTTCTCTCGAGAGCTGAGCATTTAATTTTTGAGTCTAAGAAATACCATGAGACTAAGAATTTTAATTGAGAGCATTAAAAGAACCTTCGCTTTTCGCTCAGTTTAAATCTCGAGCAAAAAGGATCTCCATTTCCAGCTGAATAATTACAACTTTTTGTGTGCCGGTAAAATGCTTCCTAGGAACAGACGCTTAATTACCTGGCTCGTGGGTGATTTTCAAGAAACTTTGGAGCCCAACTTCCACTTCGGGGTCAACTTTCAGAGAAAAAGGTGGCCCATTACCAGCTGCCCAGTCGTCCGCGTCGTCCAGAGTGAGGTTGAAGGTTGACTTCGCCTTGGCAGGGCTGTTCGAGCCTAGCTGAGGCAGGCCGAGCACTCGGGGACTCACCAGCACAGGCGGGTTGTCGTTGATGTCCAGCACGGTCACCTGAGCACCCACAGGTGACCGTGAAAAATTTAGAATTTCAGAGTAAACCCACTAATCGTGGGTCGCTCGTACCATGGACTCGCTGATAAATTAACTTTTACTTCATACACGATGCGCAAGCAAGCTATAAGGAAATGCGAGTATACCGTAAGAACGTCATTTCTTTGTCGAGATCTTTTATCAGCAGTATATCATTTGTGAAGGATATACTATGTGGATAATAAATCGTATACTGTAATAATATAGATTGTTTGCCAATATTTTATCGTTTTGAATTCTGTTTGTCTTTCGAACTTAAGCCTGCGCCTACTCTGACGTACAGGCAATGTTGACACAAGATCCTCTCTCCCAGACCTTTTGACGGCAGTTTTTAATAGTGCAGAAAAGGCTGAAACGTCTCGTGTGATATTAGACAGAACGAAGAACAGAGCACATATGGTAAAATAATATCTGTAAATATGATTGAAAAGACATTGATTTTTTCAGGGGCATGGTTATTTGAAAAAATTTATCGATTGTGTTCGTTGCAACTCTAAAATTTTTAAAATGTGCGTTATTTGCCTCTCAAAAATACTGAGCAGCATCTTATTCTCATACTATGGTGATAGTTAATCGCATTCCAAAGTGTATGTTATTCGTATTCTAATGAGTCTAAAGAGTGTGTTGTTCGCATTCTAGGGATTCGAATTTAACTATCAATATTCATATGTGAATCCACTACGTTCGATACATGAGACAAAAACGTGCTTCAGATCGTATTACTATGCATTAAAACCCTTGCTGATCTAATCCCGTACGTCATTTGTTTACGTCAGATTCAAGTCTGCAACTATTTTGTGAGTCCTTACGTTAACCGACCACTTTGTGAACAAATGAGCCTACACCACATGCTATATGTATTAGTATGCTGCATACCTATACTTCGTTCTGATGAAACACGTATGAAACAAAGTCATACATCTCGTTCTTTGTCATATATTGCTGATTTTTGAACATATTAAGGTACTAAGAAAACATATGTTGAAGTTCATGCTGAAATGGAACCAAGCTCTAACCCATTTTTATCTTTCTTTAACGAAACATGAACAAAAATATGTCATCTGAAATGTATCAACCTCTTTCTTCTCTTAAACTTATAGATTTATCACTTCAAACTGATGTTAATGTTTTGCGTGAACAGTTTTCACACTACGTGAAGATATTTTTAGTAATGAAATCAATTTTTACTCGATAGCTTAGGTCTCGTCAATTTTTCTTCGGATGTTTTTATAGTTAATAACATTTGAAAGTTTTTTCATCTAACAGTAAATCGATTTGCCCAGCATTTCGCAAACTTCGATCGCATCTCAACTCTGTAAGATAGCGTTTTTTAAATGAAAATGTTGTTGTAAATTTCTCCTGTTACATAGTTGATGCGTGAATTTCAGAAATAATTCTAACGTACAAACGTAATCTCTCTTCGAAGACGATATAAGCTCGACAATACTTGAAATTCAAAATTAAAATGTTATTACAGGGTATTTTTTAAAAGGTTTCCTTTTTACTCTCACATGACAGAATGAATGCTTTTCTCCCAAGGAAATGTTCTAGCTACCATTGATGGATGAAAAAAGTCAAATAATGGTGAAGAAATTCTTATTTTTTAAACAATTCAAACAATTTATTTACCACAAGCGATACAGAAGTTCATTGTTTCTTAAGTCTAGTACAATGGTAAAATTTGAGTATAGCTACCTGTAGGCCCGAATAAGTTCAGTGACTTGTAGGTCATCACACCATTAACGCTATTCTTAGGAGTACAATTATGCTTAACCTAATTCACTTAACCGAGTTGCAAAAAACACTGATTTTATTTCTTTAAATTTTAATAACACGTTTCCACAATGCTTGTTAAAAGCGTTTCATTATGAAAGTATACCATCTTATAGAATTTTTTTTTCGGTATAGGTCCTACGCGGTAACATGGAGTTTTAAAATTGAAATATTTTTTGAACGAACGCAGTTATGAAGCATGATTATTATATTATACCCTAAATTAAGCAGACCTTTTGCTCTTCCGAAGAGAAAATACTTCTCAGTGAGTTGAACTATAGTTTAGAAAAGTGATGTTTGAGGAGGAGAGAAAATTGCCATCGTGTACTCTATGAATTGACTAACGTTACAAGTACAGTCGAACGCCCCTAAACCGTTTGTTACAGGGCCGACAAAGGTGCGCCGTCGACGTTTTCTTATCTATTGTCAAGTGTAGAGCTAGAGAAGACTTGTCTTTGAAGTGGAATGAATTCTTTTTTCAAAAGGACTGGCAACGAAAGGGTATAGAACGCAATATCATGGAGTGGTGAGAGCGTAGCAGTGAAGAATGTTATCTGTTCCGCAAGTCTTGTTTGAATGAAAGGCAAGCTCTATCAACCTTTTGGTAGTTATTGCGAGTGCATTTTTGCGAAATTTCGAGCTGTTGTTTTTACTTCCAGAACTTACCCACGCTGTCGCATGCAAATGCGATCGTATTTATGACTTTTAATTTAATTGAAAAGAAAAAAAGAAAGAAAGAAAACAGTATATATCCAATAAAGTTTAAACATGTAATGTTTACAACATTGGCCTTTAAAATATCGTAACATTAATCCTTGGTTGTTACTTACACATGGGTATCGTAATACCCATGTCACATGTTGAAACAAAAAATGAGTGAGAGAAAAACACGTAAAATGCGTTCCTTCTATGCGTTAATCTGATTTCGACAATGCAAATAGATACAAGGAACTAAAAAAACATAATCCTAGCGACGCATTGTCGAAAACCCAGCTTTTTTATATATTGAAACATGAGCGTAGGAACATAGAAACTAGTGATATGAAGAATTGATGTTTACAAGTAAAATATCCAGATTTCATTTATTTCACGTTTAAGACTGTGAGGCCGACATTCGAGACTTGGGACAATTTTTCATTCTTACGCATCAACTAGTGCGCCAAATGATTAGCCTGGAGAAAATAAAATATTTACCACAACAAAAATTTACCATTACTTCGTCAAAGACATGAGAAGGATTGTTGTACAATGCTAGCCATAACATTTTCAACACAGCTGGAACTGTCCGAAAAGTTATATACCTAAAATAGTGTTGTCATATGTAATGTACTCACGAGCGTAAGAAACAAAAAATTGCCACACAAGACTGAGAAGAAGATTTTAAGACCGGAAGATATAATAAAGATATTATAAAGATATTACAAAGGACGAATTACATGGCCTTTTAAAATTTTTAAGAAAAACGTAAAAAGGCTAAAATTCCTTAACATCCTTACTTTATACTCACACATGGGTGTCGTAATGCCCATGTCATTCGTCAAAACAAAAATGATTGAGAAAAAATCACAAAAAATACGTTCCCTGCGTTGCTTCAAATATAAGTGACTAAGAAAACATAATCCTAGTGGTGCATCGTTCGGTCTGAAAATGGAGCTCCATCAGTGTTCTACTAGTGCACGTATAAAATAAGCTTTACCATCGTGTTGGTCTGTAGGAATTAATGTAAATATACTTACTCTGTTAATAGCTACTCCTGATATTTTAAATTTTTTAAATTTTCCAGCTCCACTTTGTATCAATAGAATTCAAGCGCTGTTCACATCTATGCTACACACACATAATGTTTGGTTCAGATCATAGAGAAAGTGAAACTCTTGTTTTCAACGAATTCTTTGATGTACGCGTAAATCTATGTTCATGCAAGTCGAAAATCCTAGACATTTAACACATAATTTTCATTATGTGAATTCCTCATCGCATTTGAATCATCGTAGTGGTTCATTTTGAGTTCTACTTTCCGTTCACTGATTAGCAGAGAGAGAGAGAGAGAAAGCACATGGTCACTCACGGTTAGCGTGGCGGTGGCAGTGTTGGGCGGGTCTCCGCTGTCCCAGGCGAGCACCAGCAACTCATGACTGGCCGACTTCTCGCGGTCGAGCACACGCGCGAGTCGCATTGTTCCTCCCGTGTCGATTGCGAATACTCCCCCGGGATCACTTGGTGGTGAGATGCCGTAGCTTACTAACCCTCCTGAACCCTGACGCAGGGCAAAATCAAGTTTGTATTTCAATGCGCTATTCTATTACAATTCTGCTCAATCACATTCTAGTGATAACTGTGAAGTATCCACAGTGAAAGTTAAAGAAAATAAATTATCTCAAATGTTGAACAAAAATATTTTTTCGTACCAAGTAATTTCAGAACTAGAATTACATGACCTTCTATTGACGGCAGTTGAAACTTCAAATCAGAATTTGGAGAATAAGTTCTAATTATTTTAACTTTAATTATAATTACAATTATAATTACAATTATAATGTTTGCGTAGGATCCAAGGGAAATGAAATCATGTGGCAAAAGTTTTTTATGCCTTGAAATTCAATAACATAAAATGTACAAGGTATTATTTTATAGAAATTACTGTTAGAAAGACGCTTACTGTGCATTTTTCCTCTAGTGTTTTCAAATAATGTAATGCCTATTTTATCTGAGAATTCTTTGATAACTCCCCTCACAGCTTTCACCATAATGTTTCCAACGAATTCACCTTCGCCTTCCATTTGCCCCGGTGCCTGCCTCCAGAGAACAACGAGTGCCCTGTGTGGCCCATCGCCCGCCTTGAATGATGACCTCCCACTTGCGCGCAGTTCGAATAGATGATGCAGATTTTCTCAGAACGTCCTACACTGCACTTGAATTATTCTGTCAGACTTCATTGTCTTACAGCACTCAAAGCTTCATTCGTTGAACTTGCCGTACACAGTTTCAGTTACTGACTATTTTGAGCTAGGGCAATTTTGAAGTCAATGTCATGTGTTGATTTGATTTAATGTTAACGCTGTAAGTGAGCATGCGTTTTAGAGAACTCTTAAATTAACTTTCACAATAGAATTTTTGTCGTCGTTGAACAACTTAATAACTTAGTGTTAACGGGAATAATCTTAAGCTTGTTATCGGACTACAACTTTTCGTCCCTTTTATAGCTTCCTCAATTGCCACGGAGAAATCCCTAATTCAAAAAACAGTAATAGGAGGTACACGAGTAAACGATTACTTCACCTCATCCTGGTCAGTAGCAACTAGCGTAGTGAGCACAGTTCCCGGCGCAGCGTCCTCGGACAGTTCCAAGTTTTGCTGCAGGCTGTCCTGCTCGAATTGTGGACGGTTGTCGTTAGTGTCCACTAGATGGATTGATACGGTCGCCAGGCCTGTTCTTTTGTGGTCGTCCCAATTGCCTTCACCCTGAAAAGAATTGGGAGAAGTGGGACGTAAGGAAGTGAGTAGGCAGGAAGGGATCACCAGTAGCGCTCTCCTTACGTTGTAATTTAAAGTGAGGACAAAAGCCAGTGAAGTTTAATGACGCAGGACTACGATGGTAACACGAAAACGAGGATACGTATTTGGTTTTCGATCGGGATGTAGAGACGTTAAGCAAAATCATAAGTATGCTCATGGCAAGGAATAAACTACCCGAAAATTGTGTGACGATATCTTGAGCCGATTATACCCGTACTTTCGAGCAATAACATGGCTTGGATAGAAACATGAAAACGAAGCCATCAAGCATAGCAAATCTCCAGTGAATTGTTACTGACCAAGCTACTTCATAACTATTAGTCCACAGTTTGCACCACAATGAGATTGGAAATGATTCAATATGATTGCAAAGCAATGAAATTGACCGCAATTTGCAGAACTGACGAAATAATCCACGTCGTTGCTGGGAGTACAAAACAAATTGATGTATTTTAGGTGCTTTTCAGTTGGAAGTTACGCAGCAGTCCATGGCTAAGAGCAGAAAAGTTCGGTAAAATGAGCCACTATCCGCTGACTACTTCATCTATATTCTTTAGGTATTTCATTTCCTTTTAAACATATTTATTAAAAATTAATTCCCGATAAAAAAGTGCAAAACGACAAACCTCTTGAAAATCATCACATTGTTTTTCACTAACCTAAAACTGCACACTCAGTGTAAAATATAATGAATCTAGAAGAAGCAAGTTGAAGTGAAGATAAAGTTAAAGAAATCATGATTTAAATCAATACAGGTTGTTCAGAAACTCGAAATTATCGGCAGGCTCGCATCGTTATTATTCATGTACGTTTACGACACAGTATTTTACAGCCCATCGTTAAGTTTGTCTAAGACGGATGATCTTGATAATTTCCCGATCAGCGAGTTTAAATAGATGCATGAGAGGAACTTCATGCCTTCAGCAGCGACGCAGCTGACCTGCATGTTACATTATCCTGCCTTCATCTCCAGCAGCGGCCAGGACCTGTAGCCTGAGCTCTGGGTCAGAACAAAGCGCGTTGTGCTCTGGCAAATCTGCTGGCCCAAGCACGACCATGTTCATTGTTTCCTTAGAATAGTATTGATGTCAAATCTTAACCAACAGGCAGGCGTTCCAGTCCAGTGGGTGAGACCCAAAGATAACTTCTTTGAGATTGCTTATGTGTGGATGATTTCTATCTGGTCAGATGGGACTTGTTTTTTCAGTTTCTATGTTTTGAGAACGAATTCTATCTAGAAGTTCATGCGTATAAAATATTTTATAATATTGGCTCCACATCAACGATGCATGAATAATTTTTCTATTTTACTTTTCCCATAACAAATAACCTAACGACGTGGTATAGATTGTGTCAGGAGACGCTAGCCTCGGTAAACTAAAAATTTGCTCATTCATTCTATTATTAAAATTTGAATTTAATTTAGTCTGACTTCCTGAAATATATAGTATTCCCAAAAAGCAGCATATTACTTGTGTTCACATCTTTGTTTCGGCTCTATCAATACGCGGTTCATACAGTCTTTCCTTTTCCTCTACAATACAGCGGGGAGAGTTTATGGGCTGACTCTATTGCTTCGGCTATATTTACATCCATAGCTGGGCTTCATGATCGGTCAAACGTCAAGTAAACGAAGAACTTACGTTAGTTCACCGTACAGTAAGTATTAAAAGATAGTTTAATTTTTAACCTTATTCACCGGTAGTGGCTACACAATGCCTGAGGTTCCCTGATTCAGGGCTCTTAGAGTTAACCATTGGAGGATTTTCTGATAAAATGTACGAAGCAAAAGTAGTTATGAGAAGTATGACACCATAATGAAGATTATGACTCGGAAACCTCACAGTTTCCCGTTTCATATTAACGTTAACGTCAAAATTTTGATCAGCTCTAAAATAAACTTGCTCGGAACTTATTCGAATCTCTATTCTACTCTTACTCGACTCTATAATCAGTATCAAATACGGCTGCTTAAACTAGTAATATCTAGCTGAAGAATTAAAGAATCTTTTGTTGAAAAACATTTTGAAGAATTATAATAATAAATGATTTACTTGCAGGTAAGCGGTTCAAGAAATCATGCAGGGAGATTTGGACAACAAAAACTAGCTTCCAGGCATTACAAGTAAAGAAAAGCTTAACTGTTTTGTTGCTCAGGTAATATTTTGAATCATTTCATATAAGCTCAAAAGTGATTTTTCTCAGCCATTTGATGTCATAAGCGAGGTCATAATGTATTCAATATTTGCTCATCGTTATAACTAATGCAATGTCAAAATGAGATAAAATTTAAAAACTTTCTTTGATAAATTACAAACTGTTGTTTGGAATGGAAGCATGCTTCAAGCGATGATGCAACAATGATGAAACTAAAACATTCACGGATCATGATATCGCCAATCGCCATCGCACAATCATGTCAGGAAATTTTGATCCGTGCGCGCAGTATTCGCAAACGGGAATATGACTCTACGCTGCCATTACCGCAGGCTGAACAATCAGTGCCGTGGCTGACCACATCCACTGAGCGGATTACTCGACCCGACCACAAACTTGAGGCTTGCCATCACCTGTGTCGGAACTGCCTCACTCAACAAATGCTGCCGGCATAGCCACTAGGGAGGCTTAAGACTTCGACTTTACGCTTCTACTACCGTGAAACCTGACTGGTAAATCCACGGAAATTCACCGTCACCCTAACATTTATGACCTCCGGTCCGTCATTGTTGATATGCACGTGCATCAAAAGGACTTTTAGAATTGAGAATTGATTCTTGTGAAATATTACGGGTCCACGTTAATGTGAATGAATAGTTTTTTAATTATTTCAGCTACATCGCTGGTTTCAACATAGCTATTCTGCATACCACTCACTCACATATGATCGCAACTTTGGCTAAAACCTGCTTGACCTCGACCAGGTCAAGGCTTGGTCATAACATGATGCATATGAGCGCTCATAAATGTAGGAGTTGAACTTACATCATTTGATGTCTTCACCAAATGACGAGCAGATGAGCACGTCTGAAATTTAAATCAACGTGTGTTGAGCACACCTGATCAGAGGTACAAACTATTCAAAGTTGAGACTAACCTGATCAGAGACTGAAAATATCGAGAGTTGAGACTAGCCTAATCAGAGACAATCAGAAACTTGAGCTATCGGCAGTGGCGACTAACCTGATCACAAACCAAAACTATAGGCAGCTCAGACAGACCCGTTCAGTGATGAAAACGAGAGGCAGTTGAGATTTATTTCACCAGTGACCAAAACTATAGAGGCAATTGAGTCTGACCTGACCAGAGACGGTCAGGGACTTGAACCTGATCAGCAACCAAAACTAGAGGGAACTGAGACTGACCCGTTCAGTAATGAAAACAAGAGGCTTATATCACCAGTGCAGAGATGGTTGAGACTGACCTGGTCCGTGACCTGGACCTGAAGCGACAGCCCAGCTCTGTGCGCCTGGTCCTCGTAGTTGAGGGGGACTTTGGTCTTGAGGAGCGCGCCGCCGCCCTCTGGCCTGCCCTGCACCGTCACCAGCTGCCACCCCCGCCCGCTGCCCGGCACCACCTGCGCTCGGCGGCACACCCGTCGCTGTCAGGTGGTTCGTGTGGCTGTTGTTGTTGTTGCTGTTGTAACTGTTGAGTGGCGTGTGTGGTGCTCCCTGGTGTGGTTGTTGGTGCTGTTGAGTGGAGTGTGTGCTCTCTGTTTTGGCTGTTGAGTGGTATGTGCTCACTGTTGTGGTTGTTGCTGTTGAGTAGAGTGTGCCAACTGTTGTGGCTGTTGTTGCTATGTAAGTGGTGTGCGCTCAGAGTTACAACCACTGCTTGTCCGATGAACTGTGAGAGCTTTTAGATCTGTTTTCATTGTTAGAATTTGAAGATTGCCAAGATTTTTCAAAGCATCATAAGATATCCAATTACGACAGATGGTGATTTTGTCACCCACATAGAAATGAAAATCATTTTCGAAAAAAACTTGTGGCTGGCCTGATATTTTACGCAAGCGAAATTCACTGATAACTAGAAGAATTTTTGCAGAACATGTTTCCTCACGAGCAATATCGGTATATTGTGTGGCTGTGACACACACACTTTTAATCTCCAACTGCTATATTAGCAGATCGTTGAGTTACCATACGACTTTTTCGATGAGAGTTTGACATTAGTTCAACCCCTCATAATATGTCATTTCCGACAGGACGACCCTACTAATCGCGAGGCTGATGCTATTACCTATCGCTGTCACCATACGGACAATTTGCTCATTGACATTTGATGGCAGAGTGGGCTGCGGGAGATCACGTCTCCGCTGAGCCTTGGCCACACCAATAATTATTGCACGCCTCTCCAGCGGAAATTGCTTGACGATATTGCCCGCCCTCATACAACGAATAATTATATAGATGAAAAGATGCAATGCAAACTATCGGAGGTTTTGAAAGACGAAACAGGAACTAACTGAGCAGGACAAGATGCAGTTGAATATTTCCGTTCGGATAAGTTTAGAAAATGAGCTTAAAAATTTGAACTGAGAACATGTTAGTTGCGTTATTTGGTTGCGCGATGATTGAATTAAATGCAATCGAAGTTGAACATTAGTTAATAAAATAGTGCTTTCTATGTTTGGCAAGCGTAAGTAAAATGAAGCGACACAAACTAACGGAACTCCTAAGTTTATAAAAACTAATCAACTAGCTATGGATGATTTATTGTTATGTGAAATGTTATACTACTTACAATAATCTTCTGGAAATCAGAACAACTTTATGAACAAAAGAGTGACTGTTTAATAGTTCGTTTGTCACTGAATCAAATGAGGAAGCCGTCTGAAAGAAAATGGACCGCGAACATATACAAATTTACGTCAATTCAGACTGGAGCTGGGCGAGCGTCTCGTAAATCATCCTTTAGCACTTTCGCCACGACGTTAGCCGCCGATGGTCAAAGAGGGGATTTTCATATTGCTGCTGACAGACCAGTAGTCACGAACTCAATTTTTTGTAAATACTAATCAAATCTAAATGAAGGCACTATTTAGTTAATGTTGGCTATTCTCAAAATTATTTACTACAATTAACTAAAAAGTTGAGTCGAATAATGAATTTCAGTTTAACCCATCGCGGTAAACAAGTTAAAGCTACGCCACGTGTCGCATAACAAAGACTGCAAAACACGAAGCCATGATTTCGTGTTCCCTGACCCTGTAGGCCGGTCTGTTGGCGCGGTCCGGGTCGGTGACGGGCAGCACGGCCAGCACGGCCCCGGCGGGCTGCCCCTCCGGCACCTCGATGGTCCACTCGGTCCGAGCCCAGCGCGGCGGCACGTCGTTCACGTCCCTCACGTCGATCTGCACCGTGCACGTGCCTGGCGTTTGTAAGACGAGAACGCAATTGAACTTAATTGAAAGAGAACGCATGAAAGGCTCTTTGTTTGAGCGTTGCTCACTGGCATCTAGTGCATTTTTGACTCGCGTGGGTTGTGAAGTGGCCAAAGTTCATGTCAGGAACACTTTCATATGTTCGGGCTTTAGGTCTCGGAGTATGACAATTGTGTAATCCATCGTGTAATGTACCTGGAAAGTGATGCATGTTTGACCGTTAAATTGAAAAAGTTTATTTTTGCCACGGGTATGCCAGATGCCTTGTTTTTACGTTTGAAGATTAGATTAGTAGCAAAGAAAAAAAGCCGAGAAATCAAAATCGGGGAAATCGAAATTCGTTGATTGGGTGAATGAACTCTATATCATCATGATCTTTCATTTCAAAACCGCTTTCTTGGCCATTGAAGCTTTATCATTAAAAGCTTTCAATCTCAACAGACAGAAAAGCAGCACAACGGTTTTAGTTCGTGAGAGTGTTAAGAAACTTCATTGCAATAGAAAAACACTGATAACCATTTTGAAAAAAAATTTCTAATGAATGCTTTGTAGAACCAATACGAACAGTTAGTCTGAACAAGTACTGTAGATGAACCAGAAAACCCATCCTCAGTCTGAGGATGGGTTTTTATGATCTGAAACGTTTCTTTTTATTTGATATTCTTAGCTACGTTGGTTTTCCTTTTTATCCTGAAAGTCTGAAAAAGTGGATTGAAGCAGGTCCTGAGCCAGCCCATGCATCCATAAATTTCCTTAAAAGAAAATGTTGTAATGTTTTTTAAGGAGATTGCTGAAAATCAGACTGTGCTGCTAATTACTGTAACTGCATCTGTGCTGACCTTTTATTTAAGTTTAATTGTCAAGGTTACGTTCGAAATACATGTGCAGATCTTGGGTCGAAATCAATATTATTGAATTTCATTGTATAGTCTGAATGGTAATCTATAATCGTATATTCTGAATCAAAATATTTCCAATGTCCATTTATGATGATGCGCCGCCGTGTTCACGTCAGGACCAGTGTAACATTTCCAGTTCTCTTATTTCATCGTTCTTATACCACTTGGAAAGAAATTTGTCAAGTCCTTGTAGTGTGAAACCAGTAAAACTTAACAATTCTTAGTCCTGAGCAAAGCGTTATTTCTCGTTGAAGTGTACTTCACACGGTGTTGTGGAGCTTTTCAAGTTAATATTTGCCGCTTATCAAAATCTCCCAGTGAAGAGTGACGAGGTATTGGGGATCTCAGCCATTCTCCACTTTGTCCCATAAATTGTCAACGGCAAATAAATCTGGAGGCGGCGGCCACTTCGGCCAAGAAGATGATGCTTAACTTTTCTTGAACCATTTACGGCTTACATGAGCATTATAGACACAAGTGCGCCAGCTTTTTATTAACATGATGTGTCTTTAACGTTACATTTTATTCAAGGTTTCGGTTAGATTTTTTTAACGAGCACGTGGTCACTTAAAAAAAATGTCGATATATTCAAGCGAAACGTTACACTTGAGTAATTCAAAAGATTATGCCACAATAATGTGACCGTACAATGTAGTCTCAAAGCAACACAACCCGTGGAAGCTTGAACTGTACAGTACCGGGGCATTTGGTAAAGAAATCAAAGCCTTGTACGTATGGTGCCCGTCCCTGTTTAGCAATATACCGCCGTAATGGAATAGGATAAATTTTAATTTGCATGCGAACTGTGAACTTTTATTCAGCTGTGCTTTGAAATCTTTTGATATATCAAACTGTATCTTTCGTTTTTGATTCACCAGCTTCTTATTTTTGTCCTCGCAAGTGTTTTGTTTAAATTCCATGTTTGTTAGACTGCTCAGACTGCTTGATATTTACGTTCTGGACACCGCATGCTAAAATGAGTTTCCATGCGACATTAGTTGGCCAGGTCATAAACGAGTTTCACAGGTTTGATTTCTCTTTTTCAGGGAACGCATGTGACGTATTTTTAAGACGGTAGGTTTGCTATTATTTTAACTGAACACCGGATGTCACCCACTAATCCCGGAAATTGAGTAATGGTTGCTTGCTCTGTTCGAAACTCTATTTTTGTTATTCCGGACACTTAAGCCAGAGAAACAACAACAACCTCATCGGTCCTGCGTAACTTCTAAACTGCCTCGAGTGGAAATAGCTTACAGTTTTCTGGAATTTGTATCAGCGTCACTTTGTGGTAGGATCTCATTTTCAAGTAGATGAGTTTTAGGGTTTTGATCAGAAACTTTTATCAACATTACTGGGGTCATTTCTTTTAAAACGCTCAAATTTAATTGGAATGAACAGATCAAACCCACTTTTAATATATTACAAACACACTTGAACGGAGTGAGACAACCGATGACCCAGGAGATAATAATATGAGTGCCCTTTGACCTCGTCGTTGAATGACTGAAAAAATTAAGTTAGAGCAGCTCATGACACACACGCACTTTTAAAAATTTCAACGAGACTTATTTTTCGAAATTGCGAAAATTGAAATTTCATTTTTCATCTTTAACGCTAACATAGAAAACCACTTTAATTTTTTGCCTAAAATTGTTGTTCAAGTTGCGTTTGATAATATTATCCGTTTACTCTTGAAAAAAGAAGAGAAAAAATAGAGCCTACGTATTTCTTCGTATGTCTCACTAATCCGTGACAGGCCAGTAAATATAAAACATGCACTGTCACGTGCTTTACTCCACTCCGACTTGATTTCACTCCACTCGACGTAATCTCGATGAGAATACTATGAATTATTATAACATCTTTTCGCTTGAAAACTAATTGCTTCTATTGAAAATAGTTCTTTGCTGAAAACAATTTGCACGCTTGAAAATGAATAGTTATCACTTCCCTTCGCTTGAAAATAAATTGTTATCACTTCTCTTTGCTTGAAAACCAATTATTTCGCTTGAAAATAAATTACTATCACTTCTCTTCGCTTGGAAATAAATTGCTTCGCTTGAAAATAAATTGTTATCATTTCTCTTCGCCTGGAAACAAGCATTGCAGAAGTGTGACTGCCTTCTCTGACAGCGTGTTTCGCTGACAGACCGAGATTTCTATAGAAGTTAAACAGGAGTTATCAGGTAAGTGTCATTCACATTCAGCTATAATGCTTGTGTAATTTTTATGTACATCATTTTTTGAAATACGCTGGATACGGGCTGAAATTCGTTCATAAATTATTTTAAAAATTTACAAATGTTTCTTATTCTAATTCGGTAGTCGATCATTTTCCTAACAAACAAAGATTTCGTAAAATTTATTTTCGGGAAAATTCATCGGCAATGATAAATTTTGCATTTCTAAATCTGTTCAAGAGGCATATTGTTCTCTTAAAAACTGACGTTGGAAATGAAACAAAATTATTTCAGACTTCCTCAGAATTTTCATTGGTTTCAGGTTTCTTCAGAATGTTATTTTGAGTTTCAACTACAATAAAGCGACGGCAGAAAAGAACGCTCGTGATTTGCAGCGCAATCGAAGTCTCCGGAGCCGTCTGCACGGAATATCGAGTAAATACTTTCCACTTCTTCCCTGGTTATTTCAGGCTAAACGTCGTTGCAGCAACGGTGCTCTACGCAAGGTAGAGACCTTCTAAATCGCTTAGGGCTACGAGTGTAAGCCTGATTTTACCACCTGCAACACCCGCAGAAAGACCCATTCGTAGCTGTCAGAGAATTTCTTTGTCCATTTTTCCAGCCGATATTTGGGCTCGTTTACTCGCAAAACTTCAACGTTCTCGACTTCTATCTGAGGAGCGCGCTGGAACGAGAGACCAACAGATCCAGCTGCTTCTCAACGGTCAGGCAGAGCAGGTTTAAATCGGGAGCCTGGGGTGATGGAGTTGTGCACAGTTTCAAGGGCACCTCTACAGTACGATAGACTAATCTTGTGAAGACAAGAAAACATATGTGCAACCAATAGCACTCGGAAAACGAAGAAAACTCTAATTTCGTTCATGCGGCAATCTGAAAGAATACAGTTCGTGATGGGCAACGTATTTGTCGCAAATACCTCGTTGTTTTGAACCTAACTCTAGACCACCATACGCTTCACGGTAAGAAATCAATCACGTTTGCTCGAGACACTGAACTTCGTTACATACTGCTTGGATACGGCATAAAATTCACAGTTTATGATTGAAGACCCGGTACGAATGAACTGAAATATATGATGTAATCGAGTACTCATCAGTATAGTTGGTCAATTAATAAATTGCGTGCGCAGTTACCGGAGCTGGTGAAGCTCTGAAAACCGAAAATTGCTCACAAAAGGCGCAGGATGTTTTTGAGATAAGCTACTATCTCACTGGGGGCAAAAATAAATCTCGTAAAATTTCAGATCGATCATCACAATAACAGAAGCCGAACGCTGAGCATCACCTTTAAGCCGTGAGAAAGATTTCATTTTTCACGTCTATTTCATCCGTACAAACATCGAAATTAGGCACCGCGGTTTATACTCTGAATTTAGTTCCCAGTCGATTTTCCTTCCCATAAATCTTTGCTAATCGTATTTGCTCTTTTGCTTGAGAGTAACAATTTCACCGTCAATTTGATTTATTTCGTTACTTTTTCTTTTATTTTCAGTTACAAATTCAATGCGTACAAAATTTAACGAGAAGGACTTCGAACCTGCGAAGAAACAACATAAAGTGACTTCAACATTGATTCATATTTACGTTTCATTCAACACTCGAGCCTTTTCGGGCAAGAAGAATTTTTGCCATCCAATATTTCACGAATTTCAACAAGAAAATGTTTGTGCAGCCGGGGAGGCTCATTTCCTATTGCTTCTCTGCAAAAATAGCAATTGCGCCTCTGGTCATACTTATGTCGAGAACGCGCCACTTGTTGCTCCTGGCCTGGAAGACCGGAGGTCGTGTGGCCCTGTGCTGGTGAGTGCAGTCAAATATTCATGTTCGGAAGTGAGCAAACGCATTACCACTGAGCCATCTGTAGCTCGCCAGTGTAAAAATAAAGCATCACTGCTTTACTCATACCATTTGTAATCTTCTGCTAAGCCTCGCACATCACCTAAAAATGCAGATTGCATGAGCAACTCATTTTCGGATCACAAACACAAATATTCCTTCCATGGTCCACACTGATTCACTCCACAAAAGAGAATAAAGCTGTACCTTGCAAACCGCCTCCGTCAGTGGCGGCGAGCAGTAGCCCGTAGCGGCCGGTGTGCTCTCTGTCGAGGCAGCACAGAGCTGTGCTGATCTCGCCGCTCGTAGAGTTTACTGTGAATATTGGCCGCCCACTTGCCTCATCAATCACATTCTTCTGCAGTGAGTACACGAGTCGAGCGTTGCCTGCTTCATTAGGGTCGTCATGATCGTGCGCTGTCACCGTGACCACCGGAGTACCTGTGCAATACAGCCGCAAAACATAAAACACGGAACAGAATGATTGCCAATCGTACGATGGTTCCCACTAACGAGACCAAAATTTTGCAATATTTGTACTAGTTTAAAATATGCATGTCATAGTCATTATGGATAGTATAAAATGAGGTCCTCTTCCGTCAACACTTGCTGAATGTTATTACCTCATTATTCAACCTTTTTTTTTTATGTACAGAAATCTTGATGATACCTCAAAATTCAATTTCCGATGTTTGATGTTTAATAAGTGCATCGCTGCCGCTTGATTGAATTGAGCCTCTTTTATGTATCAGAGCACATTTGATCTAAAATGCGTACGTGCACTTAAGATAGAAAATTCAGAAATTTGTTTGCTGTAATTTCAAGTTGGACATAACACAAAGAAGTGGTCTGTTTGTGTACAGAGTGAAGTAAAGTGAGACACACTGCGAGAGGAGATGCTCAATTGTGTTCTGGAATAATTTATGTCCCCAAGTTCAACCCACGAAAGTTTTTATGTCGCGAGGAAATGCACGCGAGTGACAGACTTGAACACAAACTGCAGCTCGATCCCGCCACCTGCAGATGACAAGCGGAAGCGTAACGATGTCTCAATCGACGTGAAAGGAAAATTTGCAAAATAAAATAACTCGGCAACCGTCTATTGATTTCGAATTTATATGACACGAGTGTGACTTGTATGCTAAGAAATGTTAAGAATAAAGGTCGTGACTGGTAAAATGAGCATCACGGCCCCCAGATTCATTTTGAATTCTAGCGTCCAACCAAGGTGTACAAAATTTACTAAATTACGCCCTTAAGTTTTTCTAATAAACATAAAATCGGGAAAGATATTTTCTTACGTCGTAATTTTTTCCCTAAATTACGAGAGCTAGAGGTCATGCTTGCAACACATTCTACTCAGTTCTTGTGTTTGTTCTCTATTTAAAGGCAGCCAACGGTCATCGGAGGCCGTGCCGCTGAAAGCGAAAACAAGACTGTTTTTGCTCCCGGCGCACATTCATTCATCGCATGCATAGACTCAACTGGAGTGCGTGCACAAAAGATCATTTTCTAGTATTGACGTTAATGTAGTAAAAGTACTTAAACCAACAGAGGGTGTAAACATCACGATGACGATTACAACACTCTGACACACGCACGCCACTGCGTGAAAACTGCAGGCTGGCGAGACAATTCTGAGTACATTGACGGCCCTCTCAAAGTTTGGCCAGTATCATCTTCCGCTTCGGGATGGTTTAAGCGGATGAGTAAATTCTGATACTCAGTTCATTCAAAGTGCACATTAGGTGCAGTTGTACTTCCAAGACCTGATGTCTGAGGTACGCTAGTAATAATGATAGGTCAGACAAAGTGCACTCTGGCGTCTATTCCTTCAAATGAATTAATTTCAATTGATTAAAAAGTTCCACAATGATGAGGGTTTTTGATGAGTCTCATATAATTAAACGTCATTATGCATAATAAATTAACTTGCCCCATCAGATAGAAGTTCATTCGTTACATGAAAGCCTCTGCCATGTCTCGTAACGTAATTGAATATTGATCGAAAAGTTTTATTATTGGTACGATTAATTTGCTTTTTTGTTTAAAATACAATCGAACGATCAAGGAACAGCAGGAACTAATAGTCAAGCTGAGTATTTTGTGCCTCTGCTGGTGGACATTTTGACATAAAATTTTAGTGTTTCCAATTTGGAAGGCCGTTCCACGATTGTTTCACTGAACATTATTTTGTGCGGAATTATTGATCCATGTATTCGACTTCATTGCTGGCATAATTTCATTGCTGGCATCAAACAAAACTTTTGATGAACCGTTTGGCATAGAACTGTGAAGAACTTCCAATGATTTTTTGGTCCTCTGATTTGTGAGTCTCATAAGTCTGCTTTTCATTTTATGGGCGGAAGAGTGACGGTTGTAGGATATTGGGAGCCAAAACCTTAGCTCCGCTTCAAATTGATGTCGAAGCAACTCACAAATTTTGTCGTTTCTCTTTCAGTAAGATTTGATCTCTCAGATGATCTTTTGATTGCGGATACCACAATCTTTTATTCCGTAATGACGAAATTGTATTTGTTTCAATAAATCAAAGACATCACCAGTGATTTCGACGGAGTAGAGCAGCAGGGGTGCACTTAGATCAAAGAGTAAGAGAGGCCTCAGTTGAATACCTGGGCGAGCCAATAATCACTCCTAAGGATTGCATTTCCCAAGTATCTGGCTCGATAATCGTAAGACTCCTGTAATCAACTCAGATATTATGTAATTCGTATACAAAGCTAAGTTAGACCTAAACGTGAGACGCTCACGTAGCGTAAGTATCAACTGACATGAGTGCTATAAAAACAGTGGCGAGAAAATTGATGGAATCGGAATTAATTTTGTCTTTCGCGTGAGTAGGCAGCTCTAGTTATCACTAATGAGCTATCTGTATGAAGGAGATCTACCTTGGCCATTTTGCAATCACAACTGAATGAAACAATACTTTAGTGTCCGACATTATTGACCACAAGTGCGAGTTTCTAGCTAACTAAATTTTACTTCAGGGAATAAATTTCATTATTGAAATCGCTGAGTAATCAACAAATCTATTGAAATTATGCCAGGGATTAGAATATCATTCTTTTACTTTGAGAGGTAGACTTAATTATGCAATTGTAGATTCATAGAACAAAAGACTTTCTTAGACCGCTCGTCTTCGGCCTCTTCGACAAGCGTTGGTTGCGTCAGCACAAAACCTCAACCAGTCACGAGAAGGCAGTTCTGCGTGCGTACAACGAGGCGTTGTCAGCTTTCTGGTAACATCGAATATTTTACTAGTGTTTACAAAAGAAGTTTCTCATTTAAATCTTTTCTACTGATAAGCTATAATCCGACATCAGTAACACAAAGAAATGGGCGCACAATGTATTCTGACCTGATTATATTGCTGAACCGAAATGAGATGGGGATGAAAGTAGCTTTGGGGAAAAAACATCTAACCGATAGATTTTCTTTCAAGAAGGAAAAAGTGACATAGATTCACTAGAGCCCTTGCTTTCTTAAGAATAATTGTTCGCGACTCTACAGGGAACAAAGAATTAGCATCAAAGAGCATCCGCCTAGACCGACAACAACGTTTGGATTCGAGTGTCCAAAGAAGCTTAACAAATGTTCTTTTTACCGCTAGTTTCGCAATTCATCTCCAGCTGTCGTCAGACCAAAAAACTGCATTCCTAAGATTCCTATTAAATTTCGTCTGTGGAAATTCAGAAAGATTCGGACCAGAAAAATAATTTTTCAATTATGAGTCTCGGGCCATTGATCAGGTCTCAAAGTTTTTCTCCCGGCTGATTGATGACGAGTGCTCTATCAAATCAAGTCTCGTTGTGAGAACATGTGAGCTACTCAATGTTGACTTTTTCTGCGACCTCGCCTTAGATCTCTTGACTGGCTAGTGTCTCAAATAAATATATTTGTTGGTTAACGATGGGGAATCATAAAAAGTACTAGAGTACTCTAAAATATTTCAGAAATTTTCAAATTCCAGAGATACTGTACGTAAAGTTTGAATACGGGTTGTGAAGACGCTGGTTCTCTTTTCGTGCTTTTTTGAATTTTTTTTTTTCCAGTTCAAATTAGAATGTGGTTATGTTTGAAAAGATAATCCGCGTCTGAAAGACGCTTGCACAGTGTGCTGCTGTGAAATTAGTTTGTTAGTATTCTTGAAAAAGTAGTTATACGCATTATTGAAAACGTAGAGATAAAATGCAGGTCGTTGGCTAAGCAAGGAAAGTTTACAATATAGTCAACATTCCTCTTTTGTGCCGATAGCTTATTTCGAGCATTTTATTATAATTCATTTATAATTGGCTAGGATTTTTCTTACCTCTTTGGCAAATCTACGCATGCAAGATTGCTGCTGAGTATTCTAGCGAAATTTTACAGAAGTCTTTTAATTATGAGGACAGTATGTGTTTTCTTTTAGATCAAGAAGTCTTAAATTCAACACAGATGGCTAATTGGTTGCCACGCAACAACTGCACACGCTACGTGCCATGCAATCGTTATTGCGATAACGGGGAAATATTATGGAAGCACAATTATTATTGCTGCAGAAGTTCAGCTATGTTGACTGGGAGTCAGGAATATCTCGCTTGATGCTCAGCAAGTGCAAAGCTGTCGACCGGCGAAAGGCTTTCTTGACTTTATAAATGAGGAGAGCCAACCAAATATTCCCAACACGACAGAAAACATTGCTTGTGAGAAAGGACTATCCTCTAAATAGAATAGACCAAATTTTAGAATAGACCAAATTTAATCCAGTCTGCGTTAGTTCTACGCGGTCTCGGGCAGACTTTGTTTGAGAAAAGTGTTTCGGATTTGTAAAAACTTGTATTGCTTCTTGAAAAGGTATGAACTTGAACATCACGCTATGTTTTTCATTTTTCATTAGTGGAATCGCTTTGTTCAGTCAGTGTTCATTGTAATTCACTCATCGTGTGACCCCAATTCCATCTTTACATCGTGCATCCTCAGTTCGCCGAGGGCGAGAGAAACTGCGGCGCTGCTTAATGTGCGAAGTTGAGGGAGCAGTGGAAGCCTTATTGAAGTTGCAAGACTATATTTCCTGCGTCGGTCTTTGTAGGCAATTTTGAGGTTCTAACTTGCAGAGGCTGCCTATTTTAGGGTGCCAGCTTGAAGAAGAAAGGGAAGACATACAAGTGATTTCATTTGTTCCGTGCAGCCCTACAGCATTTTGAGCTTAGTTAATTTACTCGACAACACTATAGCGAACGTCTGCGAGATAGAGGCAGTCTGAGTGTTGGCGCTCCGACCATATCTGGTTTCCGTAATCTAACAATGAACAGAATGTCCACTGAGGTAACTTTAAGCTTGGCAAAGCATGTGAGTAGCTTGTTGCTTTGGTCGGTATTTATCTACTATGTCCATTTTTAAGCTTTTCTTGATCCATGACTAGCGTTGCAGGCACTCGGAGAAAAGACTGTTTAGCAGCAAAAGTGCATACATTTTATTCAGTTTGTCGTTGCATGTTTTTTCTCTGTCTTTTGTACTTGAAGACACAGAATTTATTTTGAATTTTCTTGGGTAGCAGTAGAGGGAAAAAGAATCTGCAATGTATATGCTTACCAAACATTTTTCTCATTGTATTCTGAGCAGAAGTTGCTGTTTGCTCTCACTTGTGTGCATGGTAACTCCGTTTTTATTATATGCACAGAATTACAGTAAGACTTTGGAAAATAATTATATTTAGCAGAATACGCTTGTAACTGTTCCTCAAGTTGAAGAATTTGCTGAATAACTTCTGAGTGTGCGAATTGGAATGAAAAGCAGGGATAAAATTATGCTGAATTCGTTGTAGAGTTGGACGGCTGCGCTTTCAGATTCCCATGCTAAAGCGAAAATAAATTCAAATGAGTTTTCTTAAGAACCTGAGGAGCGAGCTGCGAACTGTCCTCAGGATTGATATTGAAGCAAGGCATAACTTTTCTACTGCATGAGTTTGTAGTCAATGTTACTCGTTTCCAATTTCTTCCGCCACCAAACTTTGCTTGAGCTCCTGAAAACTTGGAATTATGCATAAGTCTCCTGGGCTAATTTTGAGATCGAGGCGGTGGGTGAGTTTTGCGCTCTTTTGGAGGCTTGTGCGGGTCACAGCCGTGCAAGACTGAATTTCATTTGGGCGACACTTCCTACGACCTGTGTTTTGCTGGCAGCGTCGGACGTGCCACCATATAAATATGATGCGGGAGCGGCTTGTAAATTGTGTCCAACAATTTGATTCGCTTATTTCAATGAATTGAAGGTCATGCAGCAGGTGCATAATTTTGCTGCAAATTTGTGCTGGAGAAATTAGCTCGATGTAATAGTAATGCTTTGGATAATATATAAGGCAACAACGATTATGCGAAGTGCAAAGGCGAATGTTTCACGTTTAATGATCATTCTTGCATATGTAAAATTAAATGGAAAGTAAAGAAGCATATAAAATTATAATTAGTAAAAATAATAGCTCTGACACTATTGCCACAATTACAGATCAAAGCGTATAAAATGTTAGAGACAAGTTTGCCTGATAAAATGTATTGGGCTTTTTGAAGTTAGGGATTAAATGGGTTAAGCACTGCGTCAAATATAACGACAATGTTAGAGAGGCCACTCTGTCACGCCTTTAGTCTTTAGGCATTCATATGAATTGTGGTCTCTATTCGGTGTGAAAATTTATTATGGGTATAAACCACCTGATTCAGGAGTTAATTATTTGTGATTCAATTTACTCTCACATTGGAAGGTCTACAAAATGTGAGAGAAAACTACAAATTTTCAGGTTCTGGGGGAGGTTAATGGAAAGGGGAGACAGCAGAGCACAACGCTGCTGTCCCTCACTAACACACAGCTACTACCGCTGCAACTTGCGTCCCACCCAGAACATGGACACGATGTTCTCAGCTGCTATCGTAATTCCTCAAATGCAACCCTAGCTTCTGAGCAGCTCAGGGTTTTGAGGTCCCAATTTAAGGCTAAAAACATCTGAGTTCGAATGCAGTCACTTTTGATGCATTCGATGGCCATGTGCAAATCTTTGCTCTAAATTCTAGAATAATTTCTGTGGCGTGGAATATCAGGTTTTCGCTACAGCGGATGAAATTATTCCGGCATTTGGGAGAACAACCAGATGCTGGAAGCTTTGCATTGGTCTCTCGTTAAGTTGAATGCGTGCTGTCAAACCCAATTGTTGATGTGGCTTCTATTTCTTCATTGGTGTTGTCGGCAGCTCCACGGTTAACTCCGCTCAAGAGATGTTACGGTTGCAACTAAATTGATTTCGGAGAGCCAAAGCTCGGGTTCAACTTTTATGCACGAGAAAACCCTGCTAGTAGAAGAGTCTGTTAAAGTAATTTTGTTGCATCTTCTGTGTTGGCTAAAATGCAAGGCAGATGTTTGTCGAATAAGTTTTTTCAAAAGAAAATGTCATGCATGACTGTGTAGAAAGCGTCTCTTTTGACAACATAAGGCCATTTTTGGCGAGAAAATGTCACTTTCTGCAAGAAAATGCCTCAACTGCTATTGAGTGCAGCAGTGGCAGTTCTAGAAAGCCGCAGAGGTATCCAACGCTTACGGTGTCTATGTCCAAGTTTATTACCATAAGAACGGAATTACGGTAATGATGCGGTCGAGTCCCAACGAAGAGAGAACAAAATTAGCGCAGGCTTTGAACTGCTACCGCAACAACGACAGTAAGTGTGGCGGCTGCGATAACTGTACGTAAAGTTTTGCATGGACCAGATGCCATTACTGTGACAGCAAGTACATGCAGACTTCAGGCAGTTTGCGTTTATGGTTACGATCGCTGGTAATTATATGCGGTTTTAATTCAACAGCACGTGATGCTACACTCTGCTCACTCTGCTGCTACAGGCTAGCTGCCGTCTCGCTGCAGCGACTTCTACAACCATTTCTGCCGTGGCTGCCTCTTGGTTGTCGCTTTTCTACTTGCAAGTGCGGTTACATTCAAATAGGATAAAAACTATATCCGCTGATTTCCGAAGCTAGAATTACATTTGCCATAGAGCTTATAGTTTTTCTAATAAACAGAGCACAGTATTAGTGCTCATTAGTCGCTTTAAGCGCAGTGCGATGCACTTAGCGATTTTATGGATTATCTGCAGTTACTCACGCAGGTACTGGCGATGCTGGTCTTCTCAGATGGATGTATGGTATGCTGTGGTGTATGGTGTTTTGTGGTTTATGGTATATATGTAGTGGTGTGTGGTATGTTGTGGTGTATGGTATGTAGTGGTGTGTCGTATGTTGTGGTGCATGGTATATACAGGGTGTTTCAAAAATACACGGCATAATTTCAGGTATGTATTTCCCACATGTAGACAATC
>JACJUY010000094.1:7768-111968 GCA_014220935.1 Platorchestia sp. MABIK
GTAGCCAAGGGGAGGTGTAACATGATAAAATACAACTTCCCCCTCCCCTCCCCCCCATTCTTCAAACCCCCATAGCGGGCGAACCATCGAACGTACGAAGTTCATTTTTTCACAGGATGTACCTGACCTCTTACACTTCCTATAGCAGCAATAATCCCTATTTCTCAAATTTTCTTCAAATCCTGGATTCCTATGGGGGACGCTTGCCATAAAGTAGATTTTACATACCATGTATCTTTTTCTTTTATATTCAATAACTGCTATGTTATGACATGTATGCGTTTTATATTACTTATTTATCTTGTTTGTCGAGGCAATCTGAACAATAATGACAATGTACGATTGAGCTCTTTACACTCCTACATTTGTGAGATACGGTTAAATGCAAGCTTTCATCCTCCCCGAAATAATAATATATATATAAAATATAGTTGCTTATGTTTTGCACGAAGTATTCGAGCCAGAAGTAAACTGTGCTACAAATCCGCACATCTGGTTAATTTATTAATTCTGTGAAAGAGAAATAACAGCCGCATAAAGATAGGAAAAAGATTCGCTTAGCTAAAACTTAGAAAAATCAGTGCAAACGACACTCGTACTTCAGTTGCAGGCCTGACAGAACCACGTCTTGGTCTTTAGAGGCCCTACAAAATATCACCCATCCATTTACGAGAGAAATATTATAGCCGAAAAGTTTGGCGCGGGGCTCGCCGGTGCTTCGCCTACGGCGGACACCCGACTCTGCGGGAAAATATAAGCAAGGCTTGACAAAGAAAGCAGCTTTGAGATCCTACGATTTTCTGAAGCTAAGTCGCTGCCCCGAGCGTAAGAGGCTAACGACAATGCCCGCCTCTCTCTGGAAAATGTTTCTAATTTAGTGTCAGCTCGCAGGCAAATTAATGGAAAAAACTTTGATGGGATGGTGGCATTATTGAGTGATGGGCAAACAAGGAAGATGAAAAGACAGAGAAAATTATTTAGATTGAAATAAATTACAACGGAGACCAGCGTTTGTTATCAGTTGAGAGATATCTCATTTGATTGATAGGTTATATGTTCATGTTCACTCACAAGTCAAGGGATTTATTGAGTTAGTACTGTTTTGTACCTTGATTTTTATCTCAATTATTAATCTGCGAGTGTAAAATATTCATTTATTATTGTTTCTGAATTTTCATTTTGCACCACGAGTAGTCAATTATTTTTAACAAACCAAGGTGAATCAATCGAGAAAATCTAGCGAGATAAAAGTGATGAAAAAGTTCTTTTTAGTTTTTGTGAGAGAGAATAATAATAAATTTCACAGATGCGTCTTGAAATGAACGAGCAGAATCATTTGGCAAAATTCAGTCTAATCTCAAATGATCTCGAAACGAGGAGTGAAGAGCTTAATAGCTATAAACGGAGTGAATTAGAAACTGATTGTGAATTTTAATGTTGTCGATCAAAGGAATTACTGAGACCAGAAATAAAAGAAGCCCTAACCTTTGAGGATATTCTCAGCCATCTTCTCAAGATGCCTTTTTAATTTGTGGGTTTTCTCATTGTAGTTGTCATACGTGGGCGCGTTGAGTAAGTTTTTACGGTATAGCGTGACCAATTACTAGAGTATTGAGATTATCGCTGCGTTTCGAAACTATAGGCTTACTTTAACACCATAGATTCTTCGTAAAAATGAAACATAAAGCAAAAGACATACGCTTACGGCAAAATTTAATCTTAGTTTTTTGAAAATGTATTTTACGAAGGAAGTAGACTATATTATCTACATTATATGAAGTGTCTTGTGCAGAAACAAAATACAGTTTTATTCTTCTTCTGCACGTCTCCCGTGTGTGTAAACTGAATTTACATAATCAGAACCGTCGGGCAATTAGGAATTAAGTCCTGAAATTTCCCATTCAAGTTTTGGGAAGTTCAGTTCCGCGCGAGCGCTCAAACCCTTCATGATAATGAACTAGATTTGGTAAGAAGAGTATCGTTCCTTCACCACAAATTACACAACTTCGAGCAGAAGCGACTTCGTTCCATTACGAAGCAACTTACAAACAAAATTTAGTTGGTTCGTTATCATGCATTTAACTTGGAAGCGAAAGATAAATTTAGAGCCTGTACGAAAGAACTAGGGGTTTCTTACCCGGTAGTTGTGGTATTACATTTGTTGGGAATGATTTTGCGTTGTTGTGGACACTCGGGGCTTCTTTCACAAACAAAAAAAGTCGCTGCAGGAATTAGAATTGAATGGGAAGCGGTTCCAAGTTGTCCGAGTTAGTTAAGAAGGAATTATGAATGTTTAATGTAAATTGTGACTATTTGCGTTTGCTCGAAGACGAATATAAGCTTACTTTATTTCAATGTATTTTCTACTTTGGACAAGCAGTGCGAGACTTTGAGAAACGTTAATTTTTCCTGTTAATATTAACTCGTAAACCAGTATGGAAGATTGATTAATTCGATTCATTCATACCTACAAACTTGATACAAACAAATTTGGTACGAAAATTCTGCATTTAAAAAGCTTAGCAAATTCTGCAAAATCATTTACAGTCAGACATTGAAAAAATTTATTCAAGAATAAAAGAGCGTTTTCACGATGAGCTTCACATGTTCTAACTCCTAACCAAACCCGCCTCCTCAAGTTGAGGTTCTACATCTAATCTAATGAAATTCGGCAGGTATAAAAAGTTATCAGATAAGGATGCGATGAGCTAAAGAGCTGGCACGAGTACAGACACGAGTTCGCACGCAAGGATTCACGAGCTTGAGAGGAACAACTTCTGTGTGAGGGAGTCCGAGAGGGAATGCAAAATGGCGTATCAGCAGCTCACATAATAAGGAAAAATCAATTTCATGCAAAGCGTCTCGTTGCCTCGTAGATTTCATTACAGATAACTTAAGATGGAAATTTGTGAATGAATATTTAGGGATATTTAGGGGTTGCTAACGTGATATGAGAGTATAATTATAAGGGCTGAAAATTGCGAACATCAAGAATGAACATAACGACAAGCATTAATACAACAGAAATATTTACCCCCTCATCAAGAAATTTTCCCTTCTGTTCTAATAATATGAACAAATACATGGCACAGTGAGAGGAAGGTAGACATCATCACGTCGTTATCTTCATGGATTCATTTAAAACTGCCGCTGCGAAAAGTTACCGAGGTAGATTTTCAACTATGTTCCATAAATTTGTGTCAGAGCTGAATTCTTCTTTATTTAATTTGAATTGCATGCAACGTAGTTTTCAATTTATCAATCATTGCCGAAAGGTATCATTATATGAAAAGATAAATTCACATTTATTTTAAAGAGCTTGGTCATTTGGTTTCCTTCAAAAATATCATTTGTATCAAGAACCTGCTGGATGCAAATGATCAATGCATTCCGCACGGAGAAAGGATTTTTGAGACTTCTAGTTCCAGATCACGAAGAATATGCAGAAATGCACAATTTTCCTGAATAAATATTTCTGGTGGAAGATACTAACGTAAAATGATATCGTTTCACCATTGCCAAAACATTTTTTAAAAAGTATTTGAACTGCAGCCCACTAGTATTCTCGACGTTCATATAGCACCTGATCGCTTATTTCAAATACATATATCCCCAATTATTCTAACAAGAAAGTTTATACAAATACTCGGCAAAATATCACGTGTGATTTTACTGACAAAATTCCTCTGCAGTTTGACAAGGGGAAAATATGGGAAGCTAGTGATAAAGAAGTGAACTCGAGCCCGTCAAGCTTCACTGTTCCACAAAATATTGCGCTGAAATGAGCTACCTTTGCTCGGTGAGAAAAAATCTTGAATACTATGCTTTACAATCTCTGTTTGGCTCTTTCTCACTAACTTTGACGCCTCAGAACTCGCCTTCTAGTGGGCACAATAGGTGGTAGCAAACTTCCAATGCAAGAAAAGACTTCGCTCCTCATTTTGGCCGAGCAGACAATGCTAGAGGAGAGTAGCAATCAGAATTACAGGTAACAAGGATATCTATTATAACCCAAAGTATAGCTGCCGCACTCCCTCACGTACGGTGATACATAGAAAATAGTGCTCTGGTAATGACAAGAAAACTTTTATTCATATTTAATCGATCCAAAAACGGAAATCAAAATTAGATCGCGTAATGACATTCGTTGGATTCCCTCCTCTCAAAAATCCCCCTGTCCTTAAAACGACGCCGTGCATGAGAGCGATCCAACATCAGGTGCAGAGAAAAAAAATTCCAGTTTGAAATGCTAGTAAAGAAGTTCCTACTTATAATGGTTAAAAATCGCTTGAATTTTGCAGGAAAGATAATTGGATATCAAATCATAAGAGTAGAAAAATAAAATGATGTTCTGTGACGAACGCACGTTTCCGCACGAACGTACAGTGGCTTGTCGTTTGTGCTGACATGCGACCCCTTGCCGAGACACGATGCTTTACTGTGCTGAGCTGCGATCCTCGGTACAAAATTAAAACAGTTAATTACCCAAACAAAGTTGTGTGGGATTCTTTTAGCTGTAACATGGATGAAGATTTAATTAATTTCTTCTAAATTAGAAATAAAGTCAGTGAGCAAGAGTAGACAGAATTTTAGACTTTTCGTTCAAAAATCTTAGATGTATCTTTTTTAGACTATTCTGTACAAGTTCCTTCAATACTTTAACCTTGCTTTTAACCTCACTAAAGTTCGTGAATAATCATTCAAGCATTTTTGATTTTGATTCGAAAAATACCGATACTACCCTTGACCTTGACTAATAGCTTTCATTGATGCAGTCAACATTGCAGTGGTGACTTCAATGGCTACGCCATGAAATTCATAAGGGTTTGTTACATCGGAGGAGAATTTAGATTCAAGTCTATGAAAATTCCAGAATTGGGTTTCCCTATCTTTCTTTTGCTCAAGAAGTGTCCTCATGCTGTAAAAAATCTCGCAATCAATTAGATTAACTTCAAAATATTACATGACGAAAGCCAAGTGTAAATTTTAACTCATGTAACACATCAAACACAAATAAATATTATTTCCTTAAGTGTTGATAGGCACAATGACAATCGATTTTAACTTCTAATTAATCAATGTAATTACAATTAAACGGAAAGATCTTTTTTCCATGGGATCCAAAAACCTCTTGGTTAGGGCTTTAAGAAACCCATGCTATCAGACGCGCTCCAATGTTCTTTCTAGATTGGACGTTCGATGGCAGAATTAAATCAGTGGAGTTTTCCCGGTGCTCCAATTTACCAAAGGCATTACAGGATCACTTCTCATTAGGTGCAGACCTTGCAGAGAGCGCGTCTTTGTACCCGCCGCACGTCTCTCAATAATGCCCCGAGACATCCGGCATTCTGGGGAGGTCGGCAGGGCTGCGTTATGCTCTCATGGGACGCGCATTAGTACTGCAAGCGTAAACACGCGCGAGTGAATGTTGCTGCGTTTGCTTCTGCCTCGTGTTCCATAGAAAATATAGCGCCTTGATTTACGTTATTATCATTCTTAAGCTACCATGAAGCTACCGCATGAGATACGAATATTTCGTACATATGAAGTGTGATCTGAGATTATGGTTAGTTTGTAGTAGTATTGTTCAGTATTTATAAGATTTGTTGTGCTATACAACTTGATTTTACGCAATTCTCGAGAGGAATGTACGAGTTTTATTGTTTCTGCGTTTGAGATATATTAACGGCTGTTTCAATTTCGGCTGGAGAGACAAAGAAGCATTTAGTACGGATCGAGAAAAATTTGGAGTCTTTGCACAAGGTGTGTTCCTACATAGGATACCTTCCGCATGGAAACAGCAATTAAAGAAAAAAAGGAGAAAATTCTAAAAAGAGATAGCGAAGAAGGCATGAAAACGGAAAAATGTAAAGTGGATACGAAGGACAGAAGTCCCAAAAACATATTTAAAGCTGAGGTAACCTAACAGCACAGTAGAGGAAACGAGGTAGGGTCATTTCTATGGGGGAAAATACTCCTCTTCTTGTTCGGCTAGCCTATAGAAAGGATTTATTTCAAACAAAGTTTGTGACGTCACCAAACCACCGTGTCGTTAGGCCAATAGTGTAGCCAGATTTGAGGGTAGCAGTGCTACCAGATGCAACATGAGCGCTGCCATTGGTTCGTTGTCGTGACTTCAGCAAAACCACACCGTCAACAAAAAAAGACTGGTTTGAACCTACCTTGTTTCCTCTACCGTGCCTAACAGTATCTGTCTTGGGGCGTCATTCCCTGTAGCTTAGGATAGACAAATCTTTCTGACCTAAGCCTTTGCCGATCCCATGCCCCCGAGGGTGAGGAAGTGGAACACTGTATCAAGTTCAGCAACAAGGAAGGAAAATCGGCGCTGAATAATCAGTGTTTAACTATTAGTTCTCAGACTGCGCACTTACATAAGTAAGGAAGCAATAAAAATGCAGTGCTATTGGCGGGGTCGATCTTGCCAACTTCAGATTTGTTGTTAAAATCTATCGAGGAATAACGGTTTTTTTAATCTAGGAAAGTTACGGAATACCAACTGTTCTTAAAAAAACCTCAGAATTTTAAATTCTTGATGTAAAAGAGAGAAATTAGTACAGGTTTTAATTTTAAAAGGCCACGGACAAAAACGGTAAAACTTAGGCCTAGCCCTGACAAACACTTTTTTTCTAAATAGTGCACTCGAATTTTTGTGGTTTATGAATCAGGCAGTCTAAAAATAAAATTTTTCGATCTTGTTCTGTTTCCACAGTGAATTTTATATTTTCATGTTTTTTATTCAAATAATCTGAGAAAAATTAGGTTTGAGATGGTTCACGAAAGAGCAGGAACGTGTCATCTATGTAACGTCTATACAACACGGGTGTAAAAGACTCGGGGCAGGTCGACAGCCACTGAACTTCATTTTCACGCATGAATATGTTTGCAAAAGTATTAATAGAAATAGATGGCTAAAATGATTAAAGTAGCTTATCTTGCTCTTTCATTTTTATAACAATTGCTTTGGCTCACTGATGACTTCTATAGTTTATGTAAGTGACATGTTGAATGTGAGCTAGATGCTTAGCTGTTGCAAGAGTGATACAACACATCGCCAACTTGCTCAAAAATATTCTCCGGCAATTCTGTAAGTCTGATAATCACTGGCATCACCAGTGCTCTCATTTTAATCACATTAAAAAAGTTCTTTGGCTTCCAAATCGTCGTGGTTTGACGGCGATCGGTGCTGCATCTATAAATAATTGATGCCTTTCGGAAGAAGAAGTGCGCGTGTTTAGCTTCAGAACTTGAAGGGCCGAATTCATGCGTTGTAGAGAGGGAGGGAGAAGGCGAGAGGGAGGGCGGCAAGGATGCAGGCAAATTGGCTCGAATCGAAAACTCGAGAAATGAGGCGGTGGATTTAGAGATGTGATTTGGGAAAGGCAGTTTGCGCAGCGCGGAAAAATCTCGCGTGAAATGACCGTCCAGACTCGAACGAGAAACCGTGATTCAAGCATCCTTTATCTGAACGGCGTCCATGCGCTGGTTTTATTCAACCAAAATTTCTTTGTTTTGTGCTTAGTGTATCTCTGTAAGAGTTGAAAAAATAACTTATAAAATGAGACTGTAAACAGCAGAGAATTTACTCCGTTAGCTTTCCTTCGTTGTTGTCTTGTTCATGTGCGTCGTGGAATTGTAAAGATGATGAAAGTTTACGACATGCGAATAATTTTAGAATAGCTGTTACGGGGCTTGTATAAAATCTCCAAGTAATAAATATGTAATAAAGACATCGAAGTATAATAAGGGAGGAAATTTTTCTCAGAACGTCAAACGATGGATTTTAAAAAACATAAATTTCCCTTTGTTTTTTAGCAGGCATTACCAGCACCAAGAAAATAAGTTAACGAATCTTGAAGTATTTGTACTATATACACTTAAATATAATTACATTTTATTTTTCACATTTGGACTTGAATATAATTGAGTTCAACCTTCACTAGCATTTATACTTATTCTCCCACTAAAAAAAGTAGACAATACTCCACACTAAGTATGTTCTTGATCCCCCAAAATAATACTCAAATGTAAATTCGGGCAAATGCATTGCATCATAAGTTTGTGAACAGAGAGGGGTAGAGTAGCTTGATGTTCAGTTCAAGATCTGTAAACCAGTTTTCCTTCACTATTTAAATAATATGACACATGCTACGCTATTTAAGAGGGGATCATATATTTGATGCTTCGTTAATGCTGCTACGACCGTATCCAATGCAGAAGTACCGATCTCTCATTGAATGCACGAGGGGAGAAACATCGTAGAATTTGCAGTCTACTTCATCGCTTCTCATCGACATCCATAAGCTCGAGCAAAATCGGACCGAGATTTTTCGCGGAGTAGAGAAAACGTCAATAAAGTAGTTCTAGAGCTATGCCTCTAGCGGGCACGCTTTGGTCCATCAGAAGGAAGAGGAGTGACAACGAGTCTAACGGCAGTCCACGATCGCATCGCAGCGGCCACCCTAAATTATGGAGACTGCAAATTTTACGCTCGACTCATTCTGAAGGGACAGCGGAGGCTGCCTCGTTCAGTTGACTTTCTGCCAATTGGGCAACTCCGAGACACAGAAATGTAAAATATTTCTTCTTGCCAAAACATTTTTGAGAATCTGAAATACCCAGTAATACATTAATTTATTTATGGGTCTACGTTGTATTAGATTAAAATTGGATGCATTAATTCCATTTCTATTTCATCAAAATTTCTATTTCTTCCGTTTGAAAAGTTGGAAGATAAGCAGAACTATAAATTAAATGGGTGTGTACTGGAAATTTTTTTTACCTATTATACGTCGTTGTTTTGAATTTTTTATTTTATTATGAGCCTGTGACGGCAAAAGAAGGCAAGACTAGACTATTTTAGATCAGATCGATCTATTAGGTGTACAAAGCTATAAGCTGCGTCTTCTTCTTTGCAAGCGCCTTTAGCTGATTCGCAGAAAATTTTCCGCCCTAACTGGAGGAAAGAAGGTGAAGTTTTACTCTTTTACTGCGTTGTATTGTGTACTCAGGTGGTATAAAATACATTGTTATACATTGCGCATAGACAAGGAAAGACTAACATTGCCACTGATAACTCAGGAAAAGAAAAACTCTGAAGAAAACGGTTTGTCCTGAACTTTCTTTTTCTTCCACACACCTTGGAAACTAAATCCAGACATGAGACTAAAAAACGGTATCTTCCAGAGATTTATTTTTCTATCAAAAATCTTGATAATAGAGTGGAAACTGGAAAATGGTTTTTCGAGAATTAAATTTTCTTCCATCCCCTTGAAAATGAAATGCAGACTGCCAGCAAAATCAGAGCTTGCGCCAACTTTTATGGATTTCATCAGGCAGTCGGATCTCGTGCGCTCAAGTCGGCATGGATGCTCTGTTTGAATGCATGATTGTATGTACCTGATGAAATATCATGCACAACACAGGAGGAATAGATACTGTTTCCACACAAAGAATATTTGAGGCTGATGGTAAAACTATTTAGTAAGAGTACATTCAGAGATAAAAAATGTGCGCATAACACACGCGGAAAAAAGTTGTAGACATGAGACTTTTTCGTTACTTCTCATCCAAGAAATTTAATTCCTCAAGAAAATTTAGACTAGCTATCATTTTTTTTTATTTTCAATGTAATGAAATAATGAAACTCTTGAAGCTGCTCAATATCCTATGAAAGTTAATTAACAAATATTGATTTACAAGGTATGATGAGGATTAACTATGTTCAGTTTGTATGCGACTTTTCTCAAAGATACTTCTCAATCACGCATACTACCTCTAGTTTGCTTTCTAAAAATCAACTCTTTTTCTTTCGTCTTGTAAAAGATTAGTTCCCCTACCGCTACGTTATCCTTATAATTCAGTTGCGTTGTAATGTGTCCATGTATGATCAGGTTAAAGGTTTGTGGCCTCATAATGTTCCGTGCACGGTTACTTAAATTCAGGCTTTTCTTAATGTTCCATGAACGTTAAATTCAGGTAGCCTCATAACATTACAAGTCTGAGATCTGCTTGAAGTATTCTAGAAACTATTTCATCAAAAACGGAACACCTGACTTAAGTAAGGGCTTTGTCTTCCTTCGGTGGAACTCATCTAACATTCTTTGATTGTCGGTGAAAACTTGACTCCTCAGGCAACTTTGCCGCAGCCTCGAAGGACGAGTAAGCCCTCGGAATTTGGAAAATATTGTCTCAGAAACTCAAAAAAAGTGGGGAGACTAAAGATGACTGAAAATCCATTATCTGAAGGAGGAATTTTGTTTTTGCGCCCCAAAGTTGGTGGGACACCTCGACTGATTAGTCTGTCAAGCTGGCGAGAGGAGGCTCGCGGTAACTTGGGTGTTCGAACCAGCCTTTCTGGAGCGAGGCAAGTAATAATTTCGTCTGTGGCTTTCTCTCGAGTTGATGGCATAAATAGTGAACAGAGAGCTTTCAAAAGTAAAACATAAATTTTAAATGTAATCATGAACAATTTTCATATTTTGGACAACTTACGCTGGAATTAAAACAAGCGTTTATAATAAAATAAAAAATTCCAAACTTTTCACTGATCTCGATTGCTCGTCCTCGACTGCTACCGCTTGGTTTTACTACTGACGGCTAAGCGATCACATCAAGGGTTGCATTACGCAGTGCCTAACGAATTAAGAATCCATAAATCAAAAACTGGAGGCGTAATCGAGTTGGAAATGACAACTCTACTCATGTTGGCGCACTTCCATTCCCGTTGATCACAAATAGGTGAAACATAAGCCACTCTATATTGGCTCTACGGGCCGTCATTGTTTAATTTTTATCTCAAAATGATCAAGTAGTGAGGTCATGAACAAAAGATTTTGCACGCAGTTGGTCACGATGGAGTGGGACTACAGTGATTGCTGCAATTTATTAGCGGCATTATAAGGTTCTTGCACTTAAAAAACATAGAGCATAATTTCACAAAGTCGTATAACTCTGGATATATCGTCTGTGTCACCAGCTAGAATTGGGAGAAATCACTTTAAGCATTATAACCTCTAATTTACACCTACAACAGAGATTCCGAGTTAGAATTAAGTAAATTTGATTCACAAGAAAGTTGAATCGTCGCCCTCCAGCACGTTGTGCTCCAACAGTCTGTACAATATGTTTTTACGACCGTACTTGAGTGTATTAATAAATGAATAGACGTCTCCTGTAGCCGCTAAATCCGAAAAAACATTCAGCCCATACTGTTTTTTTTTCAAATTGCATCACTGAAGAAAAAATTGGAGACTTACACAATGGATTTACTGAGTAAAGGCAATTGAGAGACGCTCATCAAGATGTAGGACATTTTTCATACAGAGTATTTGCTCTCGGTGTCCATATATTTTTCGATAACTTCCTAGAGCATTTCAACAATTTGTCGGCAAACAGGCGTAAAGCTTTTTCATAGAGTATAAAAATTCAGGATGATTTTCGTTATGTAGATTCAATGAGAACTGATATTTTAAAAATTATTTAGGTTGACCATTTCAAAATGTGATTTTAGAACTTAATTTGGTTCATGCGAATTAATTTGCTGAAAATTACGTTATGAATAATTTCTTCAAAGTAGTAGTTCGGTTAAATGTTAACTTGCCTCATTAGAGCAACAGACTATTTTGGAACATATCATGATTCACCATTTGTTGCACATCGTCGGCAAGTTTTAGGGTCTCAGATAATCAAATATGGATATTAAATACCTTAGAGTTTAATGCGTTAAAATTCACCTGTGCAACTTACGAATCTCCTGAATTCTGTTCTGAAATGATGTTCTGAATTGTTTTCTGTTCTGAACTGAATTCTGTTCCTCTAAACATGAATTATGCGCGGATATATTATTATACGAATGAAATCAGCATGAGGGTTTTCTCCCTCTTACACATCATACTTGAGAACTGGACAATACATCTTACGCAGATTATTACAAAAATATGGCAAAATAAAGAAATACAGTAATAAACGAGATATGAGACAAAAGCTAAAGTGTAATTATAACTTTTGATGTGTATTATGCCTCCGAAAGAAATTAGCTTTCATTCATTAAGACATTAAGCATTTGTACATTATTCATACTTGCAAGCTTCGTTTGCTCAGTCTTTCAGATTTTAGAAATACCTCACAATAATTCAAAGGGAAGACTCTGAAGCAAACCAGCGATGGCCAGAAATAGACTGAAGGCAGAACGACAGTTCGTGCAGCGCTGTGCACCAGCTTATTCAACTCGCATCGCGCCCTGCGACGCACTGAACTATTTAATCTTGAGGTTTGTTTTGTTGCGCAGAGGAGTTGGAAAGGATTTTGCTCTCCCGCTGTGACTGTAGATCTTCAGGGCAGGATGCATGGAGCATTTCTGAAGAAGTAATTCAGGATTTATTTTTGATGTTTAAGACTCTATTTGAAATTTTATGCATGAGTTAGAGGAGCTTTACGAGAAGGAAAACCCTACTCTGAACACTTATTACTCAATAACAGTTTTTTTAACACGTGGTGTTATTTTCTTGAACATTTCTTTATAAGTGAGAAAAACTGTTCGATTGATTTTATTAGACCAATGAACAACCTACTCCCAACTTCATTTAAAACCTACTCACAACCACCCGCACAACCTATTCACAACTATGCACACAACCTACTTACAACCTACACACAAACGTGCCCACAACTCGCTCACTATCACAACCATCTCCACTGGAGTGTGTGAACATTAAAATATAACGATGTACGTTACGTTGCGTCTCCATCGCTTCATATATCACAGTGTTTTATCATCAGATGGACCATTGAGCTCAGTATTACATTATTTTCAATCATATCATATTAAGAACGCATAGGGTTGTTAAAAATCATAGTTTCAAGTTTAGTATTTTATTTGGAGTCCCTGGGGTTCGATCGCACCTGCCTTTTGCGGATGCTTTCTTTGTGAGAAAATGAAATTCTTCGTTTCATCCAAATGGTGAGATACGGCCAAGAAAGCAGGGACTAGTAAAGAGTACCCCAGAGGGATCGCGAACTCTTTTGGCGGCAGGCGCTAGAGCGAAAAAATAGAAATCATTCCCATACTCTTGAAAGTGCGTGACATTTTGAAGGAGAAGACTACCTCGAGGGTGAATCAAAGAGAGTGAGTTCTGATCTGCTGAGAGTTTCTTAGAAGTGCAAAAAACTTGGTATTGTAGACGGAGTGTCATTTTATTCTTACAACGGTGCAATCTGTAACGCGTAGACCTACTTTGTTGTGGGTTCCAGTATCGGGACTCAGGGTTGCTCGATTTCCCTATTTTGACTAAACGTTTCAAAACAATTAATATGGTTTTCCGTCGGAAAATATAGTCATAAACACCATTCAGTATTCGCAGGATTGCCAAATGTATCGTGGTGTTTATATTGAAATTATAGTTGTACGCTAAATATGGCAATAACATTATTCGTATGCCAGCCGAAACCAGATGAGGCAGTCCTGCAGCGACGAGATCCTGAATGTAAGAGAGCGGCCAAATTAGAGCCTGTGTATCCCGGTCCTGAGCAACGGACGCCGGCCCGGCTTAGCGACATATTTAAAAGCAAACAAAAGACGTGACTGAGTGGCAGCTCTGCCTGCTGAAGGGAGGGATAACATTTCGCTGCATATAGATAGCTTTCGTAAATATCCTGCAACGAAATTGTATGCTCTAGATTAGGACTGATTTACTTTCTCACTCAAAGGATGAACTCTCAGTGTTAAAGTATTTAGATCTCGACGTCATGACTGATTTTGAGGGACGAAATAGTGTAAAAATGACGAAGATTCACAATCATTTTAACGCCTGCTAAACTAACCTTAAATCTTAAGTTCTCCATGTTTATGAGAGTGCAATCCTGAGTCAATTTTTTTTAGCGAGTTCATTAAGTAGCTGGAAAGTGAAGCTTAGTGACACATATTTGAGGAACTTATTTAGGAGTATTCGTAGAGCAGAACATGGAGCCCGTTATCAAAGAACTGACTTATAGAAGTAAAAAAAACCTGTTCCTAACTTATCACTTAAGCAATAATACAAATTAAAACGAGCGTTTAGTCTGTCCAGGCTCTAGAACTAAAATGAATGAAAATTCACAGAATTTGAAATCAAAATGAATCTATGAATAAATAGACGGTACGAAACAGTTCTACAAATCAACCCAAAAATAACGAAGTTTTGACGTGTGTAAGTTTTGTTGAAGCAAAAAATCGCCCTTTAAAGCATCTTCCACAGATCACCGTGCATCACAAGAACATTTTATTGTATTTTGCACCTGTCATGATTGCATATGTGGTCATAAATGCCGAATAATTTCGATAAATTTCAAATGCTGGTTTTGTTTAGTGGAAGACATCTCAACTTCTTGATACGAAGGGTGATTTAAGGCACTAAAAGCTCCGGAAATCAATTCAGAACATCAACAATAAAGGAACTGCAACTTAAAGTGAACACCAGACCACAGATTTCCTACTTCGCGAAAAATATCAAAGGCAAACTTCCTGTAAGCTGGAATGCCTAAAGTTTGATACATGCGACTTGTGTTACCGCGAAAGTTGAGGATGTTGACAAAGTTGAACGGGTTATACAGACCAGTTAGCAGGAGGCAGAGAAGGCGCAAACAAGTGAAGCGGCTTTCACTTCAACAGGACGCCCATAGACTAACATAACACTGCCATCAGATTAGGACAGTGGCACTCCTTTCTCTCAACACTAATTTTATTGACGAGTACACCTCATCATGGGAGGACTCTTTTCCTTAGCATTGAATGTTTTGCTTTGTTTCCCAGCAACAGGACGGAAGAGATACAGTACACAGTAAAATTACTGAATTTAAAACTTTGGGGAAATATTTCTTGAAGTAAATCGCTTTTCAAATTCTACTTCTCTCATCATCAGTTCAAAATAACGCGCTGAGTTTTATGCAAAGGATTGACTAGAAAAAAATTGAATAACATGTAAGGGCTACTTTCTCCAAACTAGGTATTCAGCACGAAGGTTTGTTTGCTGTTAAATGGTATGGGATGAGTTTATTTCTGGTTCACCCACTAACCTTTTGTGCAGCGAATCATTTCGCTCAGATGAAGCCATTCAATATACATTTGTTTTTTTTTTACATGGGTATTCGAAACCTGCCGCACACATTTTCTATGCATGGGAAGTGCTGCTCAATTCAGTATATCTATTAAATTTATATACTGAATAAAAATCATGGCAATGAATTCATGACGAATGATCAGAGATCATGTCTGCCCTTTTCAAGCCCGTTCTCCTGGTAAAAACTCAAAATAAAAAACCCTTCACACAAAGCAATGATGGATAATTATCGGCATGTTAAAGTATCACTTAGTTGCGTATTCTGAAGTTGCCTTTGCGTCTACGTAAAGGCTTGGAAAAAACGAGCCAATTTTTGAGAACATAAATGCGACGTGTTGGTTGAGTTAGAGCTCATGCGAGTTGGCTGAAATGCACGAGCGTCAGCGAAGACGCTTGGGCGTTGGTGGAAAGACACAGGAGCTAGCATCCAGACAAAGGTGTTCTGGCTCAAATGTAAAGGGTCCTTCAGACCAAACGTAACCTGGGGTGTTAAAGAGGAGAGTGCGATGGATGCTGCAGCTGATGCTATAGCAGCCCATGCTGCCCGGTCACAGCAGTATCTGCTATTAGTCATTTCATCATAACTTCTTGTACTGGTAATGTCGGAATAGCTTTACCTCGCCATGATTAGGGTCGAAGGGTTGGCATTCGTATTGCAATAACTGATGTTCGCTATCCTTGAATATTAATTGCAGCTTATAACACTGAAATGACATCAACTGTGAGGCTGCAGAATGAGAATACTACACTAACAAACTTCCATTAGTCTTACCCAGAACTATAGTAGTACTTATAGGGCGATTCTTAGGGAATCTTATTCTCAGAATAAATAGTAGAACCAACGTTATAGAGAACATTTATTATAGCAAACGTATCGGAATAAAAATCATTCCATCATCAGTGCTGGAAGAAATAAAAAGTAATTACCAGTCATGAATAAGACGAATAAGGTCTGAATAGAAATAACAAGCAAAAACGCAAAAAAAAGAAAATAAATCCTTACCTAACGATTAAAGTATCACACATAAGCGTATAGGTAATATACACAGTACTTACAGGCGTACACAACCATACATACAAAACAGACTCATACACCTATATATATATATATATACACACACACATACACACACACACACACTCACTAAGCATGCCGCAAGTTAGGAAGTAGGGCCCACAAATAATTTTGTCGCGCTGAAATCGTTATTTAGTGAAGGTTTATTTGTGAAAATATAAAGAGATTCTGGAATACGGATGTCTTGTTCATTAAAGGCTTTGCATAGGATTGAAAAATTTGACATTTTGAAAGGGTGATTGGAACTATTGCAGTGGCTTCTAATGGCGGACTGAGAGGGACAAGCAAATGGGCGGCCAGTAATATGAGAAAATCCTGAATGTTGGCTGTGACGTTTGCTATAATAAATGTTCTCTATAACGTTGGTTCTACTATTTATTCTTACCCAGAAGTGTAGTGCACGGCTCTGTAAAATATCGGTAACATTATGAAAATACTGATCCATTTAGCAGAACATACTGACACTTCCACAACCGTAATATGAACAGCTGTGGAAATTATACCAAATGAGAGCAACCCATCTTTGCTTCTGCTTTCAATGTTGCTCCTATTGACGACAGCGAATTGATAAAGAGTGTGCCTCAAATTGTATCTATTTTGAAATTCGACGCTGGCTCGGTCTCAACTTCCGATTGCCCCAAAAAGCTGCTGCAAATTAGAGCTGTGATCGGAACGTTTACAGCCATGACGCTGGGGTATAAGTTTGTCTCCACTGTCACGGTAAAAAGTTTTCATAAAATAGACGGGGTTGTGGAAGGCCTGGATTCGCATTGCTCTAAATAACAGATGAACGTGTTGACGCCATTCCAGCTATGTTTGTCGAGGTTCAATTGCGTTCAATAAAATCTAGTAGTTAGTGTAAGCCTTGCACTCTTAAATGATTAAGTCATTATTCGAACTCGTATAATCTAGGTGAGATAGGTGAGATGATGCTTGAGTGATTATCCATTTATTATAAGCGTGATAATGTACAATGAAACCGCTTCATTATTTTGTGATTTATTTTAAGTCATAAAAAAATACAACAAAGCAGAATTTGTCAGTATTTGAATTTGCGTGGTTAGTAAACCTAAAGCCGAAAAATTAATTGTAGAAAAATGCTCCACTTGTTAAAAATGAATACGAAACAGTTTGGGATAGCAATGGAAGCGAGTGTTGCTGCGGTAACCCTGTAGGGGATAAATTGCCGCAAATATTTTAAGAGACACATTCAAGAATATGCAGAGCCTTGACCGGTATACCAACTTCCCTTTGACGCTCACAAATTCTGCCTACGAGTCCTCCCGAGAATTGCTAATCCCCAAAGACATTGGAAGGCAATCACTCTAAGCCTCTACCCGCGGGAGGGATGTGCGAACACAGCATAGAAATATAAAGAATTCAAATAAGGTTGTCTTGTGTGCGGTGGGAATTCTAAAGTAAAGTCTCTGCTAGCTTCCAACAATTGTTGAGGACAATCATTTTTCTTTAATCGAATGTTCATCAGGAATTTAAAAACAAGGAACACTGCTCGTAGGTTTAGCATTATTTAACATTACACCTCGTCAAATCCACGAAACGTTTCGGAGTCCTGCTCCATCCTCAGTATGTACAGTCTGAAAAAACGCAAAAAGACAAAAGTTCGTCAGACATGTTTAAAAAGAAAATTGATAGAAAAAATCATGTAAAAACTTCCAGTGGATAAGAACTATTCACACTGTTTAAAACGGTTTTTTCTTTGGCTATGTACAATATGATTCCAAAATTCTCAGTTCCGAATTATTAAAAGCATTGCACAATATTTCACATTGGTCTTCAGCGACTCCAGCACCACACTGCTCTGCATGGAGTCGCACAGAAGAATGAGGCGGTTGCGCAAGAGGCCTCCCAGTACGATGACTAACTCCACGATGCTGGACAATCCTTATATAAAACGGCAAGGTCGTCATACTGACATAGCATGATGTACACTGTACACAACTAAATTTGTAAACTAAGGACGCCCTCATTCGCTTCGGAAGTACATCTTTATGGCGAAAAAATTAGCCTATTTTAAATGAATTGACAGAAACTAGGCTCAATTTTATGTCAGGAAAATATCGATTGAAAAGCAATTCCAAATCTCTAGACATCTTCTAAGACAACTGGCCAAAGAAAGGGAAACTGCAATACAAACATTGTACAGGGTCGACATAGTCACTAACTTTTGAATACTTTTTTTGCCAAAACCTCTTAACATTAGTGTAGATTACGGAATGGGAAATCCGTTGTTCCAGAAAAAAGAGTGCATGAAATTGAATTCATTGTAAGGGTTGTTAAAACTGGAGCAAATTTTGTTAGCTCGGCTTACAAGTGTCCTAATCGCATTCACTTTGAACCTGAAGCTACAAAAGCTAAAAAACTCAAACCAAAACCTGTGAACGAAGGTTTTCGGTATACAGAGGTGGTGAAAATTTTACCGGTTCTTGCAACATTTGCATCTAAAAAGGGAATGCACTCATGATCTTCGGTTTCGACAGTAAATTTTATGGAATGATGTTTAAAATTCAAGTAGTCGAGAAATAATGGAATATGGCCAGGATCTTTAAACAATACAAAAGTGTCGTCAATGTATCTAAAATAAAACGTGGGCTTGAAATCCAGGGGACAATCATTAAGCAACTTTGCCTCCCAGTGGCACATAAATATATTTGAAAAAGTGGGCCCCAATGGGAGACCTATACCAAGACCCTTTACTTGCTTGTACAGTTTATTAGCGAAGATGAAAACTTAATTCATAACAAACAATTCAAGCAAGGTTTTGAAATGATTTTGGGTGAAACCAGAAATTACATCAGCTGGAGTAGAGAAAAGAGTCTTTACAATTATGTTTATGGTTTCTACTAACGGTACATTTGTAAATTAATTTTCTACATCAAATGAAGCCAAAAATAATTGATCTGCATTTTGAATAGAAGTAATGTCTCGAGTAAACTGTGAGGAATTTTCCAAAGTATAGTTGTTAACGGTTAAAGGATTCAAAAGAGGCACCAAAAATTTTGAGAGGTTGAAACTGGGAGTACTAACCGCAGAGAAAATTGGGCGTGGTTGAAATTTAAAAGAAAAATCGGATTTGTGAATTTTAGGTAGCCCATAAAGAATCCCTGGACACGAGCCGGATACGTACCGCTTTGAATAGATATTGTTCGGCAAAAACTGTAAATTTTTTAATTTTTAGAAGAAAGTATTGATATTATCTTCAATGCGCAGAACCGTTTTTTCACATGATTCATTAATGACACTGAATTTTGTGGTTCCTGAAATTTTTTTTTCATTTCGCCAATGTAAACATCTTTGTCAAGGATGACAATTCCACGTCCCTTGTCAGGCTTACAAAGTACAATGTCTTTTATTTTAACTAAGTGTTTTTAATGCTGAAAAATCTTTCTTTTCGAACACAGAAGAAAATATTTTAAAGGCTTTAAAACTGTAAAAATACCGAAAGGCCACAGAACGCAAATCTTGCAAGAAACTGGCCCGATCCCTACATTGCAAAGTTTTAGTGGAACCAGCTAACTTTTCAAATGCTAGGAAGTATTTGTAGAAATCTACTTTAAAAACTGGCAAACAAAAATCAAGACCGAAAGCTAATGAATACTTTGTAAGTTCAGTTAAGGATATTGCACTAAAGTTATGAATCCCTTTGTTGGGATCACACGGATGAATATTATTATCCACACCAAGGTTTTCAGGTTTCTTGCGGTGAGTTTCGAGGGTAGTAGCTCTGAAGACCTTATCCGCTGTTATCCGCAAAACCCTCGGAGACAAAAGGCATCAAGACATGTGAAGAACGCTTGAACCTCGGCCTCTGCAGCAATTGTTTTATTGAGATAAAATTTCAACCTATAGTTCAATATACTGGGAATCGTAAATGTAAAAATAAACCAAAAACAAGCTACAAAACTACACCACGTAAAAGCTCCACAAAATAAAAACGGTTATCACTAGATAGCCTGATAGAATTTTTTCTGAATGGAAGAGGCATTGAAATTGAATTTGTTGAAAGAAGCCTCATAGACCTGAAATTTTTGATAAACGTTTACATTATGAAACAGTTAATTCCCAACAGGTGTTCAGCAGCACGATCAGAACAGGCTGGTTGTCTGTTCCATTGAAGCTTGGTGGTCTGTAATCTGGTGGTCTGTGTGAAAAGCAAAGAAAAACGATAAGCACTTACAGGAAGATTATCTTTGTTCCAGTTGAGTTGACACCTGCGATCTCGGGCTCTGATTTGTCAAATGCCTTGCAATCAATACCTGGACGCGACGAGCGTTGTCCCTGAATAAGCTGAATAATATTAGCTTGGAACTTCCGCCCACCGGACATTTTAACTTCGAGGTCACAGTGATAAAAGTGTAGTGAGGAACAAGATAGTTATTCAAAACTCTTGAAATGAAGGTTAATATGTGCTTAGAAATACTATGAAACTGCATGAAATGTGGTGAAAAATGTGCAAAATGCCAATTTCAGAAAAATCTGCGAATGTTAACAAAATTTACGTTTGGCGAAATTATTCGTAAAGTGGACGAAGTAAGACATATTCATACGATTTATAGTTAGTGGTTAAATAGATCGACTTCTGGGAAATGTCCCTTCTGGGATAAATAGGAAAACTAACGTATCTAAAAATATTCCGATGGAAGTAAACCTTTTGTATGATAAAAAGGCAGTGTTCAGTGCTCCGAAAAAAACTAGTTTAGCTGTTACGAACTCTCAAGACTAACTAATATTTCAGAATAAACTGAAATGAAACATTTACAATAAAAAGGCAGTAGCAAAACTAAGAAAAATTTTGTTAATTTGATCAAACAATTGAGAGTTTTAATGCCGAGTCATATTTGTTTATCGGCGGACGGTTTTCATATATTACACTAACCTCTACAAAGTGGAGACTATAGACTGAATACAAAATTTAAAAATCATAGTTTTAAATGCATCTATTAATCATGCCAAGTAAAAAACAATTAGGGTTGTGTCAATACCTCCAGCTGAAGCAGTGCTCTTTTCATTAAACAAATAAAGACCTCACTAAGCTCATTGAACACAGAATGAACTGGTGCATTTTGGCGAGCACACTTAATTCCAACTAAGAAGTACGATGGAAAGTGCTGTATTGAGAGGCACTCATTAGGTACAGCCACTCATCTTGGAGGAAGAATGAACGCTCATCAACGGAGTGCGCCAGCGTCACGCTGCCGCCCGAGAGGCAATTACTCTTCATTTATCTGCCTTCCATCAGCCAAGCTTGGATCTGAACGCAATCTAAGGGGAAAAATTGACTGAAAGAACCCCACATCGTCGATGGTAATGGGCAATCCAGGCTCACAGTTCCCAAATGCCTGAGTATTTTTCGGCCTTTAGATAGACGCATTTCAATGCATTTCTGGGGCACTCATTCGATTATAAAATGTTTTTTTTCAGCTATGCAATTCAGGGTCTAGATTTCTTATGCCTGGGAAAACTAGCGAAACATCGTAAAAGGAATTTGAGCTGCGGGATTTAGCTAAGGTTTGCATAAAACTATTGGGTAGGCAACGCTTTTCAATCCTGTTATGGAGGAAATCCCTTTTGAGCAGAGAAGCGTGGCAAATAACAGTTCCATTAATGTAATGTAAATGTACTGTATATGTACTGTGCTGTAAATATTAATTTACTGTAAGGGTAAAGTTAGTGACATAAATAAATTAGGCCTGTAGATCCAAACAGGTAAACATGTCTCAAGTCTGGCTCATGCATTCCTTCTCACATTTAAAAGCGAATTTTTCGTGCATAAACATTGACTGATGAGTAGGCACTGATAAAATGAGAAATTAGAAGAACAACAGATTTAACGTGAAAATATTCTCCCCGAAAGTTAAATTGTAAAATTACTTCAGAATAGCTGCACAGAAAAAATTTAAAGTTTTTCGTAGCAGTTAACTTCGGTACAATGGTCTTTTTGTAACTGCGTTAGCCTGAAAAGTAAAATCAAGGTCAATATTGTTAGTGAACCAAAGTTAAAAGACTTTAGAGTGCTGAGAAATGTACACTCTTCGCACAATTCTATGATGTGTCCCAAAAAATGCACTCACTCTTTAACTGCCCAGATCTCAAGTATTTCATTTTGATGCAGATGTTCAATGACGTAGACAAGTCTAATGATTTAAATCGCAAGAAGAAACATTAAATTAAAGAAAATTAAATGACGTAAAAGAAAACTTACATAGATGCTCCTGAAACAAGGCAAAAAATACATGAGGTATCATCAGTCGAAAGACGAGTACATTTTATTTGGACATTCTATGCATTAGAATTCCGCATCAAAAATCTGTCACCGATTTCAAACTCACTTTCCCTAGCCATATTTTCTTATTAAGAAATACTGATTTTTTTTGCTCACCTCAACGTCGTTGAAGAAAGATTTCCTATGATTTTTGTATGTGGTCTTATCATTTTCATCAACTGAAAAAATCATAATTCATTAAAAGTGTTGATTTCAAATAAATTGTTACAATTTTCATTTTTTGTTTTTCTCACCTTGTACCTTAAGTAATTACCGATCCCTAGTTGAATGCATTTAATTATTTATCTCAGAAAAGTTGTCATTTTTCAAAATTTTCAAGTGGTATTAAACTTTTGATCAGGAGTGTATGTACACACATGCATGTATAAAAATATATATGAATACCTCCATATACATATATATATATATGTATCTATTTTTTACGTAAAAACAAAACCTCAAGGCCCATTACATTTCACGTAATGCTCTTCGTCCACTTGACACTGAATCACTTTTCAGAAATAACTCGACAGTCTATTTAATGAATTTACTGTTCTTTCTTACTGTTTCAAAAATAGACCTATCACTACCCCAGAGGAGGTTTCTGTGAATAGACAAAATGAAAAATATAAACCGACAAATAAAATAATGTGCAATTTGAGCATATGATTCGTGAAAAAATATTTTTCTGTCCGAACTATGGACAAGCTATGAATTTCAATTTGCGTGTATGTTTGCTTGTATGTTTCTAGATGTGTATGTGTTTTTTTACACATTACTCTTTGACTGATATTTTCTCCCTACTTGAATTCCCTAACGCATTTTACATAGTAATTTCGGAATTACATAGAAGTCTCTTTAAATGATTTATAAGTTGTCAGCCATCTCTTTTTGTATAGACTATCCAAGATATGATATTTGATGGTATCCCTCAATAACATAATTAGCCCCCGACACGTCAATTAGCCCCCGACATGGTTAGTTTATTAATACGCTTCGTATGGTTTGTCTATCAATTAAGGACCTTTATGTTAAGAAATTCTTAAAATACAATGCGTCGTAATGCACCTCAGGTATCAACTTTTTTTGGGGAATAAATGGTTTTTACTTCTTTTTCTATTCTTTCTTGTTCAAATATTGATTGCTCTTTGTAAGAATGGTACAACGGTTGCTTCTATTCTCTTTCATTCACTGGAGCCACTGAAATCTCGCAGCAGCAGCGATGTTAAACACCAGCTACACGTGAGGCAAAATAGAACAATCAGAAGAAATTACATAGACCCTACTCGAGTATCTGTTCCGAACCAGCCGTTGTGATCTGTGGGACTTACCGCGGTTGTCCAATGTGGAGGTTCACTGCGGTGTCGACCTGTACATACATTAGAATGGAGTCGTTAATAAAAGTGAGTCTGACTTGCTGATTTACGTAACAAATGCAGATGAAAATGCTTGTGGAGCGGGCAATGCACGCGGATGGCAGGCAAATAAATTTAGACAATTTTCCTTGAACTCGCCAAGGACAGTTAACTCATTTTCATCTAATATGTCTCACTCAGAGTACGAGTGAACTCCTCCAAAATAGAATGTACCAAAAACAGGCATAGAGATGTTTATATGTAGATTCACAGTCCTTCTCAGCTGTCAACGAGCTTAGTTTTTAAAATGGTATAAAAACAATAGAAAATAGTCTGAAAATGATACTTTTCTTTCAATATAAATGGCTCAGGGATAGGCCATCTGGAACCCGGTTGTGAGGTCACGGTCAGGGTATACCGCCAACAAAGACTCGATCACGGTCCAGGATTAGCAGCCATAGTTGTATGTATTTGCGAAGCAGATGACCAAAGCAGGCGAGCTGCACGATAGATAGTCCACACTGGTTACTTTAGTGTTTATCTCTAGTGTTGACTCAGCCGGCAGCTCTTGATTGATCTCCCAATCCTGCCTGGCAAGTGCTATGTGAGACATGAACTGCTCACAAGGCTGGCATCACCAGAGTAATAGCCCAGCGAGATTAACGAAGACATGTCTCTCACCCCAAATGATTGATACCGATAGCAAATCGAAAAGATCAAAGAGCAATTGCAATTTTTTTGAAGAATTGTTCTCAGAGCTAATAAAAAAATATGGGGAGGACGTAAACATATTTTAGTTTTCGGACAACAATAAAGTGAATCGTCAGTACTGAGCTCCCAAGTTTAATGTTTTCTGCTCCAAATGTGTTCGAATTCGGCCGACAAGAAAAATTGAAAAGAAAATCAGTGTTTAATATTTATCCAAGAGCTGCAAGGTAGACTTTTTTGAATGCTTCCCTCCCCGGACAAAATTTTAAAAACAGTCCTAATTTAGAACGGGTAGCCGAATATAATTGACAAGCTATCATGCGCTATGGAATTGAACTGTGCAAAATGTTATCAAGATAACGCAAAAATTATGGAAGAATAACGGAGCAAAGTTGTCCGCAATGCGATGGTGGAAATAGAAAAACAGTGCATCACAGTGAAACAATTGAAACAAAGAAGTTCATACATAAAGAACTAAAACTTGTATTCTGTCTCCAGAAACGTTAAGAAAAGTTCTGAAGAGTTAAGCCAAGAATCAGTGTAGGAAACCCCTGCTAGATGGAACGGAGCATTGCTTTTTCTCACAACGCATATAAAATCTAGTGCGTCATGAAATAGTTTGTGACTGGAGGAAGATAAGACCACCGTAGAGCAAAACAATTCTAAAAACTTATGATGAAGTTTTCCTTAAAGTAAGACTATCGTGTTTATCCCTCAGCAATGAATAGAATGAATAAAAATATCAAGTATCAAAAGTGAAGCAAAATAATTCTCACCTTTGAGACGTTTTATTAAAATAGTCGCTACTCCTACAACAGAGAGATTGTGATGGATTGAGCTGGCGCTGAATGCAGAAATGCCAGAGAAAAAAATCAGAGAGTTTTTCAGAAGAGGAGGGTGAGCTCAATTTTAGTTTCTTTGTTGAGCAGCTTTTGACATGGCTGAGCTTCAATTTCTGAATCCGAAGAATCCATCAAGCTCTCTAAGTTTCTGCACGTTTTGTAGTTAAAACCTTGCGCTGAAAAACAACTTAGTTATTTCATTTTAAAATTCTTAGTAAACTTGTCTACTTCGAGTTGGCTTAATTTTGGCCCCCTTGAAGTGTTTATTGATGAGAAGGGCTTAATTCACGTGTTACAGAACATGTTCTCATTGGCTTCCGTCTCATGGCACAGGACATGTTCTCATTGGCTTCCGTCTCATGGCACAGGACATATTCTCATAGGCTTCCGTCTCATGGCACAGGACATGTTCTCATTGGCTTCCGTCTCATGGCACAGGACATGTTCTCATTGGCTTCCGTCTCATGGCACAGGACATGTTCTCATTGGCTTCCGTCTCATGGCGCAGGACATGTTCTCATTGGCTTACTTCACATGTCACAGAACATGTTCTCATTGGCTTACTTCACATGTCACAGGACATGTTCTCATTGGCTTACTTCACATGTCACAGAACATGTTCTCATTGGCTTACTTCACATGTCACAGGACATGTTCTCATAGGCTATGCTGATAACTGCCGAGGATCATTTAACAGTTTCCAACATTGCCGAAGACCGTCGAAGTATTTTCCAAAAAGCCTCGCGTGCTGCACGCTTCCAAGCACCGGGAATTCTTAAGAGTTGCATTTCGTCAGGCCTGGGAGCACTACCAGGCTTCAGGTGCTCATCAATATCCACTCTCAGAAATCATGCGTGTTTTTCAGAGCAAGGCCCTCCAATATTTCAGATGACTTTCTCTCTCGAAAATTTGAAAGCGTGGCTTTCGCCGGAGTTGGTGCTTGTTTGAACGGCCACTGCCTTGTTAGGGCATGTTTCGGTGACTGAGTAGTTCTTTTATTATCGTTCTTTGTGCTTAGCACCAAATCCATTACGGGGATCATTGTTGCTGTTATTATGGTTACTTTCGTGATTACTATATCAATCAGCTTAAGACTCCTTAGTCCTACAAAAAGAGGTCTCTAAAGAGCGAAGAGAAAAAATTTGGTAGGACTACAGAAAACGGGGAATTGATGCACAAGGTGGTTTTCCACAAAGAATACCCTACGCATGGCGACAGCAAGTTAGGAAGAAAGAAACAGAGTTAGCAGAAAAGTGTTAGTGAAGAAGGAATGAAAACTGTACGAATCAAAGCGAGCCTGGAAGATAGAAGTCCCAAAGCTTATCTATTGCTGAGGAGATTGATCATTGTGATATAGGCGTAATTTTTTCTGCCTGCAAAATCATTAACCATTGCTAAAAATACTTCAATCCACGACGCAAACTGGCACTGACTATAACTATGATCGATTTAAAAGTTTACGTCCTAGTTTATACAATCAATATCGATTGACTTTCGGTTTCGCTCATCACCGTGTCATTGGCTGACTTGTTACCGTGTCAAATTTTTCACATAAAAATTTATTTTCCTTTTGAAAATTTTTGTACTCCAAGTGTCACTTTGAAAGGTCATTAAATTTTCCTGCGGATAAACGAAATAACATCCAAATATTAAATTAGTTGTTTGATAATTTTCACCAAGTTAGGCATACAATTTCTGTGTTGTCATGAGGAAATGTTTCCATACGTCACTTTCAAACATGTCTAAGGTCAGTAGACAACCAGCTAGTGACTGAAAGTTATTGCTTGAATAGAACTGCTGCTCGACTTAACCTTATTCTCCATTTTTAAAATTAGTCTTCTTTATCACTTTTCGATCACCATTTCCCAAGCAATCTCCCAGCCCATACTCATGTCTGTTATGTATTTCGTAGACAATCTCCCAGCTCAACTCGCAGTCCATTTCTCAGTTAATTCGGTCCAAAGACAGCAGCAGACCGTTGAAGCTCAATAGCAGACATCGCAAGAGAAATCATCGAGATTTTCAAGCCGTGAAGGGCCTCACAAAACTAGTAGAGAAGAGACCCTGTAAAGCTCCGACAATGCTGACTGAAACCTGGCCTCATTAATGCGCAATTGCTTCTCTAATGAGGCACTCGTGGCTTGCTTTGACAGAGCGAAGCAGAGTTTAACAAACGACTTTGTTCGAGGAGGGAAAGGGTTCTGGTCGGAGGTAGTTGCAATAATACCTTGAAAGTCATGAGATCTTTCATCGTGATGCAAAGGATTTTGCCTTTTCGCAGAGCAAGACGATACGACTAGCACTCTTCGCACAAAAAGTGAGGTAAACTGTACGTGGTATGCGTCCAATCAAAGAATCTGTCACGTAAGCTTTCATGAACTTGAGCGGCAGAGCTCAGTTCACACAAATAATGAGGTCAAAAATTAGAGAAACGAGCTTCACTCTGCATGGAGCGAGCGACTCACTCGTGATAATCGTTAATTCTTGAAAGATCATCAATTCTTTATTAAAATCATAATTTTGTATTGCCAACGCAAGAGTACTTAAGGAAGGAAACTGTGACACTGAATGCTCTAATTTAAACACATCAATTGATTTTTTAGTGACTAGCTTACAGAGAAAACAAGAAGTATGTGCAAGGCAATGTGCATCTGGAACTTTGGAGGAAACAGAAGCTGGAAAGTACAAAAAATTTCAAACGAAGATGTGGGAGTGGTCCCAAGCAATAAAATTTGAGCAAACAGTGTGAAACTTAAGTCAAACCCCGTGCAAGGGTACATTGTTAGTATACTCTGATGCACCTCTTCGAGTGATCTTTTGAGAATCCTTTCAGATCACTAACACGAACTTTACCTCTAATTTGCCAACGTTTATTCTTCTTAGCTAGGGTGCCGTGAGCGGACGAAAAAATCATCGAGTGATACATTGTTTTAAGACCTGTCGTTGGGTATTTTTGAGTCAAAAATTAAACACTAAACCAGGATAAAAATGACTGCAAATAATTTTACGTGGCAGCGATGCCCTTTTTCTTTTCCAGGTGAGATTCTTAACAGGCTGCAAATAATCTTGAACGAACAATCCTGAGTTGCTACATTGCTGATTGGGCTCTTATGAAATCTTGTTTTGCTTAATTGCTGGCTAAATAGCTCCTTTCGTGCCTTCAGCTGAGGGGCTTTATTTTTCTAGAAAACTGATAGATTTCCATCGGCCAAGTTCACATATCAATGTTGTGAGAATACTTCTAATAAGTTTCGCTGCCAGCTGTTTTATTTTAGCTACTTATCTTTTTGAAACATACTGATATTTCTTTTCGACACTAAATGGGAATTTTTTTTGAGATGCTATGCAAGTTTTTATGAATTAAATTTTATGCAACACCATAAGGTTTATCGTCACATTAGAGTATTAAAACAACATTTGAAGCACGGTTAGAATGCAGTAATAATTTGCAACAGCAACACAGTGCATGACTGAATACCTGGTAAAAACATGGAATTCCTCTCGCTTAGACGAAAATTATAGTTCACACCTCAACAGTTTACCTTACGAAGACTTCGCTGGGCAAGGCAGGACTTCGAGGCACTGAGATCGAGTCTCGCAACCAATGATGGATGAAGAGAGTGCGACGCAAGTCTACCTCACAGAACGCAGTTAATAGTCCGAAAGTAACTTCAGAAACGTCGGCACTGTTTGCATTGTAGCCGTGGCATTAATTGCCGTAGGCCATTCTCAAGTTCAGTAAAAATTTCCGCTCAAGCGCACACAGGGCATTTTTAGTCAAATAAATCGGAGCAAAAATGAACGAAATAAGTGTCTGAATAATTCATCGTTGTTCGATAAACGAAAATGTTGAAGTTGTATTTTTAAATTTCTGTTTCGCGGGGAGGCTTACATTGAAGTTAGTTGAGGAGAAAAGAAAATATTGTAAGAAATAACATTCTTCAGAGCTGTGTGGATTCATTTTAAACAAATCCAAAGTTGGAGGTGCCTTGGATGTATTGAAGCTAGGGTTTGCTATCCCGGGAAGAAATACAAATCCCGGAATTTCGGGATTTCAGGAACACAATCCCGGAAATTCATGGGATCCCGGGATTTCATTCCATTTTTACATTTATGCTATTGTTATTTGTTGCCCATGCCCATCACGGTATTTGGCGATTCAGAGAGCGAAAACCCTTCATCTGAGATAGATTTTCTAATAAATTCACTCTTTGTAACTGTATTTACCGACACCCCATCAACTGCTTGAGCTTGGTCACTTGATCTTTCGGAGTACTTTGATGCACTTTAGCGAAACTTGCTATTTTTGTTCGTTTTGGTTTAGTGCTTTCACTACTGCTCTCCCTTGCATGAGCGCGCTTTGTTCCAATACGAATTCTGTCTTCTGAGCTACTAGTTAATTAACGCAACTGCATGGGTCTACAATTTCAGGCTTCACTATGTTGTGCTTTCCCTTGAGGTGACGTAACAAACCACTGGTAGACCAGCCTTTGCAAAGTGAACTCTTGCCGCACTTTATACTTTCTCCAGTTGCATCTTTAACATGCATAGTATCGCCACACAAAGGCTTTAGTTTCTACAACATCGGGCGTTGCCGTCGTATCTATTGAAATCTATTCTTTATTACCTGTAAAACCAAACCACAAAATATATTCTGATGCAATAGTTGAACTATATCATGAAATATTGAAGACTTCGCTGTGTAGTGATGTAGATTACAATAATATTAAAACACTTAAGTTTTATCTTGAGCTCTCTAATTGAATAATCATATTAAACATCAAGATTTTGAGTTATTTTCCCATTCATTTCTTGAAATATTTATACCATTTAGAATTCCAGGAATTCCCGGGAAAAAATAAATTGCCGGACAGGGAAATTTGAGCCCCAAATCCGGGAAATTTGAGCCCCTGATGAAAATGTCTGCGAAATTAGAAGTAATTAGAAGTAAAAGTAAGGACTGACACACTAGCGATTGATATAAATAGAATGAAAAAATGTCTCATATAGGTTTCTCTCCCGCTTTAGACAAGTTCGATTGTTTGAAACACGAAATTCTGTCAAATTCTGATTGAGGAATATAAAAATTCTGGTTGAAATTTCGGTCGATTGCGGTAAAATGAGCCCAGTTTATGCGTTCATCATGATAAGTGTGATCTTTATTGTTCGTGCGAGGCAAATAAAGTTAATTAATTCTTTATGCATTGCCATTCAATAAAATTTCGCATAACTATTTGAAAAGAATCATCACTAGTACGAGAGTTCATAATTCTTAAACGGGTAGTGTACATTTGAGTTTAGCGAGTCAAATTACATTAAGTGTTTTAGACGTAGGTTACAAAATTATTTCTGGTAATTCTGAGTTCATTTTATGCCTTTTTGTTGGTATAATAAGGTGTGATGCTTAAAGGTCGGGAAGAAATGAACATTAATATATTGCTACTATTTGAAATAAGAAACCAGATAGATATGCGTTTCACGACCTGGTGCACAAGAAGATTTTCATTTGTCCTTTCTTGCAAGTAGTCAAAGAGGCTAGGTAGTGCGGCAAAACATGAAATGGTGTAAATTTTCCCAAGCAATCGCAAACGCCCACCCAAACTGGAAGTTTGGTATGCAAAAACGGGGTTCTGCCAGAAATTCTGTGGTGAATGTCAAGAAATCGAGAGCCAGTTGTGAATGTGATTGAGGAAAGAGAAGTAGCCCTGAAAATAAAAAGATTACTCAGGCTATCATAATGTAGGAATAAATTGTCGAATGATCTGGAATATTTGATAGGGAAATCTCGCGCTAAAACTGTTGCCCTACCATTATAAAAATTGCAACAATGTCCAAGTAGTTTCAATGTCAAGTTTAATCTGGAAGTTAAGGTTCAATTCAAAAGAAATCGAACTACCCTCTTAGTTCAAATTCTACGCGAGATGGAACATTTACCAAATAGAAGATTTTTAGCCAGTTCCTACTCTCTGACAGGGATATCTGCAGAGCAAGTTGCGGCCGTTTGAGAGAGGGCCAGCTCGCTTTTGTGTGAAACGAGTCATCAAATCTGCAAAGGCCAATTGTAGGTGCCTTTACCTTACGTAGCCGAGCTAGAGAGGCCCGACACAGAGCGCACAAGATCGAGTATCATCAGAGAGTGTGTGGCCAGCCCTGACACCGAAGTGTCTGTGTGTAGAATAGCCAGAACTGAGGAGCAAGGCCACCAAATGTGCCATGGTTTCACAGATGTGCTCGGAAATACGAATGCGATATTAGACATGAAACTTCAACAGTAAATGTAGGATAGGGCTCCTCTCCTTTTCGCGATGTCTACATAGACGTACAAAATTGAAATAAAATTATTTCCACGGGCTGAGAGTGATTGTACGTCGGACACTTCTGATGTACTCTTCTTTCAAGCTGAATGCTGAGTCCTTTTCTGTTGAGGGTCAAAGTGACCAGCAGAATTCTTGATGTCGTACGTCTCCCAGCACGTTATCTATAAGCTGCTCAGACAATCGTGCGTGCGGGCCTTTTATTTCAATATCTAAAACAAGATCCCGTTGCCACGCGTAGTATTGTAAGAAATGTATTTTGCTAAACTCGAACATTTGCCGACGAAGAAGTATGATGGTAAGTAGTACCGCAGGAATGTCAAAGGAATATAATTTTTTTACCCAGTATCTTTTCATTTGCTCATCATAATCCCAATAATGATTCCTGACTCAAAAACCGTGGAGAATCATCAAATGTTTTTGTACGAATATGTTTGCCGATTTTTATTGTCTTGAATTATGAGGTCACAGAAACAGAAATACTTTATTTAAGAGATTAGATATTACTGCCTGCTGTGCAGCAACTGAGAACAGTCGACCAGTGCCTCTATTGAGACGCAGCAAAGAATTAAAATAACAAAACTGAAGAAATGCTGGTGCAAATGATGATTTAGTGATTTTGTATTGAACTCGTTCTTTATTTCAAGACATGCTTTCGGAAGGTTACAGAATGGATCGCTACTGTGCACACAAGCGGCAACAATTTACGTCTTCTTTGTTGTGCAGCTGGCAGCGTACGTAGTTTGAGTTGTCTTGGACGTAAATTTAAGGATTTTAACCATAAAAACGTTATGTAGCGAAAAGTTATGTAGTTGACTCACGAAAAGAACACTGACAGCCGTACCGATATAACGACGTAATTTATGTGTCTAAAAATTCAACCCATGGAGGACTGCGAAACAAGCTTCAAAGGATCATCACAGAAAAAAACCAGATCATTTACAAAAAAGAGACTTAAATTTCCAAGCCCTTACTTTAAGATTGATCCCTATTTCTTCACTATGCTTAAAAACTTCTACTCACATTTAAAAACGAAAAAATTATTTCCTCTGCATTTTCGAATGATGACATTGCTTTATTAAAAAACCTTTTGCAAGACCGCAATGAAATTGGAATGAACAACATTGATAAATTCCAAACCTGTCTTCGGTATCTTCCCGCAGCGCCGCGTCTGCAGTTCAATTGGCCCGGCCGTGGAGGGCACGTTGAGTGCGCTCAAAATTCCAGAGGCGTACCTCAACTCAGCAAGTGTTGAGTCTTCGACAATTTCTTAACGATCGACACCATCTCAAAATTGCTTTGAAAGCGGCCACAATCTGCCCCAAACAGCCACCGGGAAACACTCCTCGAATTTTTAATATAAGAATCACAACAAAGGCGTTCAGAAATGCAAAGCTGCCCTACGCGACCTGAATGGAAATGGAGGCGACGTGCGCTTGCAAAACGTCCTTGTATGTGGACGTATATTGCGGAAATGGCGCATTGCTTGCGCGTTTTTTTGGTATTAATAACCTCACTGTAATGAAATGAGTCTAACGGAGCCTCACGATGAAATTGCTTTGTCCTCGCAAGTGGAAGTATTTGTTTCGAAGTGTTGCGCCCTAGCCATAAAGAGGTTTTGAAAAATGTGCAAGTCATTATCTAAATAGGTTGATGTCTTGCTAACCGATTGCCCATGATTAACTATTACCACAGCCTACGATGAAAAACAACTCGGTAAGTTGTCTACGTCACTTCATAAATAAATTCGCTAAAATTTATTTATGAAGTGGCCTTGATGTTCAACAATCAAACCGCCGTAGTTCCTTCATAATGAAGACCTCACCCCAACTAGCCGAGATGCTTACAGAGGGCGTCCCATCTCATGAATAATATATTAGAGCTCGAGAAAAAATATTGAAACTTAGGCACCGGGGACTGGATTTTGCTGGAAGTTTTTGGCTGCTCCCTCATCTGTGTGTGTTGATGAAACACCTACCACTTCTGGGACGTGCGCATAATTATTCAATGAAGCCCCAACCACTTTGGGACGTGCAAATCCATGATGAAGCATCTACCACTTCTGGGATGTGCGCATGCTTATTTGATGAAGCCCCAAACAATTCTGGTTTATTTTCAGAAGACGCCCATTCCGTATGACCCGTATGTTTAATGTTGATGTATTATTAGTCATCTATGCATTTATCTACATTGATAGTACATTTCGAGGGGTTACTCTGAAGATTCTCTGAGAATTTCCTGTTTTCTATCATTCTTGTTGAAAATTATCTGTTACTGACGTTAAAGCAATTTTGTACCCAAACAGGCAGCAGTATCGAATAAAATGATTCCGAGGCGTTAGAAAATGGCGAATGACATTCCGTGTGCTGGGATTGCGAGCCGGAAAGAAATTTAAATTGCTGATAATCAAGTGAACATAGGAGAGTTTTTCACATACACAAACCGATTTGCGGAAACGTGAAAAGTTCCGTCATATGAAACTCGTATTTGCTTTGGAATGGTTGATTACCCCTTGCGTTGAGATACTTGCGAGCTCCAGCAGAACAAGACCGCGTTCTAAAAGTCGGCACGAGCATGCATGCGCTCGGGCCCGTTCTTCGTTTCCTCCCTGGACGCAGCCACTTTTTACCCATTGTGGGCAGTGTTGTTTTTTGCAAGGAAGTATAAACAGAGCGCGCCCATGGACAAGAGCTGGTGCTTCTGAGCTGCACAAAATATTCTAGGACAAACACAATGCGAAAGAAGACGGTCCTTGTCCTGCCTAGCAGCTCCTGAATATTTTCAGGGTCTTGCGCGCCCGGCAACGGAAGGGCCTCGACGGCACCAGAAATGAAAATTATCATTATGAAAATAAGGCAAAAAGTCAAGGGCAATTTAGCTCACAAAAAGCGCTCAAGTTCAGGGAGTGTGCTGTCGTAACTTAGAAATCGTCTAACACTGCTCAAATAATGTCTGTAAAATAGAATAATTTTAAATTTCACCTATCACGATACACACGTGCAGAAAATTTGCTGTTCTACAAGAAGACTAATTTACAGACTACAATGAAATACAGAAAGGATGGTAAGAATGAAGGTTAACAATCACCAGCCTGTGCGGTTTTTTGGTTACTCAAACAGACTACTGCATGAAAAACGATAAGAAAACCGGAGCAATGAAAGCTTCTTTGTACACTCAAATTCCAAATGAAATTCTACTCTCATTTATGTAACATAATTAAGTAATTCTAGGCATAAGTAAAACGAGTAAATGAACAAACTACGGAATACTCGTTGACGAACATGAATAAAGTGATCTTCATAAAGTGGCAAATAAGATTTTTTGCGATACACACATCTTCGAGTAAATTCATAGAATGCCTTACTTGCAACATCGCAATACGAGGGCTGCTTGGAAAGTAAGGTCTGATTTCTTTTGAATCAAAACCCATCACCGGTCTTCCAGGAAACTTTATGTTCCATTCCTTACATTGTTCTTTATTTTTCTAAGTTTCCATACTTGTTTAAATATGTGTCATAACATTCTGCAATCTCTTATATGTCTAAGTCATAGACGTCAGCAGTCTGGTCAGCCTGATCTCGATTCATTGACATTTTCCTGTCCGTCCATACGAAAGCCCTCACCCACTTATGCACTTTCCGGTCATTCAGTGCATTAGAGCGATGAACTTCACTTATCCGTAGATGAATTTCCGCTTCTGAAACGGTCCTTATCGTCAAAAATCAAATCACTGATCGTATTTCAAAGTCACCGTGCTGATCAATTATTTTGAATATTTTGAACTAGGACTGTATTCAACACACTGCACCAATACTGATGCAGATGGCATCGTTTGCCGGGCAAGGCAGGCCAGGAGTCGGAGCGCATGCCCGTTTCAATATTCGCAAGACATTCGATTAGCCACGGTGATTTGGGCTGCAGTTTCCGAATAGCCCTCGTAATAACAGCTGAAGTTGAAGTTTCAAATGTTAAAAGCGGGGTTTGTTCTTGAATAGTGAAATTCTCATTTATGTACACCTGCGAGGTAGAAAGACTTTTGGCTATCGAATTTACATGACCTGAACCCGTTGTTTTTTTGTGGCAAATTGAGGTCAAAGCCTCTGCAAATCTCTACAACGTCACAATCCTCATATGGACATCAGAAAAGACCGAGGAGTCGTTAGAAATAGCAGAAGTTATTCGCGCCGTATCTGTTTTCGAAAAGGTGTGGACGCTGTCACAACGGCTTGAGGCGGTCATGTCAAATAAAACTTTTGTTCTCTTAGTAAATTGTCCATATTTCAAAGTATTATGCTACATTTTCTTTTAGGTGTAGAAAGCGAAATCGTTCAGATTTATTTGAAAGACCTTGTAGGTCTGAGTGGTTGAAAAAATTTGAGTGCTGACTAAGCTGTCCTTTATATTATTGGTCGAGAATATTATTCGAAGAATAAAAAAAAAAGAACCAGAGTAAAAACGAACATTACATTTACTGCAAACGTTTTGGAATTAAAACTCCATCATCAGTGCTGAAACAGGGGGAATGCTGTCTTTTAGTGAGCGCTCTTGTATCGAAGCTCGCTTGGCTGGCTGAAGGCTCGTCTTCCCTAAAATTCGTCTATATTCACGCTTCTTCATTCCATTAAAAGTATACCAGACTGCGCGTTTCATACAAACTTCACACAGTTCAAATTTTGTGGAGCAATCTCCTGGGTTGAAAGCATAAAACTTTCACCGACAAGCTTATTATCGTTGTACATCACACGCTCCTGTTTTCAGTCTAAATTCTTATGCGCGCATTTTCAGTGCGTATTTCATGATAAGGAAAATAATACCTTGGATCACCTCAACAACAAACCCAAAATAGTTTAATGCTTTGTCTTACTGATATTATTTCGGGATGTAAACGCGTATTCTTACAAGAAACGCGTAATGAATATTTTAATTAAGGTATTTTTTGCATTGATGGGAATACTTCCCCACCAACATAGCAAAAGCTTCTTGTAAAAATCTTTAGTGACAGATTGTTGTTGCCTGGTTTTGTTTAGAACCTTCAGTAAAACGAAAAATAATGAGGGCAGACTCACAAGCACAACTAAAAATTCATCTCCGACGCCAGTTTATTAGTACTAAAATATTTTCTCTAAATTTTGATACGGCGCTAGATTTTACGGCATCACTTTGCTGTAAAAAAACATGCCAGTTCAAACCTTGAAGAAAACACGCTGTATTGTTTCTTATATCAATAATGCTTCAACTTCCTTTCTTGCTTTTTCGTGTCATGAACAGCATTTTTAATATTGAACTTATGAAAGGTGTCGCAGTAAAGAAGTCAAAAAAGAGCAAAGGTCGGAACACTCTCCAGAAGGTTCTCGGCAAGGCGAGCAGAGATGTCTGGAGGCTCCAATACGTGGTATTTACAGAGCTGCATAAATATGGCACGGCTGTCAGAACACTAACTCAAATACTCTTCAATAAACACGCCACTCAACTGCTCGCTAAGCCCTTCTGCAGGAGCTGGCCTAGCGCTCATGTTGCGAAGTCCGAGTTGGCTCCGCCTCGCGCGCAACTGTCCATCTCTCTAAAAAAATAAATTGGTTTCATTTCGCAAATATGAATTGCAATATTTTCGAGTACTGTTGACAGAACTTACAGTTCTCGGTAAACGTGAATTTTCAGAATGAAAACAAAATATTGCCTGTCGGCTGCCCAGGACATTTCAAATGTCAGCAGTGGCGAGTTGCATCGGAGAATGAGTCGGATGTGGGATGAAAAAGAAAAAGTTTATAATTTGAAGCAACAAAACCTATTTTTTTCGCAGTCCAACGTGGTGGACCCTGATGTGACGGTCGGCAAATAAGAATATGTCAGAAAAGGATCAGAAATTCAAATTCTTCTTTTCTGTTCAACACCAAAATTGAAAAATCCCTGTTGAAATTGAGCCATGGAAACTGAATAATTTGACGAGCCACGGTTCAGTTCATGCAGTAGGCTATATAATTCCAAAAATCATATAATCCACAGAAACCATGTTATCCAGAAAGAGCCTTAAATATCCCTCTGATTAACTTCTACCAGTCATCGTTAATTATAAAATCCACCTCTTAAATCAGCTCAAATAAATTGTACTTTCTACTGAATTTATTCCAAAATGCATTTCTCAAACTTCAATACCGAGTGTCAGTTCTTTTCTCTTTCTGAAGTCGTCGAGAGCCTGATGCCGGTGCAAGTCTAATAACTATGATTGCATTATACTAACGGTACAGTGAGCAACAACAGAAAAGAATACGGTGAAAAAACTTGAATTGACTGCGAGCGTGTGACCGTAAGGTGTTCGGGAGAGAGAAATGATTTGAAAATTTATCGTTCTGAATTCAGAATTATACGGAAATTTCAGGCGTTCTTTCTTGAGCGTTTCATGTGAGCTGTGAATTAAGTAAAGACACCATTAATATAAAAATGATTCTACAAAAATTAGCTAGTGACTTTAGTACAAAAGAGTCCATGGCACTCAAAGGTTGAGTTTGATTATTTCAAACCATGCATTTTAAACAAAGGTTTTGAGTACAATAGCTTAAAGTGTGCATCGGTATTTTACTGCAGGATAAGATTCACCCGCAATTTCCCCAAGCATAATGACAGTGAGATTTTATGTGTACCAATTAATTAGCTTTAACGATAAATGCACACTTCGGTTCATATCAACTGGATAAGACGAAACCCAATGCTTTTTACCCATAGATAAAGAAAACTATTCGTACATTCAGGCCTCATGGAAAACAACAATGAATTTTAAGACTAAAGGTCACGTAGAGACGGTTGATCAAAGGTATTCTTTGACTTTTGAGACGCTCAGGAACTCGGTTGATGCCGAAAGGGACCTCGCGTCGGGTCTCTTCCCTCTCACTTTCTTTTCTAAGCGGCACCACTCGTATTATCCGCTCGAAGGGAGCTCTAATTAGAAATACTCTTCGCCTTCCCTTAAAGATCTCATTTTAATACTTCTCTTTTTTAATTAGAAAATTTATGTTTGGCCGCAGGAATTACCAAGGCGGAGGCTTGTTCTGGCATTAAACAAGTCAAGGTTGACCAGCATCCCAACAGAAATTCAGCATGAATGTAGGGAATGATTTTTTGAAGACGGGAAATTAAATATTGAGGTCAATTAGTTTCATAATCCCAAACTTTAAACATCGGCAGAGTCTAACCTACAAGACTTATATTTAACTTGAGTGAGGGATTTTTCATAATGTTACAGCCAATTGATATTTAGAAATATATTATTTAAAAGTATTAATAAAATCTAGTTGCTGTCAATTCTCCGCACATTCCATGTTAGAACCTTATCTATAACACAAATACAAGGCAATGCTTGCAAGACATTTCGTGTCTGAACCCTCATCAACTGCTGGGCGAAAATTAACGTCACACTGACCATCGAATTTCGAAGTGCCGAAAATTATTTTTGAGTATATTTTGACGCCAGCACAGGATTTACAATCGCGTAAAAGTAGCAATCAAAACCATGTTTATTCAACGTAACATACGTACAATTTCAAAAGCATTAGAAGAGTTCAAGCTGCTGTAATTGAAGGTCGAGCAAAGATATCGGAACTAATTCAGAAACTCTAAACGCAGAGTGTCCTGCATAGCTGGGCGTATAGCAACAGCTAATTAATATTAATGATGCTGCGTGTGCGAGACGACGGGGGGCTGACGCAAACAGAAGCAAACATGGAATCAGTTAGATTAGATTTTAAGCTAATTTAGGCTCCTCTAACCCCAATACAGATGTTCCCAACAGAAGAGAGAAGTAGGCCCCATTAACCATTAAGTATTAAATTAAAAGCACATGGAATCTACGCCCACGGTGTATCCCCATACCAGGCGCTTAGAAACAAGATTAGAAGAAGTTTATGCGATAAGATAAAAGTTAATGATATAAATAATTGGTTCTGAAAAAAGGACAGCAGTCAACTGAAAAAGATTGTCTACAACTACAAAAAAAAAACATTTGATTTCAACGAAAGAAGGCCTACCTAGCGGTCAGCTAGGAACCTCACATTTTCCCCTGGGAGTGTTAACTCTCAGAAATGCAAGAACTGCGTCCCTCTGAGTGGAACACAGAATTGATAGTCTAGATTCAGGGAATACGGTGTTGTCGTATCCGTAGGTTCATGATTACGAATGAATTGAGGTGACTTGTCGTTTACAATCATCATTGTGATTGTAGACAAATGCTCCATCTGCAAATGGGTGTTTACGTTCATAGTGTCCGTTATGCTGTTGCGAGGAGCGTCGGCGTACCACCAGCAACGTTAAGCAACGTTTCAAGAAAACGAGCTTCGTGTTATTCCGAAGACCGGGCCTCTACTTACGTGCTTTCGCGCCCACACGCTAGCGACTTGGTATTATTTTCTTGAGATGAACGTGGTAAAAATCTTTTGTGGCAACTTGCGAGTCGTCCAGGGCAATTTCCTGGAAGCAATTGCGAAGGAGAGCACTTTCGTCTCTCCACACACGTAAGCTTTTCTAGAACAAAACGTAGGTTTCTGAATAAGAGAAGGCACCCAGGAGCCCAATATTGTCAGCCGCACCTTGATCCGCAGCTACGAGGGCAACTGTCAGGGTGTGCCCGCTAATGCTTCCTCACCCGATCGTTGGCTCCAGCTTCTCGCTTGAGGAATTTAGCTTCAAGAGAACAAATTTATTACTCGGGAATTCAACCATGGGGCTGGTCCTCGATTTTGCCACCGCGACAGCGGCTACTACGAAGACACAAAAATTGATTAAATATTGAGATTTAGCAATGAATGAGAGAATGAGGAAATATTAAGGATTTAGTTTTTGTGGAAGGAGGGGTGCGAGTGTGCTTTTTTCATTACATGTAGGCTGCTTTCTCATGGGAAAGTGGAACAAAAATGACAAGTAATGACAGATTTATTTTCATGTTAATATTTTCTTCGTATGTAATGTACAAATCCATGTAAAATTGCTCTTGAATTCTTTTCCATTTGGGATTTTAATACGTTTTTTAAACGGATTCGAAAATGATATAGCATCGAATTTTCAGCAAAAGCTGTCAAGCATCACAGAAAACAATCGGACCGAATGCAAGGCATATTTTTGCTGCACAAAATGGGCAGCATTTCGTAGTGCTGCGCAACCAACTCGTGCCAATATTCCCATGCCTGAGCGCATGTTTGCCCCTGCACCTCCTGCATCGAATAGATTGTTCTTTCATTAAAAGTTATCAGAAATACCATGACAGTTGGCATTTACAAAGCACCACATCTGAACGCTTGCATTTACAGCGCGAATACACGCATCTGCTCGCTGGAACCCTGATATTTTTGTTTATTCAACACTGAAGGATTATTTGAATACGTAGCGAGTATATGTGACGTCACTGGCATAGCACAGAGATCTCTAAGGTGCCCCCACCGCAAATTGATTGGGTTGTGATTGGCTTTGAATATTATGGAATCACAATTGCGCTTACGTTTTTCCTGCCGTAGCGAATTTAGAGCTTGCAATTGTCGGTGTAATTAACAGTGTGTTAAAATCGATACCAAAACCTCGAATTGTGCTTCCTGGGTGCATACATCTACCTGATTTGTCTTTTTTATATTCGTGTAGCTCACCGGATAGGTTTATTTAGGATATTTTAAAGCAGTTAAAATATTTCCTATAAATTAAGCTGGCATCTAAAGTACTCAGCACTCATTTAAGACCTGACTCACAGTTGACACAAATACTTGGCCCGCATTCATAAAATATTTCAGACGGAAATCGCTCATAAATGGTTTTGGAGTAATACCCTCACTCTACAAAATTCTGTACAATGACGTTGATTTTAGTAGGCAAAAATTTGCTTGAGAGGAAAACGCACGGAACTAACACACAGTCTTGGAGTTTTGTTTCTTAAAAACGCAATTGGATTCATGCGATTCAAGAGTTCATCCGATAGAGGCGTCTCATGTTTATTTTCTGGGGTGCTGATCTATCACATACTGTTAGATGTACCGTATTGTATGACATTTTCAGTAATGATTTATAGCAATTTACGAACTTAAGGAAAATAAGACAAAAAGTAACGACGGAACGCACATTTTCAAGGAAAATATTCCCACAGTGAAATAACTGATTTACACAAATTATCTATCACCTCTGGCAAAAAAACTCATGAAAATTTACCGAAGTTGTGGAATCGACTAATAGGGAAAATTGTAAAGAAACAAAACGAACCAAACTAATTACATTGACTCTTCCTTAAATTGTCCCTAGACTTATTTTCGTAGACTGCGAGTTGATTTCGATTTTTTGAATTTTTAGAACACTTGAGAGTTATAGCTGATTTCACTTCAGTACTTTTCAAAAGAATTTTCAATATTTCGAGCATTAACGAGGAATGAAAACTTACGATCATAAATCCAAAAAACGTATGTAATTCTTGAACAAAAATTCTTCATCAAAAGGATGAGATCCTGTCTTCATCAGCGGTTGAGTCTCTAGATGCAAAACATGTACATTATTTCAGCAACTTAGAGCAACTGGTACAACGCTGGTGTTGGAATCAGATCGTGGTAATGCTTTGGTACACCAGCATCACAAGTACAGCGGAAAAATGGATTAAATGAAAGAGGCACTCAGACAGTAAAAAACTGGGGAAAATTTATTGCGGCGCAATTCGTCTCTGGCTATCGCAGAAACGAGTGTTCCACTCGATCTCGGTGTTGAATTGTGCGGCTGTGGAGGGAGGTGGTGGGGCGCTGCGGGACCAGCCGTCCGTACACACCTCCGCATCATCAATTGACTACATCGCGCTGGTACGTCCCGAGGGCCCGCGATGCTGCACTGCAGCTGTGCAGCGAGATGGTTGTGTCCACGGTACCTCGGATTTTATTCGCTAAAACTTGAATTTTAGATGCGTGCTGTTTACCTATCATTCTTTCACTCTGCTAATAACGTTGATGGCAACGTTTTCGAACACTTTGAGTTTCTATTTTTGAGTGAAATTCTTCATAAAGGGATGAAATGGTTCTAAATTCCGAGGTCTGTCACCGGCAAAGCAGACAGAAATGGTATATTAAATTATTTATCACATGTAAAAATGGGTGGGGCTGACTCACATGTTACTTACGAATTCGCTACAGCTTACAAAGACACCCATTTGGTGGACAGTGCGTAAGTGTTTTGGTTGGATAAAACACATCCGAATCCTGCTCGGTTCAATAGAGGCTTACAACAAAAGAGAGTCATTGGACTAGAAGGCTATCTTAAGAATACGATCAGGGAAAATAAATTGTACAGTTTTGTCTTTGGGTTATTACAAATTTTAGCTAGTGATGATTTTTCCTCAATTTTTTTATTATATAGAGGACCAATCAAAAGTAGCTCATTGAGTGTGGCAATGCAGATGTTCAGCGGCTGCTTGGGAGCCAACGCAGCATTAATTTTAAAGAACCGCCTTATTAGCCTATTAATTTTCAATGCTTCAGCTCCATAATCTCTTGGAAGCCTCAGGATTCTTACTCTAAAGTCAAGGGACGTAAGGTTCAAAATGGCATTGGATGTTCGAGCGCACGAAGCTAAAGTACTGTCCTCTTCTGCGGATGCTGGACGCTAATTAGGTCAATAATAACGTTCTGCGCCTCGAACACAGACAGCTGCAAAGCAACTGTTTGCACGTGCTTTTCTGACGCTAATAGATTCGTCGCTGCAACTAATGGTCACTGGACTTATTCACATTTCCAGAGGACGTAATAGACTTCTCAAAGCAGTGTCCTTCCTATCGAAATTAGATAGGTACTGTAAAATATATGTGGTCCACTAAATGATGTGTAACTAGATCTTCGCTCGGTGTTCACGCGGAGGAGCTTCCCCAGATGAAACAAGCTACCTTTTCTCAGCAATGCTAAAAAAAAATCCGACTTTAGTTAATAATCACCGATATCAAGACCACTTAAGAGTAATGACTGACGTTACACGCAAAAATTTTAAGTTTTTGCGACATGAAATTTCGTCCCTTGACTTCGTTGCTTTCGTGTCACATGACGTTACTTTTTCAAGTACAAGACAACAACTGAACATAAAAGTAAAACAAGCAATGTTATGGGCAGAATTTCACTGCTTCTGCACCTACTTCGTAAATCTAGTTGCCGACACAATAACTAACCATAGATACCGTACTTAAAAAATGTTACTACCATCTTTATTCTGGGTATTTATTCTATGAAGAATGAATTTATGCGGCGTGAAACAAACCCAACAATCATGAATAAATCAATATTTTTGTCGGCAAGTGCGGCGTGCGTCCGAGTCAGGTTCAAATCTATGAGAGAAATATACAGCAGTGATCTGTTGGCTCAGCCTGGCACACCCACAACTTGAGCACTTTGTGGAACGGAACACCCAAAGAGAAATTTTTAGCTTGCTGCTCAGGACCGTGAGGGTTGATTTCTTCAATAATTCTAAATTCTGATAAATGGAGAAGCACACTATAGCAGAGCAAGTGAAACATTTGTTCATATCATTTGCATCCTATATTTAAATGGCAGTGACCAGGTTAGTACCAACATCTTAAAAATAGATCAGTAACTCGACATTACAAATTAATTGAAGGGTGCTGAAATGCGATTCTGCATTATAGTATTGTAGCAGAACTTGATGAAGGCATGTATGCGATTGGATGATCATCTCATTGAGGAAAAAGTTCTTCAAAGGAGTTTAATATGCATCGCGCTGTCACATCGCGCAGCAGCTATTTCAAGTCCCATTTCTTTCCACACCAACAAAAGCACTCAGCGAGATTGCAATCTTGACAAAATTATAAAAGTCTTCATTTATATGTCATTTTAAACGGAGGCGGTTGAAAATATTTTGCTGAATTTTTCTAATTATGCTGGATAGAACTAAGAGGACTTTAAACCTGTATTTGAAAATGTGACTGAAGCGATACGCTGGAGCACTGCAACTAATAGGTTTCTATGGGAACACCTTGAGAATGAATTGTTCGGGCGGGTCTGTAATGGCATCGGAGTTGTACTGTAGTATTTTACCAAGAGAGAAAGCTGGCGAATACTGTTGCTGTAGGGTGAAAAATTCAACCATTGAAATCTCACATCTAAAAAGCTGAATAATTAGAAAATTAGGCATTATGCGAATTTTGAACTTAAAACGTATACTTTTGGAAACGCGCCACGTCTAAAAATTGACTCATCAGTTCAGAACTAAGTCAAGTACCTTAAATTTTTAAGTAAAAGATCCGAAAAATATCTTATCGCACACAAGCTCAAGACATAACTCAGTTATGTAAGTATGCAGAAGACATAAATGTGGAAATGAGTGCGTAATTAAATATATAATTCGAAAGGTTTATGTGAAAGTTTCGTAAGTGTTATAGCTAGGTAAAAATTGGTACGAAATGTCATTGCACATAATAATTCTTTAGTTAGAACGTATTTCCTACATTCAATATTCAGCGAGCAATAACGTGGTTACTGATAATATAATGAAGCACATCTTTTGCTTGGCGATAACGCAAGTTTATTAAAAATATAAAAGCGAAGAATAAAATTCTAAACATATTTGGAACGAACGTTTTGGGATAAATCCCATCATCAGCTGAAAAACGATATGAAATAAATTTGATTAATTACAGATACAAACGGTTCACGAGACAGTATTGAACTAATTAGAAATGCACAATGGAAAAGAACTAGATGTATCATTTAGAGCTGGTCTTCCTTTTAAAATATGCAACGACTCTAAAATGCGTACGTCACTAAAATTTGACCCCTGACCTATGGGTGAAAAATTATTATTTGCGATTAATGAATTACAGTTATCGGCGTGAATACGGATAGCGGAATGGGGTGGTTGTCAAATTTTAGTGACATACGCATTTTAGAGTCGTTGCATATTTTAAAAGGAAGACCAGCTCTGAATGATACATCTAGTTCTTTTCCATTGTGCATTTCTAATTAGTTCAATACTGTCTCGTGAACCGTTTGTATCTGTAATTAATCAAATTTATTTCATATCGTGTTTCAGCTGATGATGGGATTTATCCCGAAACGTTCGTTCCAAATATGTTTAGAATTTTATTCTTCGCTTTTAAATTTCTGATAATATAATTAATGATATGTAAAAATATACAGAGTAAACATGAATGTGCCAGATAAAATATGCTGTAAAACATTAGTATTCACATCATTAGCATTGAGGCATCCCATTTGCCGAGCTAAAATTCTTCCGGTAGTGCCATTGGTTTTAATACGATCTGTTCGTCATAACACTTGGATGTTTCAAAGCTGCAGATCAACCATACCAACAGTAATGAGAGCTGTATTTCAAAGTACGGTGCAGGAAGAGTAAACTTTGCTAGTCACGCTAAACTTGAGCCTAAATAAGCCGGGCTGCGGACTGAGGTTCTGAAGCCCTGCCGGCGTTCAGGCAGCATAAGAAATCGGGGCGTAAAAAGCAGCTTCTTCTCAGGCGCTTTTTGGTCCGGGGCATAAATCCAGCGTTTAATCTTCGGCTCGAAGACTTACTCTAGCGGCGGCCAGCCAAAATTGAGCACCATACTCCAGGACGCTGAATAATGTTATAAAGATAATGTCCGACGCCATCGAGAGGAGATAAAGGTCTGCCGCAATGCGAACTTGTCTTTGTCAAGTACATCTCTTGCTCCTATAGTCCTAAATCTGATGAAAATGAGATGTTCGAGTAGTAAATGGCGAAATTATTCAAGATACTGCGCAAAAGACTTGTCAAGCAACTGCGGCACGAAGAGTAATGGAATTATTGAATTATTGAACCCATGGGCTAATAAACTGTTTTTAGTGCGCTTTTGACATTGTTTCAGCAAGTTTTTCATTTTGAGAAAATGAATTGTGTAAATTTTTTCAAGCACCGCAGCTGCAAAATGAAGGCACCAGCTATGGCCAAATGCATTTTAGCAAAACGAAAAATTCGAAAGTGTAGTCTGCGAGTCGTACAAAACGATGCCTCATAACGAGAGGAATCGCGCCGGCAAAAAAGAGTCACGATGTCTACAGACTGCTGACATAAAACTGTATCCTGAAGTTTTAAGCTCGTAGTTGCTTCTGCAGTGTGTGGTTGTTAGTACATTAAGTGTCGCTTAGTACTCAGAAGACATGGATAGACATCGTCAGGCAACCACAATTGAGCGGTGCGAGAAAAGCGTGCTTTCCCCCTCAGGGCTCATGGTTCCAACGCTATGTGTAAAGCTCAACCTTCTTAGAGTGATGCAGTGAAGTAGGGAAAAATGAAGCGTAAAACTTGAGAAACATGGAAATGCATTTGAAACATGAAAATATTATCATTACTGCAGTGCAAGCGCTGTGATTTTTTTTCACTTGCCAAAGATATTGTACAGAATTTAAACATTTCAGTTGTCGAAAATCGTAAATACCGTTTTTACCAACGCGATGTCAGTGACCAGGATGAGTGAGAAAATTCTTCACTTTCAAATATGATAATGACAGAGCTTCTCTTCAGAGCTTCATACAGAGTTTCTCTTCAGAGCTTCATACAGAGCTTCTCTTCTCATGGACGTAGTAAGCTTCATTCTCTCACTGAGTTATTCACTATTTATGACTCAAATGCCTCGTTGTATTTCAATATCAATAACCTTAATACCTGTACTACCGGAACAAATTTACCAGCATAACAAATGCTGTTACTTCACAGTCAATTTGCAAAGAGCGTGCAGTTCGCAGATAAAATGAAGTATCATTAAGGTTCTGCTAGAGCCAGATCGCAAAGGTAGAGTCTAAATCGCACAGATTAACATTTTAATCAAAGAGCGCACAGTTGGAAAAATGATTTCTTTATGAGAGAAGCGAGAGCATGGCTAATTGGATCTGCTAGCTCTCAGTGACGGAAAAATTGTGAAAACCTGCCAATTCGGCAAGGCTGAGCAAATAGAAGCTCTTTGACTGGACGTTAAATAGAGGGCACTCAAGGAGCGAATTCAGAAGAGGATGCGCATTGAAATCCAGGGCTGATTCTGGTCCAATGAAGAGGATTAATAGTGGCTGAGAGGACAGAGAAGAAAATGAGATTTGAGAGCTATTAAAAGTTAAGTTTTAACGCAGAGGGATGGTATTGAATTAAGAAGGATTTGCAAAATTATATACTAAATTAAATTAAACCATAATTCAAACCAGTGGAATCTAGAATCGTTAATCATCAAAATTGAACTTATTTCAAACAATCATCTTAGCTCTTGTCCTCTGGTTATTGTTAGTAGATAACCTTTCGTTTTTGACGGTTGTGCGTGTTTCTCGTCCTGTTGATTTTACGTTAGATTAGTAGTTAATCAGTTAGTTTAAGCCTCCCTATCCTCAACAAATGAGATCCAAAGAGAGGAAGGAAGAAGGCACCATTTAGTATGGAGTTAAGGGAACGTGGAATCTATGCAGAAAGGGCATAGAAACAGTAAGATGAGAAAGAAGTTCATGAAACAGGATCAAAGTTGAAGAAGAAAGTAATTGGTTTTGAAAAAACAGGACAGCAGTGAACCGAAAAAAAGTTGGTCTGCGACAAAACAAAAACCTATGTTATTTTAACAAAAAAAGAAAGCCTACCTAACCTTTAGCTCGGGCCCTCACATTGTCTGATTTTACGTTTTAGATCTGTTTATAGTGTTCTGAGCATGTCCTTGTATTTTTTTCATATGTCTTTATAGTTAATCTGATGAAATGCAAATTAGATGATGTACGTACAAAATTTCTGTCTTACTTTTTAAAAGAATAAATGTTTTATTTAGTTTACCTAATTTTAGACCGCTTTACAATACTGAATAGTAATTGCATTGACAATCAACTAGTAATAAAGAACATCCTGAGCAGCTCATGGAAATCAGTGAAATTCAATGGCGTACAAGAAATATTTTAAGGAGAGTCGTAATGGTAACCAAAATGCTTAAATAAGAAATTTGAACAAAAAAGTCACGCATAAAAAACAAATTCCCTGAGCAAGAATGAATACTTAAGTTAGTATGGTTAGTATTGTTAGATGAGCAAAAACGGAAAAGTGAATAAATAAACAGAGGTTAAAGTGGCAGCACGAAAGAACTATCGAAATGCCAGAACAAAGGACTGAGCTTGGGAGCTGAGGGCTGGTGTGGGAGCTGAGGGCTGGTGTGGGAGCTGAGGGCTGGTGTGGGAGCTGAGGGCTGGTGTGGGAGCCAAAATAGAGAAATAAAAATGTGTAAGTGGAATGGAGTGTGGGAGGTGAAGGTTGGTAAGGGAACCAAAAGGCAAAAGACCTCTGCAATTCCCGATATCGGAGAGAGCGACCAGTTATTGGGGCAGCATCCACGGCTTTCACATATTAATATTGAAACACTTCGAAGCGAAATGCCTGCTGTGCATGTGCTGGTTTTCGAATCTCACATTTGTACGAGACAATTTTTGTGAGCGTTTGTGCCATGGAAGCGACAGTTTGCTATTGGCTGCACGAACTATCGAAAAGAAGCGTCTATTTTTGTTTTCGCAGTTCAGCATTTCATCCCATGCAGCATCTGCATTGGTTCCAGTGCGATATTCCTGACGCATAGATGAATTTGGAATACCTTTTAAGCAACATTATTGAAACAGTCACCTCATTCTCATCAGAGCACGCTCTAAAGGCATTCCAAAAGAATTCACATTCCCTGCAAAAATTTTCGAAAACAAGTTCAGGCGCTTGTGAGGCGCGTGTCTTTTCAGAATACATTCAGAAGAAAATGCAAAACATCCTGGACGTGTGACATAGGAAGATATTCAACAGGAAAGTTGCGTCTTTGATAAAAATATGGGTTGGAAGCACTGAGGTCTTTTCAAAAAAGACCTGGAACATCAGCCGTCAACGCGCTCGGAAACATCTCGGACACAAGAAGACCAGCGCTTTTGCGTTCTTTTTCTCCATTGATGCTCGAGTGATGCAGTCCTGTGAGTTGCAGTTGTACCTGTTTTTGTCGAATATTGCAAAGAGCTTTTGGTGCGGCGAGACCGCATTGTTGCAGAGTCAATGGTGAGTCCTCAATGGATATGTAGGGACAATTCACCTGCAATTACGATGACACGTTTTCTGGGCCACTGCCACTGCACAGTCAGGCATCCTAATAATACGCACGGTTCTTCATTAAGTCTCTCATAATTTCGTATGAGGCCATTAATGGTCATAAATATTTCGTATTTATCGTCTCGTCGCAGGTGAGTGGCAGGCACATAATGAGAGAGCTTGATTCGAGTATATATAACGAGAGATCAACATCTGTCAGGTACAGCGTTAATTTGAATTGTAGAAGATATTTATTCAAAGCATACACACAAAGTGATGAGCCAAATGTGCTAATCAAACAGGCAGGAGATCCGGAAATTCGAGAGTTCCGTAAATGTCCAAAATGCCTCAATCCTTTCTTCTCGCTTCTGAATCTTCAAGGGTTTCGTAAAATAACGAGAACAATGTTAATAACACAATATATTTATTAACTGTCAATTTGTTGAGCTTTCGTAGGCTTCAATTGAGTAGCTTCAATTCCAAGTGGAAATATAAAAACCTTACAAGATTAATTATTGAATGATGAAAAAAAGGAATTTTTTTAAATCCGTTATGGTTCATAAGAATCGAAATTTGGAGATTATGTTGCAATGGAAGATGTTCAATAATATGATTAATAAAGATGTTCAATAACAATGTGAGTGATGTAAAAATTTATTTCAAGGCAATGTGAATTGCCTCAATATCATTTTGTGATAAAGAAGCATTTGCCGCCAGGTGCAGTCACGGTTACGACGGTTATCACAAATGACATAAGGTATTGTACAGAGGGATGACAGGTCAAGTTTTATACCAAGAAGCAGCTTCCCAAACTATCACACAGCGTGACTGTTAAAACCTGAACTTGAGCATTCCTCAATTTTCTTAACAACACTGAAAACTTTATTTCTTATAATCTTTATTCCATACTTTGAAGGAACAGGAAAGTCAGTCAATTTCTCACACCACTTTCCTTAGATTACAGAGACTTGGTAACAACATTGCCGCCTGTGCCAGCGTCACGGCGATGGTCAGAAGCCAAGAGACAAAGAAGAGTCTGGATGACTTCGTAAGAGTCACCGAGGCTGCAGCGAGCGTTAGGAGCTACTTTTGAAGCAAGAGTAGTCAAAGACAAAGGAGGATGCTCCGTTGTAGAGTGCTTCTTCCGGCACGACTGTGACTTGCAGACGCCCAAGACTAAGGTGAGTGCTACGTTAGAGCGCAAGGCAGGAGCCATTAGTCTGGAGCTTTTTAGTGGCCGAGATGTTACGGAACGCTAGCTGCGCTGTACTCCTTCTCTCAAAACACGCTGAGTTAAGGCCTGTCTTAGACTACGGGCAGCTTAGACGTATTTATTGCATTGCTCACGCAATGAAAATTAACGCTGGCATCCTCTCGTAGATGGTGGTGCATTTGAGCGAAGTTTCTCTGTAATGGTCAGCGTTAACGCGCTTGACGACACGCAAAAAGCAGCACATTTTGCGTAGCTTACCTTTTAGCAGACACACTGAACAGGAGAACTGTTCCACGGACAGATAGTTGCATTTACATATTTGAATGAATTTTTTCAAGTTAATTTAATAAAATAAAAAGGCTGGGGTTTCTGATTATTAGCAAAGCCAAATATTGAATACCGTTATTTCCGGGAGAAAATGCACTCAAAATAATAAACACCGAGGCTTATAGACCCACTGCTAGTTCCTTAAAGCTAAGTGAGCGGAAAATCAGCACCCCCACCAAGACTGATCTGTCTCAAACCTCAAGTTACAAGGTTATAGCAATTAGATAACTATGCACTTGCGATGCTCTATAACTCGACAGATTCGCCATGCATTCCGTCGATCGTTATGGCCGAAATAGTGTTTTTTTTAAATTTCTGTATACATTCATGAAATATCTAGTGACTGGAGATAAGTATCTGCAGAAATGTGCCATGACATAATTTTAAAATTTCGGGCCCTGGATTGTGGTGAATTTCGCGGCCCTGGATACAGATAATTAGGAAAACATGTATTCAATAGAAAATAAAAAAAGGCCAGAACAAAATTTATCGATAACCAAGAAATTAACCAAATAAAGAAATGTGTGGGAAAGTATTTATCCGAATTTGATATCGTGTACAAGCATTATTTTATAGCAGAATTTCAGTGCTTTAACTAAAAACTTTTTACAAAAATTCCAAAAAATTTTAGGAGCCCAGATCAAAGTTCGACAGGCACAATCATTACCTATCCTGATTTATTGAAGATCAATACTCGTTGAAAACAATGCCAAAAAGCGAAAGAAAAACCTGATGCTATTCGGAAGGAAATGGGTGGATTTAGTAATGAAGGATTGACCCACTGGCATATTGCTGAACCTGTGAAGATTCCCCACTTTACTGCTGGTGCAATAGCTGTAGCACCGAAAGACTGGGGCAATCTCCAATATACCAAGAGGCGGAGCTGGTCGCATAAAACGGGCCGCTCTCGACGCTACAGGTTGCGTAAGGTGACGGATGAACCCGTGAAAGCCTGTGCATGTCTACACAAAGAATCCGAGCTCCAAGGAGCTCACATCAGTTGGAAATAGGCAACTAGAATGGGTCAGGTACCTAAAAAATTGCATCGAAATGGTGGATATGCCTTCGCTCCTCACAGAACTACTCTTCGTACACCAAAACAAGTTAACCACCATTTAACGTTTGTAAAAAATCATCTTGTAAGACTTGATTTGATTATAAGTTAATTTGAGTCTTCTTAACACCTACAAAAGTGTTCACAAGAGAGAAAGTAGGAAGGAGCAATTTAGTGTGAAATGAAGAGAATAGGGAATATATATACAAGGTGTGTCCCCCCCCCCCGCCATCCTACGCATAGAAACAGAAGATTCAATTAGATTAGATAATTTTTTTAAGCCTCTCAAACCGCAAAAAAGGCTCTCCAGTGAGAGGAATGATGCAAACACCATTTAGGATAGAGTTAAGAGAACGCGGTATCTATACACAAGGTGTAAAAGATCCCCTGCTCAAAGAAACAGTGAGTTAAGAAGGAAAGCTATGGAACGAGATAAAAGTTGAAAAAGAAAGTTAGAAGTGCTAAAACAGGACATCAGTGAACCGAAAAAAACGGTCCTTAACAACACAAAAAAAGCTCAATTTCAACATAAACGAGACATACCTAACACTCATCTCGGGACCTCACATTTTTCCTCTGGAAACACAGATTCTCATAGAAACAATATTTGTATTCCTCTGAAGAGCCTTAGAAACAAAAAGATTGAAAGAAGTTTTTGCGAATGACGATCAAAGTTGAAGAAGAATAGGATGGATGGCATTAAAAGACGGCCGAGAACCGCAATAAGATGGTTGGTTATAAAACACAAACAATCTATTTCAAAAAAAGGGTGCCTACTTACGGTCAGCTCGAGGCCTTTCATTTTTCCTTTGAGAACCCAAATTCCTAATGGTACAATAGTTGTATCTCCCTGAGGGAAAGGAATCTTGCCAAGGAATTGAGTTTTTGGAATTGGTTGCTCTGTCAGATGAGAGCAAAATTGAATTCGTAGGGTGAAACGAGACTCGTCATGTTTAGAGGAAAAATGGAACTGCTTATGATCTCAAGAACACCGCCCATACCATCAAGCATGGAGGAGACAGCAAGATGGTGTGAGGCTGCTGTACTGTCCATGGTGTTGGTGAGCTCCATATAATTGAAAAAAATAAACAGTTCCATGTACAGGCAGACATAAGAACAGAACCTGCTTTCAAGAGCAAGAAAATTTTAAAGTCTGCGCGAGAGGGCGTTTAAGGATGACTACGACCCCAAACATATGTCGAAATGAACAAAATGAAAAAGTGATTCGTGAACAAAATATAAGCGTCTTTCCGTAGCCGAGCTTATAGCCTGACCACAATCCCATAACAAATACGTGGCGAATGTTCAGAACTGCTGCGCCCAAAAGAACCTTGAAGATTTGAGAATCCTCTGCATGTAAGAATGAAACATGATACCACAGACGGAATGTCAAAAGTTAGTTTTCGGTTTCAATAATTGTTTTCATGTTGTCATTATCGTCATGTTACGTCACGTCACAAAATTCCAAGGACTTACTTTAAATTTTTGCCAAACACTTTTATCTCATTCATTTCTCTGTATTATTGATTTTCTGGGACTCAGTAAATTTTCTTGTGTTCTTATTAAATAAGTATTTATGTGTAGACATGTAGTTTGAACTACCTAAATTTTTTAACAAATTTGAATTCTAATGCCATCTATGCATGCATGAACGTGATTCCTGCCCGTACGATATGTTTTTAAACACTATTACAAAAACTCTAATGATCTGGTTGAAGTGCGAAGTATCACATTTTTATGTTTCCAGTTTCATAAAATTGGGATCATGGATTCACAAATTTTTGAGCACTGCCCTTACAAGCGTGTATCCAAGCGCACCTAGTCATAAGTGACTAAATCCAACGTTGAAATCTCATCGCGGCATTTGTATGCCAACCGATTTAAACTACTCACATTATTTGATTCTTTGCTTAAATGAAAGTACATGCTTCATTATCCTTTCTAATAGAAAAAAATTCTAAATGGATGCATTGTATTGGAATGACAAGAGATTTTACCTCTGAAAGATACAGTAGGTTCACCCCAAGGCTGTAGCGATAAGCGCTCAGCTCGTCTCAAATGTGAAGTCTCCCTTTGTTCTGTCCAGGTCAGGCGCTGGAGACAGCGAGAGCGGCAGTAACTATCCTCTGAGCCAGCGAGAAACTTTTATTAGGCTACCCTCCAGTAATTCTACTAGGAATTTGTGGGGCAGAAGTTTTTGCTTCAAGTTTTTGTTTGTTTGAGTTCACCTTGCGCAGGTTATGGCACTTGTGCAACTGTTCACCAGCTTTTATTGGAAATTTTCGAGCAAAACATGCGGTGGGTGCGCGCAAGTTTTCCGGAAAGGAAGCCCTAAAAGAGTTACGGAGTCTCTTGGGACAGCCTGTCTGTACGGACCACCGGCACACGCAGTAAATGCTAACACAATTCTCGACGAATTTAACACTAAAAAAGTTCGTAAAGTGAATCCATGGCATCTAGGAAATATATTGAAACTAAGGCAGACAGAGAAGCTAAAAGAGGAGGTAATTCTAATGAATGAAAAAAATTGCTCCTTTCGACTGTGTGATGCGCGGAACACTTAGCTTGGCAAATGGGAACTGACAGTATCATTTTAAAATAGACTAAATAATAAACAAAGAAACTAAGAAGCAAATAAAATGGAAACTAGAGTCGTATTGATTAAATGTAAGCACCGCAGCAAATAAATGCAGTGAAGGCTTGAAGATGAATCTGCAATAACGAGATTCACTCTTTAGGAAAGACAAAACCAAAGAATAATCGATTTTACAGACAAAAGGACGGATCTTGATACACTTCGTAAAATAAGTTTATAACCATAAAGAATGCATAGGAGAGTCTTAGGAAAAAATTTATATAAAGTCTTTAATAGTTTCTGTGATCAATGTTGCCCATGTCATCGTAGCATTAATTTGATCCAATCTATACATTTGTTCATGCTCTAAGTTTAATTTTGCCATCTTCATGAAGTCCCTGAGATGAAGAGTACAGTATTTGCGCATGATGTAATCCGCAAACTCAATCACATTTTTGGGTTGGGAAAAAATCCCCAAAATTTTTACGAAACGGTTGCGCGAGTACACGTACTTGTTACGTGGTAAAGATCTTGGTCATCTTGGAGTGCCAGAAGAGTGAGACTTTTCTTAACATGGGATCTTGTTAGTGCATAACGTTTAACCTATCGAGAGCTTCTCTACGGGAAGTTTAATTTCATTTTATAATTTACCCCACATATGAAGACTTGCCGTTAGGCTGTAGCGCTCCAATTTCAAGTTGCGTCAAGAAGCGATGCAGTTTACGAATTGTTTGATAATACTCCTCATTTTTAAAGGTGTAAAGTGCTTAAAATGAATAATTCGGGCTAAAGAGATGAATATTCAGGCATTGTGATGAATACTAAAATCAAGACTCAATACGAGGAGGTGTTGGAATTATAAACAACACAGATAATAGTATCACAAAAAAACTAAGAAGCAAATAAAACTAAGAAGCAAGGGAAGTTTATTCTCTGAGATGCTTCAGAAATGATTTAATTTTATAATATGAGCAAAAATTAATGCCCAAAAATACAGTTCGTACAACGCTGCGATTTGCTGTATATCATTCCTTACTAGCCCATTATAAATACAAGTCAAGTAACTAGGATTTACCGACAAAAAAACGACTATTGTAGAAAATTTATTCCAACTTATTCGTATCATCTGTTTTTAGCTTCATTAAATTCCAACTTATCCGCACCATCTGACGCAGAAAAAATATATGCTACAAGTATCCCTGTACTATACACTCCGTAGAAGCAATCATTTTCAGTGGAAGAGCGCCGACACCCAGCAAGGACCAGCGTGATCATCAATCTTGGCTTGACCTGAGGCAGCCGACGACTGGCGCTGATCAGGCCGTGATCGCGCGCCTTGAAGAGGTCAATCTCGGAGACTGCGGCGCGCTCAGCAAACTCTCTAAACTTGTACAATCAGACGCTAGGGAAGGTTAGTTCGATGCTCTGCTGCGCTGGTTTTGAGCCCTTTGTGCTCACCGCTTGGGGAAAAATCCTGTGTAATGTCAAGGAAATGAGCGATATAAAGATAACGGGATGAAGTCTTGAGTGGAAGTAGCTTTTAGATTGTAATCTTGATGATGAAATAATTTTTTATCATTATTTTACAGTTATATGCACTGTTCTTACGCAATTGCATGTGTACGGAAAAATTAAACAGCTCAAGATTTTGTGTACTAAGTGCGTAAGACTAACTCAGCCAACAAATCACGAAGCAATTCACTACAAGCTCTCCTTTGGGAACTCTACTTTTGAATGTTTTTTCCCATCACACATGTCCAAGGCATTCTTGCACGCAGTGTTGCCTGACGCGTAGTTGGCTGGTTGACTTATTTTTGGCCTGAAATTCGCTTCAGCTTCATTCTGAGAGACAATTCGATCAAATGAAATATTTTAGGCATAAAAAGTCCAGCACTGCAACTTTGTACAGTCTAGCATTAAATGTCCGAAGACATTTCGGCGAGAAATTGCAATTTCTTTTCTAAACTAGCTTTTTTATTTAGATCTTTTCTTTTAATCTATGAAAAAAAGAGTGAAATCATAGCTCATGGTAACAATGCAAGTAAACCATAAATGAAAATCTTTGAAAAGTGTGAGGTTATACTCCAGAGAATATACTAAAATTATATCTAAGACGAGTAAAGCGACCGAATGAAATCTAATGAAAGTTTGCGTCCAATGAATTTTTTATTCCGAATAACTAAGAAAGATGACCAACTGTGTGCAAATATTTGGTAAGCGAAAGCCTATTAACGAATTAATCAAGGAGAATTCAGAAATCTTTGTCACGAAGTGAAGATTTAGAGAGAACTTCCCCAAAATAAGTTAGCCCAATTAATTAACGAAAAATGATCAACAAAGGCTTCAATCTCACAAAGTGTTAAGTTGTTCCCATTAACTCAGAATTTAAGCATTACTTATACAGCTACTATGTTGAAATTTTCTACATCATTCCTTTGAAGCTTAGAACTCTACCCAAAGTTAACATTAAATATTTGCTGCGTTTTTCTGAAATTTTCCGATTGCTTCTTTTTTAAAAGAATTCATTTTTAAGTAGTGATTACAACATAAAAGCAAGGAGCACACAACACAACGTACGGGAACTGATCGATATGAATTACTATGTCCCGTTTATCCGAATTGTGAGTGACATGTTCGAGGATTCCTGATCCTTTGAGCGCTAGTACATTTAATGACGCGTTGGTGAAATTAACTTACAATGTGTATTGTAGCATTAACTTTCTCATCTCCCGTTGTGAGAATTATTGTACAGCTCAACATATTGTACTTGAGCTAGATTCCAAGGACATTGTTTTTTCTTACAAAATGTAGAAAAATATGAATGCGTATGTTTCCTATGATTACTTATGCTACACCAGTTTTAAATAATTTCAAACTTTGCTCTACTAACGAATGAGACTAGCACAAAACGTAGCGCTTCACATAACCTACAGATACGAAGGCGTAAAATTATCGTTGTTCTCCTAGACTATCTGTTCTGCTATTTTCGAGCTCGTGTAGCTCAGTGAGATCCGTTCTGTCGGTATCGAGGAAGCCCAAAAAAATCCTGCGGCATCCCAGGGCCTATTGAGCAGTAGTGACGGGCGCCAACAAAGGCGCCTCGCAAACTCTGCATCGGATGCGCAGGAGCCGATCGAATGCGCATGGACTGCGAAAATCATCCATCATGCACATCTCAGACGCCGCTCATTTCAGTGGACCGAAGTGCTCCTTTCGATTGAAAATTTTTCGATATTAATAAAGAGGGAGGCTTGGATTCCAATAGGAGGGCAATGCACCGATATCGGGTTCCTTTTAAGGTTCGTATGGAAAGACGAACTATAGCTCCGCCGCAAATACAAACTAACGCTCTTAGAGCGCTCGGGTTGATTTTGTCGTGTTCAGATTCCTGCTTAGTGCTAATCTTTATTTAGTGTTAAGAAGCGGTATCTGCGGGTTGATACAACCTCCAGTGAGGTTGTCATGCCTGTTCAAAACGTGTAAAATATTTTTCTCTTGATGAGCATCGAGATGAGCGAGAATAATTTCTACTGAAACTGGGATCTGTCAGGATATTTAATATGAGTTCACAAACTCCGGCATAACTAAAGCGCCCATCATACTATTTCTCAATAGTTAAATGATAAATGAAGCGTGAGGTCATAGCCAAACCAAGAAGTTATGTTCGAAACTTTTATCCCTAATTGAGGCTACGACTGAAATGGCTGAGTATAACTGTAACTGCACGGTAAAACAGTGATTACAGAGTGAATTGCTATTGCTATAGACTAGACTTCAGTCGAAAAGGAAAATAGTAAAAGGGGACAGATTGAAAAGTGAGACTGTTGCCAAAGAGTGAGACTGTCGCCAAAGAGTGAGACTGTCGCCAAAGAGTGAGACTGTCATCAAAAAATGAGACTGTCATCAAAGGACGATTGTCACCAAAGAGTGAGACTGTCGCCAAAGAGTGAGACTATTATCAAAAAGTGAGACTATTATCAAAGGGTGAGACTGTCGTCAATTAAAGACTGCAAGTTTCAACAAAGAGTGAGGGTGAGACAGAAATTGAATAGTGATATGATGATGTAAATATAGCAACATTAGGAGAGCTCACGGAATGTTAGATTTGTTTGCCACCACAATACATGCGTGGGCAGAAACCCGTATTGGGAAGGCAGGGTGCTATAGGGGTGTTCACGCTGTGAAATGTGCGAGAATTTTTCGCCTATATTCCATGTTCGTAAATGTGCGCTTGATTAAATAAACCAAATGTCCTCCTTGATGCAGCTTTAAAAATGCAAATTTAAAATTGAGCTTCGTGTTCAAGGTAAGTTAAAATCTTAGTAAATGAGGGAAGCTGTAGAAGACTCTCTTCCGTAAATTAGTGGTAAAACATTTCAGCATTCAAGCCCGGTTCCGGAGGGCAACAAACGACGCAACTTTTCCCTGAGGTGCCAAGATTTCGAAACCGGGACTAAAATAGCCGTGCACAACACACCACTTTATCCCTTTGGTTGTGGAAACTTAGCCCAAAAATACGAAGAATGATTTTATCACTGAGCGGAATAAATTGTACACGGGACCGCTAAATGTTTGATAGACGAAAATAATATTAAAATTATTTAAAGCATTTTCAACACTTTTCATCCCGTACTTGCCAATTCTAGCTCCAAGAACACTTCAGTCAGTTAATTTCTACTTATTGCCTGACCTCACAGGTGATTTGATTCGCACCATCGCCCTGCTAAACTATGCTGAAAAATAGTTGAAAAATAAAACAGAGAATAGGATCCCTCGATCACTGAAGCGCGAGATACATTTAACTCTTTGTACAGTAGGTACCTTTATGCATTCTTGCGACAACATTCCGTGGAGGAGCAGGTAACTGTAATAGTAAAAGCCAACTCTCAGAAAGAGAGGATACAATTTTCGCGCCCCTAAGAGAGCTGTACGACACACGTTCAACGAACAGGTGCTCTTTATCAGGAGTTCGTTGAGGCGTGGGCGATCTAAACGCGCATTCATTTCCGCCCATTTATCTGCGGCAAGCGGTCGTCCATCCGGCTTTTATCCACTCAATTAAGTATCAGACCAGGCGGAAAAATTTTGTCGCAGGGGATTTGTTGTCCACAGCACCCGGAGTTTAGCTTGTGGGTGCTGTTGCCGTCGCAACGAGCAGGTCTTCTGCACACCCACAGTGCATGTAAGATGGAATTTCCAGTTCTCGTTTCAGTTAACTACATCGGAAGCTCCTGAGAAGGGAGAAGTACTCACTTGGGCAATGTATGAACAGTGTTTACAATGTCTGCAGTTATAAGTATAAATTCAATTGTCAGCAGTTCTACGCGTTTGTATAACACGACTTCTTTTACTCGAGAGTAGAAATGAAGGAATACTTGGAAAATTGAATACAAATCACACTCAATTGCATTCAGCCACGGTTTTGGCAATGTATTGAATAGAAAATACCATTACCTGTTCTGAACTCGACCAAAACATCCGTCAATGGTTTTATCATAAATCGCACCATAAAAACAGAGCTCCTTAATTTATGGCGCTCCTGCGATGCTGGTCGAAATTGACAATTTATTGCTAAGCTGGAAGAGAAGCGGTGTGTAGAAATTCTTGACAAGTTTTTACAGAAGTTCGGGTGCCAAAGATACACAGCCTGCCTATCTTCCGAACGACCATGTTTGAAATGCAACCACTGAAGGTAAATCAAATACTTTTCAGGTTTCAGCAAAAGAGAAAAAGGTCCTCTGAAAATAACGGCAGAGATTCATGAGCTTTTCTAACCTCATATTTTTTTATTCTACTGCAACTTTGTATTTTATGTTTCAGTTAATGAGAGTGTTAAGATTATGACACCACGAAGTCAGAAGCGTTTTTTGGCTAGTGTGGAGTATGTCGAGTAATAAGGAAGAAAATTGGAGCAATGGCGGATGTAGTTTTAGAAAAAATCGATCCATGAAAACAAAACCTACCAAATTGGTTTTCGATGTTGCATCAATACCATCGCACAGTGCACGCAAGTGTGATATACTTGCAACAATATTGACTGTTTTACTTCGTCATTTACTGGGAAACGTCTTCATGATTACCAGAAATTAGGTCCAAAATCACTCGGAAATTTACAACACCCTCCTAACATTCGTCACTCGCGGAAAACTTTCTCGTGATCATGAGGGACTGGGCCACGACATCGCACTATATAATTTAAAACACCCTCCTCACGTTTCCTGGAAGCGATCAGGAATAAGTGTACATCCAGCAAGCCAGTCAGATCCGGCAGCATTATTCACTTTAAAAGCTCCTCTCATTAGCAACTAATAAAAGCGCCGAGGGGCCATTTTATTCCAATTTAGAATGTGTTTTTTTACTGGACATTCATTCGTAACATAATGCAAGTGAGGGTAACATGATGGAACTCTGAAAAAGCAAAGCAGTGTTCTATCAACTCAGCACCTAACGCAAATTGCTCATAATTGCAGGAGTTCTCATAAAAACTACTAATCATATTCAAGTGCTCTATTTGGACAAGTACAGCTTCAAGCGAAATGGTAGAGGCCAGGCACTTACATTCATCACTGAATCCTTGACTGCGAACGAAATTCTCCTTTCACTGCTCTATCGGCTGAGTCAACTAGCAAAATTAGAGATTATGGATTTCCGCTAACGGTGGGGGAGAATTCGACAAAAAGCGATCGAGAGAGCCCGAACAGCAAAGAGGCGGCCGCGTAAACCCAGCATTCCCTGTACAATTTGATGGTGCAGAATTGCTAAATTGGCGTTGAAAGAATTCTACTGACCTCAGCCATCAGTACATTTGAACTAGAAATAGTAAATAACGTTAATTTAAACAAACAAATTCTGTTCTGCTATTTAAACTGTCCAGATTGTTATTCTACGTTAGGATATTGCAACAAGGTGTCTATGTTAATGCTCTTGTTATGGAATCTTATCAGGGGTTATATATCCTGAATTAAGACATAAGCAATTTGAACAACATAAAAGTGTTACATGTTCAGTTTTCTGATTAATGAAGGCGCGACGAACAGTGAGAAAAAATAACTGACATTCTGAAGTTGCAGTCAGTGTCTTTTAGATCTTCTGAGTTTATAATCGCACTCCAAAAACTATGTAATGATGAATTAAGCGGGAGTACAAAAACAAAACCAACTGGGAGCGAGGAGATCTGTGAGGAATTCTGAAACGTATTTTTTTCTGACACATTTCTTGTAGAGATTTCAGCGAGTAAATTTATTTTCGTTCGGAAAAAATCAGAAAGTATCTGCTGGAAATGACAATTTATTTTCTATGAACAAAAGAATTTCGCTAAATGGTAAGTAAAGTTCTTATGAGAGTCGTAAGGTAATTAGAGAATGAACAGTGATCTTAGTGAAACACGCGGCGAGGACGCGGCACGTCTGTGACAAGTGAAACGTCTTGCGAAGCTAGGTAACAGCGGAGGTGTGTAACCCAACTAAATTCCTATCTGGTTTCTATAAAAATTCCATGAAATTTGTAATTTTTATTGATATATAATTTTACTTAATTCCAGGTTAAAATACTTGGGTTTTGAAATTATGGGTATGGATGAGAATTGCGGAAACGAGATTTTAGTTCTCTCAAGTTACTCAAGCAGAACATCAATGTTTTAATGTCCATGAGACAGTCGTCGTGTGTGAGTTCGGCAGAGTCGAAATTGTAATATCGCTTCTAAAAGTGAACAATGATGATTAAACGTACCCTTTTCTAACGGCTAGTTGATATTTTAAAAGCATTAGCCACAAATACAAGCGTTAGTATTTCAAGTATGCAATGGAAGTAAAACAACTTACTGATCGTGGCAGTTGAGGCAGTATTTTGAAAATATTGGTTCGCCAAACTGAAGCGCATGTTAACCACCAACAGGATTTTTGCATTAGCAGATAGATTTTAGCGCAGAAATAATCGCAAATTAATTTGAAGAAATACTCTCTTCAAAACAAGAGTCTCTAATCTTGAAAGAAAAACAGTACAGTTAATTGCTTAATCACTCATCATTTCAAGGGTGCAAAAACTAGATACGTGCACAAGGCCTTCATTTCTATCGGTGCTGCATCAAAACACCACCTAAGCGATAATTAAAAAAAAGAAAGAGCGCACGGCTTGGTTCACTCAGAGACCGCTCTTCAGGGCCAAAATAAACATTAGAAAGCAGCCAGGAAACAGAAAAAGAGCCCGTGGAAAATCAGGCCACGTCGTCACTTGCGTGTCGACGAGTGACGGGATGCAGTCTCGCTCATTTGTCCGCCTATTGCCTGGAAACCATTCCGTAAAACTGAGGTGCATTTGTGGCGGCAGAACGCCAGCCAAACATGACTTGGACAAATGAGAGCTTCGGCAGCGCGAGTCCGAGCGCCATTACGCATGGGGTCTTTACGGGAACTGGGAATACACAGAAGATAAGGAATTAAACCTTGGAATAAACACTTAAACAGGAGGGCTTAATAATCAAGCTAAGTCTGAGCATTTTTGTTGTACTCTAGAGCATTAGAGATACCGAGCAAAGTTCAGGTGCTTCTGTGATTGACGACTTTTTTAAATTCACCACTGTCAGCTCTCTACGAGGCTTGAAAAATTTCCAACACCGAGCCGCTGAGTACCAGTATTTACACGGAGTCTCAGAATGCTAGCATAAATTTAGGATTTAGCGCATAGCAGAACTATTTAGGATTTGGATTTACAAAATTTAAAACTTCTTGAATAGACACTTTTGAGTTGTAGGCTCTACATCTTCGGACTAAATATAGCTATGGAGGCGGGAATTGAGAAAGAACAGACTTTAACTTGTCCAGCTGTCGACTAGTCACTCTTAGAAAACGACTGCAACTAACGCTAGCACCGCACAAGCGAATATCACTTCAGACTCATCAAAACGAACGCAGCGTACAATAGAAGACCATCCGATTTGAGAGTTCGAAACTGATCGCTATTTAGCATGGCTCCAATCTAATGTCGCCATAGCTGTGAATAGTAGTATTAATGTCATTCTCGAATGCTATCATCCGAGCAGCCATGCATCATATACTTCTTAAAGCTAAAGGATGTCGTTTTATGAGTATATGAGAACAAAAGCAAGGTTGAGTCTCCTCGCTTCCGTGGTTTTGTTCTCATTGTGACGGGATACACGAGGCCTATTCTATTTCCTTTCCAGCTCTTATGGTCAAATCGACACACCTGCAATGAGGAATCGAACCCTATTTTTTCAAGTGGATCGCTGATAGTCTGCTTCCTAGTATAGTTAACTCAGCCCATGAAAAAAGTATTCGAAACTCAGTTTTCAGAACAGCAGATTAAAAAAAATTCAACACGAGCGAGACTAATAAAGAATCAATTAACCAAAAAATTCGTACAGTTATACCAGGAGGAAAAAAAATAAAAGTCAGCAGTGGAAATTTTCACATTGAAAAGTTCTATAAAACAGTTTACTTTTGAATTAAATTTAAAATGTTTCTAATGGAATTTTACGCCCCTTTTCAGTTTGTACACCGTTTAATTTTTTAAGGTTCTTCGAAACCCAAAGATTTTTATGAAAATTGAGTTTTTGTCATAGATTTTTAAGCCGATGCAGGACAGAACTCATCGCTGGTGATAACAACAAAACAACAATGATCTTACTCTGCCAGAGCTTTGCAGCCACAAATTTAGACGGATGTTTGGAGTCGTAATCGAGCTGAAATTGAAACCGCTGGCAGTGCATAAGATTTTTCGCCGATTCCTTGAGATTTATTTTCAGTCCTGTACTGTAGTTATCAAGTTTTATTACATTTTTAATTGCAATTAAATTGTCAGTGTAACTCAAGCTTAAACAATCCCAAGGCACCCTGCAATACTACTTCCATTTTCTAACTGTTAGCATTATCTCCATGGGTTGAAATACCTCTCGTTACTCCCATCAAATCCTACTCACATTAATTTAGCAACACAGCAGCTTGTTATTCTGTGTGTGAGTATCACTCAAGTACAATGTTGCGCGTCATGACTCTCTTGTGGCGTTCTCACTCACATCTTTACACTGCGAGTCGCTCACTCATCTTCGGCCCTGCATTGCGCTATTCCATCAGCTTAAAGTTAAAGGGCGGTGTTCGAATTTTGTCGGAGTTAAGAAACGTCTGAGGGTCGCGTAACCTTCTTGCTGAAATTTCTACTGGTTCTGGGGTTGAGCTGATCAGTAAAAGATTGTGTTAGTTTTCAGTGTTCTTAGATTAGTTTACACAATAGCATGGAGAGCAAGCAGTTTGTTGTTTCAAGAATGTGAGCTTGTTACAAGTTAACTTCAACAGCGATTTTAATTACAGCTATTGAAATAAAGACAAATATAAACACACACAACAAATCAAATGTACATACTTTCTAAAATACTACCCCAAAAAAGGCTCTCTTTTGCTCTTAGAGTTTTACATTTATCTGACTTTGAAGACTATACCTAGTCTGAAGTAATGGATTTCAGTTCAGTAGAATTTACTGCTCTTAATTGACCGCGAAGTTTATCTTTGGCAAATGTATAGTCTTCATAATGGTGGTAGCGCACTTATTTGCTATTATACCCTGATAAGTTGTTACCATCAGTAAAAAAAAGTCTTAAATTGGCTGCTATTCACTAAAAGAAACACAATATTCAGATGTATATATTTATTCTCAATTGAATTCATGAATCAATGAATCAATCTTTGAGTAGGTAGTAAGATTGACATTCATTCTTCATGAACAATAAAAATAATCGTGAAAGGCTCAGTTTATCAAAACCAGGAATATGAAACAGGGAAAATTGGAAATTCAGAATAGCATCGGGCCACGAGTCTGACATACGGAATCAATTTCTATAACAATCCTTGCTATATTTTTAGAAAATAGAGCATTGGGTGCGCTTCCAATTATTGAATTTAATTCGAAACGTCCCTGAAATGAGAAAATCGCTCATTGCAGGAGCGCTTAAGCTGAGCTGGCTGTTTACTTTACGCTATGGCCGGCGCGGCAGCGGCCACTGTACCAACACCGCTATTTTGACAAGCGCGACTCGTGTGGCCAATCAGCTGAGCAGCTCAGCAGCATCGCCCTGCAAAAGAGGGAGACGAGCACTGCGCTCGCGTCAAGCTCATCCCACCGTCCACTCAACCTTTTAATGAGAAGGATGAATTAAATCGAAAAAGTTCAAACTGAAATTGCATGGGTGCTACAGGCATGGCGGTGCGACTGTCGGTTCAGAAGTTTGGGCTTCAAACTTTGCATAAATTTCCGCAGATGGTGTTAAAGTATAGCAAAATTGGTACGAAGGACATCGTTTTAAACTTCTGAATAAAGTGTGAATAAAACATGTGTGGGGATGAACTGAATGACTTAACTTGAAAACTTGCACGAGAACTTGATGAGCACTCCACAAAGAGAGAAGCTATAAGTAATATATTCAAACTTCCTTGTTAAATTTGCACTGCTAATTAGACGAGAATTTTGATTATGAACGAGCTCTAAAATATAATACAATACGCAAGCAACGTGACGTACAATATGTAGCTTGCAGCAAAACGAATAACCTGATGCATTACAAGCAGTGTCACGCTCAACAAGCAACATGATGCGCAACTAGTTGCATGGAGCACATCAAGCAGTATGACGTACAAATATCTATATAGTGCACAATGAGTTGTATGGTGCAGAACAAAGAGTATGGTACACAACAAGCAACATGGCAAATAACAAACGGTATGACCGACTTCAAGCTGTACGACGTAGAAAATTTGGTATGATGCGTAGTAATCAGTATGACGCACAACTGAATGTATGGTGCACAATGCGCTGCATGGCGCAGAACAAACTAAACTGCTCACGACGAGCAACTACAAGCAGTATGACGCACATAAGGTGATGCCGAGCGCCAGAACATAGCACTAAACTTACGCCTCAAATAGCACTAGGGAATAACTGACTTCTGTGCAGGAGTTCGGAAACACTCAGCGCCAGTGGTCAACCAAAATGGTCGCGCTCTTGGCGCTACAAATTGGAGCACGGCGGTCACGCTATGCAAATCCAATGACTTGCTGGATTAGGAGATCTCAGCTGCGACAGGCGACGGACGCGTTTCCGCCTGCTCCTCTGAAAGTGGACATTAGCCACTGGACTTAGGCTGCCAGATTGGCCTTTGTTTAGCCGAAATGATTAAATTTAGCAATTTTCAGTGCCAAATTTGGTTAAATAAGATCATTCAGCTCCTTTATAAGCTGTGTTACTGCCAATGCACAAGCGTAATACAAATTCAGTGCTACACTTTATCAAATGATACGGAGACGCTGCGAGAGCCGGCCTCCTTCGTGAGGTGCCAGAAAGTGTTGACGTATTTTTTGCTTGGCACTTCGCGCTACAGCTCCCATTGATCCAAGGGAGAGGTAAATTTCCTGGCTTCCAGTCATTTGGAATTCATTGAAAATCTTATTGCAGTGCAGAAGGGAGTCCAAGCGAGCTCACCTCCACTTTGCAGTATTGAAATGAACGCAACCACAAAGTATACAGGAAGTAACCAGCCTCAAGAATGTAGTGCGATGCTCTATGTGTAATGAGTGCAGAGCGTCTTGTGGCATCGAGAGCAGTCGCTGTACACGTTCTCTGTCCCAAGCATCAAACCTGGAGTCATGCATAAAAATCCACGGATGCACATGCAACTCCATACGCGTATAAAAGACGCATACTTACAAAAATTTTAGTATAGCAAAGTCAAGTGTCCAAGAGATAAATTATATATTACCCAGATTGATTTTCACAGATGTTACCTCGGATCAGAGAAATCATCCCCTCGAGCACACACATCAAGAAGACCTGATGTACAAATGTTGCACGCTTGCTGTACACTTGCTCAACATTTAGGATAAAACATTTGCTCAACATTTGTTGCTCGCGTTCCCAGCACCAGTCCATCTCACACTCTCTAGGCACGTTGGTCACTTTCGCTTCAGCGGCAAAGTCACGAGCGACTCATCAGACTGGCTTCTTATTCGAACAGATGAGGGTCACTTGAGTTTATTAACTGAGAGGCTGTCTTTCCATGATTAGTGAAGTCAGTCCCTCGTCTCCTCCCCCCCCACACATCCTCTAGTGACCTAGCACAAAGGAAGCAGTTGAACCATGAAAAAACACAGAAGAGCTTCAAAGAGCTAGAAAACTTACTTCTTTACTGTCGTGTAGAATTTTAGGGCGTTTCAATTATGATGTACAGGTGTACATGTGACGAGAGGGTAAAAAGTCAAACAAATTTAAAGGTTCGAATTGGAGGGTCATTGAAAAATTAAGAACTAGAGCCTCAGTTACCGATACAGTGCTATGTTTCTTTACTAGTGAGGAAATCCTGCAGCTGTTTTAAAACAACTTATGGATATGCGTTGCAGAGAAACAGTTATATTAACTGTATGCATCTCAGCTACAAAATTCTTACATGTAAAATAGAATTTGACTTAAGAAATCTTTTAGGTTATTTTATTGATTCGTACGTGATAATTTACATCATAAACTATCGAATACCTATGTAAATTTATTTAAAAGTTTTCTTTTAGCGGTCTAATTTGATGACTGTGTTGAAAATACTATGAATGGAAGATGTGTTAGAATTACTTTTGCAATACCTGACTTGGAGCTCTAACAGAAAAAAATAAATTATGAAGCTTAAGCCCCCATAACCACAACACAGGTGTTCCTAGTGAAGGGAAAAGCACCCTAATTAAGTGTGAAATTAACAGGGCGAAGAATCTATTCAAAAGGTTTGTCTCCGCACTTTACGAGTTTACAAGTAGAAGCAAGATTGAGAGAAAGTTATGAATAAAAAAAAAAAATTTACATAGTAAAAAAAAAAGTAATAATTCCTGAAAAAGGGACCGCAGTAGACCTGAGTAGATGACTCATAACAAAACAGAAACCTATTCTATTTCAATATGAGAAAGGATTACTTGACCTTCAACTCCGGACTTCTTATCTTTCCCCTGAGAGTGCTAGTTCTTATAGATACTCCACGTTGTATTTCCCCCGGGGGAGGCTCGTGTTATGAGTCATTTCATAACGCTCTACATATAAAAAACAAAAGCCTTGATGGTCGAATGAAGCAGCAGAGGACGTCCTAACTGACTCGAACCGAACGTTGACATTCTGGGGCCTGCGCCAACATTGCATTCCACCCAATGACCTCGAGGCGAGGGACCACACCTCATCTATGATGCCAGATGTCAATGCTGGGAGAAGTACTTTCTGTAATAATCTCCTTGCGTCAATATTTGAGTCAATTTCTCAATATAATTCTATCATATTTCATAATCCATATCAATTGAATAGGAACCAATATTTCTCTTGAAAATAGGACTTCAATAAATTATCATCGATTGACTTTACTTGCTCGTGAGGTTCGATAATAACCGTCACAAAACGATTCTTTTAAGGTCACGACGGTAAACGCTTGCTCTCACATCCATGAGCAAGCGTGGGCACTCGAAAGAGGGCCGTGATTGGAGAAAAGAAAGAAAGAAAGAAAAACAGTCTATTTCCAATAGAGATGGTACAAAAGTACAATCATTGGTTTTTAAAATATCTTAAAGTTAATATACTCAGATGATACACACACATGAGTATTGTAACACCCATGTCACTAGTCGAAAAATGATTGAGAGTAATGTACTCCTAATGTTGCTTAATCTACATTTGATGATACATCTAATTATAATTATGAGAGACAACACGAGTTCATGTACGATGCATTTTCATTGTGGGGTGAAAACACTTTTGACAGTTTACATGTACATGACATAAAACTTTGACATTTTTGACGCCAGGAAGTAATGTTCGAATAATTGCTTGCTTCGGCAGATGTTTAAAAATATCATTTCAAAGAAGCATGAAAAAAATATAAGTAAAGCAAGAGGACCAGAAAAATTACAAGTTTTGTGTGTCTGACTAAAATCTTTTTTAACACAACGCTCATTAGTTAAGAATTTTATTCAAGTATAAATGGATGATCACACAACAAATTTATAGATTTTTTTACATGGATGCTTTACAATAATAAAGAGATGACGAGGTAGGTATTGTTACAAGTTGAGAGTGAACAGAAAAAACGGACCAGTCTCTTTAGTTAAAATGCCTGTTGTCAGCCTAGTACACAAAAATGTGCATAGGTAAATGAAAATATATACACATATGCATGCACATACATACCGACGTACATACACCCAACACGCATGCATACATAAATACATATCTATGCATCTAGGCAATCACAGCACATATGCGTTCTACAAAAAAACTGTGCGATGTACTGAAATATAAGATAATGAGTAAAGGAAGTTCGTGACAACTTTTTCAGGATGTGTTACAGCTTACACTCTCTAATGAGAAGGTCCTTCCTGCCCCGCCTGCCTTTACAGGCTGACGAGAAACTTTCTTGCTTAAATCAACTTGTTGTCGTATAAAAATCTGAATGACTTACTAAAAACTTATAAGCATTTAAAGTTCCTACTCCAATAGTCAACCAGCGGCCCGCGAGCACGAAAAGTGCCGTTATTTACGTGTGTTCGTATGAGCCCTATTGATGCCATCTAATTTCACGCGTAGGATTATTGTTGACGCGTTGGATTGTCTTTGATTCGCGTAGTATTATCTTTGATGTGGCGAATGATCTTAAATACATTAGGTTCATTTTGATGCACTAGGGATACCTTTGCTGCGCTAAGTAATTCCAGAATTCTTTTCTTTTAGGCAATAAATCATCAGTGTGATGCAGGTTGTTTTACTTTCCCGCTAAGGAGGGAGTTGTAAGTTATTGTTTTTGACGTTGTTGTAGTAGATAATGATACAAACACTACCTAACTTACGAAAATAATCACGCTACTTAATACCTTGAAACCTTGAAGTCTTGAACATTTGAATCATATATGAAGATTTGATATTAACTACGAATGAATTATCCATCTTGTGAATGATTAATGAAATATTTCGGTGGTAAGGAAAAGGTTACAATGACAAAGATAAAAATTCGGTGATGGAAATAATAGAAAAAGAAGACGCAAACTTACAAAAGAGCTCCGTAATGCTCAGAGCTCCTACAATCGAAATTCGTTGTCATGGAATGAAACTAGGTAATCTATTGTACGATTCAATTGCAAAGCAACCTTTTTAGCGCTGTTAGTTTTGGCAAAGCAGCTTGAAAAGCTGCAAAAGTTACATCGTGAGACTCTGATCCGTGATGGAGATCAGATGCATCAGTCACGATCTCTTAGGAGCAATGAAACCTAGTGTAGAGTAACGCTTCAAAATTGGCGAAATTTGCCAAGGGGGATCTTAGCGTTGCATCCGTTGCCTTGTTTTCTACCTCGCTTTTTCTTGATGAGCACTGATAGACTATTCCAATAATTGGCTAAAAACGCCCAATAGTGAGAAATGATTATTATTAAAAGTAAATCAAACCTGTGATGGGAGGCGAAGTCCCTATATTCCGGCTGTACAGACAAATCTTATTAAATGTATTTTAGGAAGTTTTTATTGTTACGAGGAATTTTCAACCGTATCAAAATTATCAGACAATCTGTTGCTTACTAATCTTAAATTCCTCAGCTAGATTGATAATTCGTTGAAAGCCTCGATTGGAAAGTCAATGAAATAAATACTTCAGTAGAAAAGTTGCGCCCAGCGAGGGCAGGCATCCAGGTAGGTTCTGCAATGGAGGTTATCGCCTGCGTACTTGAAGTGTGATGAAAATTCTTCTTCTTTGAGATGATTATTCCAGTGACCGTGCAATCAAAACTAAAAAAATTATAGCATTAATTTGCAAACGTACTGTATGGTAGAAGGTGAGCCATCTGAATGAAAATAACTTGTTATTTTGGCGGAATTTTTTTCCCAGTGTAGCAAAAATACAATAGCGTATCTTATGGTCGGCGTCAAGCCAAAGAAACTGGGAAGAGAGAGTACGGGAAAATTTTTTATGGTCATCTTTTCCAGCGTCACGGAATGGGAGATGCATGCAAGCAACTAACGATACTCGTTTTACGCCATGCAGCATGCGGACGTCAGTCGCTCTATCACAACTCTCGGATTTTCCGTTCCCTATTGTGTTCTGATCTTTTTGAGCGCTCATAAGTCAATCTTGGTGAAACGCTTTGTCTTTAATTTATCCTTTATGCTATTTTTAAAACCAGATTCAATTACTTAGAATTTCGCCGTACATCCTCATAAATTTGTTATGATGTTTGCACAGGAGGCAGTCGACTCCGGACTTTTGGAGCCGGGTTATGACGCAGCCAGGGCAAGAAGAAGCAAGATTGATGAAGCGAGAGACAATTTGCACCACAAATTACCTCAAAAGTTGAGTCTCGTGGGAGACAGCGTAGGTGAGCGCACCGGGAGACCGACGCGACTGGTCAGCAATGATCACAGTGAAACATCCGCCCCACACCAGTAGAACAAGGAAACGTTTTCCTCGTTCCACGTTTCAAGAAAACGAGGATAAACGGATTCATGGGGGGATTTTGATTTCTACTTTGAAATCAGGTAAATCATTCTACCGTATGATGTTGAGAGCGTCATGACCCTAGTGAAAGTTTGCTTACGTCAGTAATTAAGTTTCACAACGAGTAGAACTCAGTCCCATTGAGCAGAGTGATACGTTGGTGTGAGGCATCATCAGTGGTGTCATCACTTAATGGAAGCGTTATGGGCAGCCACTACTACCTTTGCTCGGCTAGATTAAAATCTAAAGCTTCTGCTGATCCGTGAGGCTCATGCACTCAGCCAATTAGCCTATGATATGAATCTACCAGCATTAAAGGCGAGAAGAGAGCTCGAAGCTCGTGTGCTATTTGTACTGAGGGACATCCCTAAAGTCCATTTAAGTGTACTGATGTGCTTCACGATCTCCGTCTGATGAACATAACGTCAACTACTCTACACCAAAACTCATTTGAAATATCCCAGGAAGGGGAAAAATTCAAATTTAAAACAACGACAAGATTGCACCAATGGCTCGCGCTAATTTACACAGAAGGAAAGTTTCTTAAGGTAAAAAAATGTCCCAATTCAGTTCGGGGTTTCCCTTAATGGTAGAATCTTGCACAGTTGCGGGAACGCGACGCACACCTCAGTATTAGTCTTGCCATCCTCACGGGCTTAATTGAGTTGTCGAGTTTTAAGTTTACTTACTTCCCCTGCAACTCCGTTGCTCTTCTTAGCATTACGTGGAGGCATTCTGAAGCTCGTATCTCTGCAGGCCTCGTTCGTTAGTTCACATCCAGAACGGTCATCATCATGCATACATCTCGTTTCTCATTCATATATTGTAGATGTTGTGGACTAATTTTTCAAACAACGACTGAGAATTCGTTTGAATATTTTTGAAAAAAAGTTGCCTTTGTTCAAGTATTTTAACAGAAGAGATGCATTCCCTAGAGCAATTCATTCGTGAGTGTACTCGTGTTTTGAGAGCATCTCGTGAGTAATGCGGCTTGCATAATCTCCTTGAAATTTGTGAGCACATTAACACGGGGAGTAGAAGAGATCGCATGTTGCAAATCCTTGAGAGCAAAGCATCCTGCAGGTAAAGGCACTGGCAAATTTAATTTCACTAAAAGCTGTTGAGTACAATTTGTTAAAGGAGGTTCGTGAATTTTAGGAAAAATCAGTGCAGCCTGAGAGAGAAACAGAAAATAACAACATTGTGACTCCAGCTGGTAGAAATGAAGCCATTGCCTAATGGTGCTCAATGTGGCAGTTAATGTAGCGATAACATTGCCTGGCATTGCTCTGGTATTGCCTACGCGACATCACCCGAGTATTGCCCCAGGCGCGGCAGATGTACACCGTGAGAGGCTTGCTGCTCTAATGGTACGACCAATGATGCTCGACCTCTAATGCCATTCTGATAGGCCCTTCAAGATTTTTAATGCCCACTTGAAAGGACCCGGGAGATGTCATTTTCCAATAGACTTCCGATACGCGACTGTCGTGCTGCTGCGATGGCGCACTTTTCGCGCCACCCAGAGTCACTTCAATATAGACAAAAACGTGGCCGCCTAATGCACCTCCGCAGCGCTTCTTTAAAATGAACTCGTGCACAAGATTATTTGATTCAGTTTATATTGAGGATATGTCCTGTATTTTACGGAAATTGATCCAGATGTTGAGTCAGGTACAAAATTTTGTTTCTGGAATAATGTTTGAAATAGTGCATTTTCAAGTAAAATACTCAAAACTCAAACTATTACTAGCAATAATGTACAATGGATGACTTTCGTTAAATGTTAAAAAATATTCGGCATTATGGTAATATTCGACAGCCTATACACAGCTTTTAATTATTCACAACCTTTAATGGTAATTTCTCCAGATTAGATTAGAGCTTCGCGTTAGCCTCCCAAACCCCAACCAAGGTGTCCCAAGGAGTGGAAGAATAAAGGCACTAAAAGCACTTGTTCATTAACACGAGAAAAGTTTACGAACAAAGTAATAGGGGCTGAAAAACAGGGTATCAATGAACTTTAAAAATATTGTCTCTGACAAAAAACAAAAAAATAATTCTGTTTCAGCAAAAAAGAAGGCTTTCATACCTTTATTTTTTCATAGTGCGTTTACAGAGCGAGAGTAAATTTTACAATCTTAAAAATCTTGGTAATAAATGCGATTTAAAACTACCGTTGTGGAATTGTTGACACGATGCCGGAGAAGAAAAATATATTAAAGACTTGCAAATTATCCCGCTATCGACTGCTCTACATGTCACCATCTTACAATGGGTCAAAAGTGTTGTATAAGCTGATAAAAATGCTTTGAAAACATTATAAAAGGCCTAACTTAAGATAAAACATACTGTTACGAAAATTTTCTTCTGACAGTTTTTGAAGAGATTATTCAATTTTCCTTTGCAAATCTTTGTTAGCTTCAGCCTAATTCAAAGTTTTGACTAGCGTTGCCGGCACACGGAGAGTACCGGCGAACTTGGCGCGTTTGTTAGTTTTTGTGTTTAAGAATGCCGACGAGTCTCAAGGCAACCCAAAGATTTTCCTATCTCTTTTTGTTTAAGAACCGAGAAGAGCATATAAATTACTTTCAAAGGTGAACTAAAATTCTAGAGCGTAAGGAGCGACTGGAATTTTACTCCCAGAGAAATGTGTGGGACTTCACTTATTTATCATGGCTCTAATCTCAGACAAACAGGATCTAATTCTCGTATTTTCAAACTTGGGCATTTGTTGTCATTTTTTAACTGACTCCAACACACATTAAATCCGTTCGTATTGCAAATCAGTCATTCAACTGATTTTGCTTACCATTGATAAATTAACAGGATTAAACAAACAAATGAACCATATTACTATTTTTTCTGAAAAGCAGTACTAAATTATGTGAGAGACTTTGTTTCGATTAATTTATAAAATTCTGCTAACGTTTCATTCTATTCGACCAAGCCTTCAATCGCTTATGCGGAGAGCAATGGAGTTGATGAATTCCATATTAAACTGTCAAAAGACACGTGAAATAATGAACCAGCTATTTAATTTTCAATGACGGAAGTGATGCAGCTGAATTAGTGACCATATTGCGTGATGAAACTGAACTAAACAAAAACATGAAAAGCAACTGGCAAAATGCATAAGCACATACAACTACGTAGTGTGGTGTGAGTGACCATAAAAATCGAGTGTTCGTCAGTGCCAGAAACAGTCAACGAGTCTAAATGCACGCGAACATTACCGTGAATTATTTACGGTTCGGCCATGGCGCGATGGACTGATAATGCCAACCTTATTAATGCTGCAAGAAAATCATTGGCATATTCTGAACATAATCATAGGATTGATAAAGTTTGTTCAGTGGCTGGCATGACTAATTCTGAGCTGATAAAAGAGTCGTACCTATCGATTCGATTACTGATGCTATGTTATGCTATGTTATGCTATGATCTGCAATGTTATATTATGCTACCTTGTGCTATGTTATTCTATGTTACCCATTGTTATGCCATGTTATCCATTGTTATGCTATGTTATGCTTTGCTCTGACACCTGACTTGCCCACGGGCGTCATCGAACTAACGCTGTGTGTTTTTTGTCAATCTTTGATACCCAGTGAATTAAACGGAAACTGATATTTCAAAGAGACTAATAATTATTTCTCTCGGCTAAAAATCAGGTAATAAGAATTGTTTGTTCCATGAATAATTCACAATAATATAAAGTTATCTACGGAGTGTAATGATTAGCTACATTTAATTTTCACTATTGATGGCCAGCAGCAAAACTGTAATAATTGTCATCTATAAATCCATGAAGTGCTTTACTGCGCATAGCTCATTTACGGTACTTTTTCAGATGCTCATGGCTTTCGAGGTTAATAAGGATTTCTAAAGTGTTACTTTCATGGTCAGAAAATTTTTTATGTACCATAAACAAAACTCAGCTGGGGTTCAACCTACATTACACACTCGGTCACAAATCGTATTAAGTACATTCAATCACGACCGACACTTTTCAGAGCAGTGTTATGTGTGACCCCAACACGTCTGAGTAGAAGCTCGACCAGATTTTAATTCGGTAGATCCCGTCGAATCAGTGACGCAACGCCAAGGACGAGACGCAAAAGTGCGAGTCTCAATTAAACTTGAACAAGCGTGGAGCAGCGAAGCGAACTATTGCACCACGCTCTGAAGATTGGAGCATTTCGTTTTTTGAGGTCACGAGCAACTGACCGTTCTCGATCCTCATTCATATTAGATCCCTGCTTGAGCTAAGACATGGAATTGTTGCATCTGGATAGACTTTGGTAAATATTAGATCATATTACAATTACGTTAACGTGCGAGCTGTTCTTGACTCGAACTAGCGAACATGGCATTGAGCTGGGACATCGTTTGTTTCTCGTCAGCGATACTGAAAAAACGAATGGTTGTTTTTTATCACTGATGAATTTTAATTTGCTTCAAGCACTCGGATAAACACATGAACAAGAGCTAATGCGATTATATTACAGGACTGATATAATGTTTCCGTTGGACTATGTTGATGAAAAGGAGAGATTACAAGTTAGTTCAAGCCACGCATCAAAGGTTAGAGTGGAAGGAGGGAGGCACTTTAACGCTTAACCAAGTGAAGAAAGAGGAAGGCACCACGAAGTATAGAATAAAGGAAATGGGGAATCTATGTGCAAAGTGCATCCCCTCAACCTGTGCATAGAAATGACAACATTAATAAACGTTTATGAAATGAGATAAAAATTGAAGAAGAGAGCAATAAATGCTGAAAAAACGGCAGTGAACCGACAAAAGATGATTCGTAATACACAAAGAATAAAATTAAATGAACAGTCTGTTTAAATGAAAAGAAATCCTGCCTAATCTTAAGCTCAGGGCCTCTCACTTCTCTCTGAGAGCGGTATGTAAACATTTCGTTATAGGTACCACATCCTGCTTATTACAGCCGGCAAAACGAAAAACTTTGATCACCTCGTGAAGAATAAGATGAAAGACTTTACTGCAAAAAGTTGAGTACGGACCCGTTCCCTTACTCAGGGAAGGCAACAGAGAATAAAAAGGAATGCAAGCTATCACTCGAGCTACAAGCTCATTTGATTACCCTTTGAGTGGCCCGAGATGCTCCTGAGAACCGCCAACTCACCACGAGACGAGGAGGAATGTTATCAGTCGGAGCGTTTTTCTGAAGAAAGGCTCTGGTAAACATATTTTATAATAAGATAAAGAACTTTCCAAAGTTTGAAAAATTAAAACCTAAAAATGCTACAACTTGAAAACGATTTCCCTTTAGTCCTTTCAGCGTTTTTAATGGAAAGGTTCAGATAATACCTTTAAAATACTTCTGTTCACATACAATCTTCAGTTAAGTACAGATGCAATTGAAGATTGTTACCTAACACTGACAGATATAAACATCCAAGTAATAAATACGAACGAGCGAATGCAATACCTGCCAAAAACTTGGATAACTAAGAACAAAGGGAATTGTTTTAAAATAATGTCGGTTAAAAAGATAGCGTAGCTGGAGCATAAAAGGCTTGATATTCAAGTCCATTCCAGATGCGGAACTGGAAGAACGTCCCACAAAATTGAAACCATCAAATGGAGAGCTTGAATAATTGAAGTGACTGAGGAAACTAATGTCTAGGCAGGCACAGATGGAGGGCCAGCTTTGTTGAAGAAATGTTGAGCCTTTGGAAATTCTCGCGTCAGTTTTGGAGGTCGAGAGCAGTTTTATTGGCCTTATATATGAGCGCTCTGGCGGACGAGACCGACGGGTAAAACCTGTTAGGACATTTGCATGAAGGAAAAATAGAGAAATATGGCATCAAAAGTTCGGACTAACTCGAAGGAATTTTTGATTAATGATAAAATTGAGTATTTCTGTCAGCTGCTATAATACTTTTATTTCAGCAGATATCGTGAAATGAAACACACAATTTTCGGTAATTCCCGCATAAAAGTAGGAATTTGCGTAGCAATTTTCAATTAGTTATGAAATTGGGGATTACAAAAACAATTGTTAAGCAATGTTAATTGTTAATTGTTAAATTGTTACAAAAACAATTTTATTATCGTTATATATCGTTCAATGAGACATGCTATTTTCTGTAATTTAAGCATGAGCCCAATACAGGATATTCAAGAACTCAAAATTTCACATAGTACATCAGATTAGATGTGGAAATTCTGGATGTCTGTGATGTTTGACTCGGGGGGTTTCACGATATTACGAGCGATTACTCCTTTAAATTTGAATTTAACCTGAGATGGGAAATGATGGAAACGCCATCATTTAGTTATGGTAATTCATATCAATTTTGTTCTAGTGCCATAACTGTGTGTAGGAATGTCCGCGTAAAACATGCCTATTGAAGGGAGAGTCTGTCATAGAAATTGTTTGCCTACCTTCTGTGAACGAAATTCCTTGAAGTACTGTCATCTCTAGGAACAAATCATTGTTGGAGCATCGCTATTTTCTCCATGGTTGATTGATTCCGACAAGTTCCATTCTCTAAAATTGGGAGAAATTTTTTGATCTGAAGAACACTTTCATATTTTGAATCTTCCAGCCCTAACTCAAATAAAAATACAATGGACAAATTCTTTAGCCAACAGTACGCGCTTATTCAAAGCACGTCTATTTACCGCTGGTCTTTGCAGAAACTGTCTCGAAGTCTGAAGTTTGAGATGCTTGATTGTTTAGTTGTCTCTCACCACCAGCAACACGAGGCGGACCGAGAGATCGAATCGCTCTATAAGCGCTAGTCTTTCTCCCTTGAATTGTTCTCTTGCTGTACTAGCGGGCGTCGTAATGCTCTACATTGCAGGAAATTGAAGAAACGACAAAAAAAAAATATAAGGTCTTAACGGCATACTAATACGTCATAAACAGCAGCGTTGAGCTTTACTCAATCTGCTCCGGCATCACCAAGTGGGATCATTCAAACCTCATGCGCAAGTTGATCAAACGTACACGTAATGGTTGCGGCAGAATATATTGAGGTCGATCCACCATTAAATTTGAGTCAGAATGGAGCACTGCCGCATGTGTCTAGCAGTTGAGACTGCATCCGTCGTTTGATAAATGATTAGAGCGATATAAACGAGGGCGTGCGCAAGCCCTTCGTTTACAGCTGCCACCTGAGCAGATCGAGCTCACTTCAGTTATCGTGTACTGCGAAACTGCGTTTTCCCTTTTGTTTTATTAATAGCCGCTGCTTTTTCTCTTGAAGCTTTGTGAAATCGTTTTTTAACGTGTATGTATCACAGTCAATCTTTGAATATTGCAATTCCGACCAATTTCATCCGTTACAGTTAAAACATCGTGGCAGTGGATTATAACTGCCATCGTGATATAGGCAGAGAATATCATCAATGAGCCACATATCTAGCACGTGGCTAGTGCATAGAAGTCGAAAACTTGAACAGTTTGTAGGTTATGGTGAGGATTTAGTGACGGAAAAACTCAACTATATCAATTAAAAGTAACGTAAGAGAACCAGAAACGACAGTTTCGAAGCCTAAAAATAGGGTTGAGAGACTTACTTTGAACAACACACGAGTCGCCTCAACTGAAGGGGGTCGTCCAGGGAAGGAAATATCCTATTTGTAAAATTTAGCTCAGTCAAATCGGATCCTTGGCTACCAAGGCTAGCTAAGCAGGTGTCAAGTGAAGCGTGAATTGAGTCACCATTTCAAGTGTCGTACACACAAGCCATCCAATAAGATTCATGTTAGCTCTGTTATTATATTGCGTGTTTAACTTCCACTTTCACCCACATGAGCGGTCACCACAAAGACAACAATATAGTTCAGGTTTTAGTGGCGCCACTGGAGTAAAAAGTGGACATCTCGAGTGGTCTAGCTCTCCACGCTGCATGGCAAAAGAAGGTGTTAACATCTCGATAGCACGAAAAGATGAAATAAAAATAGACAATGAAATACCAATATACCCGCGCAGGATGTCGTGTACGGTATGCCGTCTTCCCCACAATAGAGACTGATGAGCAAAGAAGGTAAGATAAGGCTTACCTTCCTTCAAATGAACCCACAGCGGACTCTTGCAACAAGTGCTATAAATTTTGTGGTGGGTAGGTGGGGTTTTCCCAGAGGAGCTCTGGTTCTCCAAGGTACACTGACGAGGACATACCCTCCTGAGTATTTACTTAAGCGTCCTACATGTCCCCGACAAGTGCAAGGTCCCAGGATGAGCAAAAGGACAATTCTTTTTTAATATTAATTATTCATATTATACAGTACAACAGTACTGTACTCCGCCATACGATTGGTCCGGCTAGTGATGACACTGATACATACATCACAATACAAAATGCTTTAAATGAAGACGTTACGTAACACTGAGTGAAACATTGTTTTTCCTCCATGCATTCAGTAAATCAATTTGAATAACAGCAGATGTGAGGTGGGGCTCTTTGGCTGCAATTATCAACTGAGAGCAACTCACAATTATTTCAGCGTAACTTTTTTCAACGTTAGGAGTCACTCTTGAGTGTGGCCCAGTTATGGCGTAAATTTCACAAAAAAATTCACAAAACTTCACCGAAAGGTTTGCTCTAGAACTTGGGAATCAATTCCCCCAGAGTGGGTGGCTACCTAGTGTGTTATTGATACACGAAACTATAGCGTTACCACAACACGTATTTACCGAAACAAACTTCGAAGAGACCAACTTCTCGGAAACTTATACACTCCCTGAAATCTTTTGAGTCTTTTTTAAGCGCACACGTTGAGCGCGAGTGACACGCGGGGAAAAGTTTTGGAAACCCTCAGCGGAGAGCAAATGAATGCGCTCCCTGCAGGAAGCTCATCGAGGCACTGGTGGAGCATTCAAGGAGGGCATGCGGCGGTGCACGCAGTGCTGAGCGAGGGTAGATGTCGAGCGTGGGAGGCAACGTGAGCTGCACTGTTGTGGAGGCTTAGCCATTGCCTCGTGTATCTCCAGGCCTGATACTAAACGTGGCTGCGCAGCAATGACGATGGTCGTAACATTGACGCCAGTTTCAAAGGATTCGAGCGGAAGTAAATATGTTGGTCCGCTTAATTTTCCTCACACCTTCAATGATATTGAGAGTGAGGGATCAAAAATTACGCATGTGATACGAAACAAAATGCAGAGTCCTGTAAATACTTGTTGGTCGGAGTTATCACGTATTTCCCGAATAGTAGACGTTTTTAGAGGAGAAAATCGAATTTGGAGCTAGGCAGCTGCCAAAAAACCGGGGCTGTTGCCTCGCCAGATTTCAATGATTACATCCATTTTTAGGCATCCCTCGATGCCGCTCTACAACAATAGCGATTGCGTACTTTATAAGCAGCGGCACAATCTAATAGTAGAACCCTAACCTACGATACATTTTTATGACTCCAAAATTGAGGTCTTGCTAATTTATTTTTTGTCAGACGGCAAGAATTTGAAAAAAAATTTGTTTCGAGGAAGGCTTCATAATTGACTCATATCCCGAAATCGTCAAGTGTTCACTGAAGAAAATGGAAAAAAAGAAATCATGTTGGTAAATGAGTTTAAAACTTGAGCTTGTTGTTTATAGGAATTTCATTTTAATTATCAAAAACGTATTTATTATCTGAACATCGGTCATCAGCATCAATATTTTCGTTCAGTTCTTTAAATCCACGCTATAATAATCTGTAGTATTATACTCACTTTAGTGGCCTAAACTTCAGTTCAGTTTTCTTGAAGTCATTACTGATCATGCATGGGAAGTTCCTCAAATGACAGCGGTTCATTTGAACTTGTCATAAATACATCCAAAATATTAAACTTAAGCCATGGGCTTGATCAGTTGGCAACAACAGAGACAACTCAGACGTAGCGTTCATCTTGGATGGTCATCTTGATCAATGATTCATCCTTCCCCAAGTTGAAGAACACTTTAAGAAAATGAACGGAATATTTGAGGAAAAAGCGAGTCAAATGCTTAGCTTTTTGGGTGATTCCAGACTTTCTGTGAATCGAAAGCGCTTCAATTATTCGTGGCAATTTGTATGTTTGATGACCTTTTCAATCATTCAAAACCTATGCTATGATTAATTTCTATGATTTCTTGTATTTTCTAGCTCTATTAAATTGAGCTAGAAAATGTCTTACAATTTATAGCTCAGCATTCATTGGAAATAGTTCTGAAACGCAGACCATTGGAACGAATAGAAATTACGAAAATCAAGTCTGGAATAATTGAAACCCACTTACCTCGTTTCCAAAGCATGTACTGGTGAGACTTGAATAGAAACATTTTTACCAAACCAAACTACCTCATTTGTGAGACGAGCAAGGCCTGTTACAAGGCTTATAAATCTAGCACAACTTTACATCAGCGAGAAATTTTTATGGAATTGAAATGTTCACATGCTGCGAGCAATTTTATTCACATTTGCAACTGGAAGCGCGTGCGAGCGCCGTACGGCTTGGGAGGCCGCCGCTTAATCTCTGTGATAGACGATAGCCGATGCTGAAAGTGGGCGCCCGAAAGCTATCAAATGTGATTTATCACGCGCTCATTTGTCGTTAGTTCGCTGAAGGCCGTTCTGACATGAATAAAAGAGCAGCTTTTAAATAATTGAAAGGATTCGCGATGATGAATACGAGCATGTGGAGTAGCAGGTCGGGTGTCCGGTTCCTGGTCAATAGTGAGCGAGCGGCTATAGTGAAGCGCAGGCATGTGCTCGTGAAGTCATTAATTACGGCAATTTCATGGTGATCACACTCAAAAGTAGCGACGCAAGCACGATGTTTCATAAGAATTAACCCATTTTCGATAAATTATCATCATTGCGCGCGCGGCATTTACTGCACACGTTTTTGAGAATAACGAGCAACAGGTACAGCATCATTCTTATTTAATCTCCCACGCACGCCAAGCACGAGAGCTCAAGCGTAGAGTTATCTCCAGAAAGTGTGAGCAGAAAGCAAGAGCCATGAATTGTGTATCACCTTGATTTCCCTGGTGTGTGGTCATCGCGAGGTCGCCATGACGGAGCAGGTGCGAGGGGAATGATGAGGCGGAAGTTGAGCAGCCTTCACTGAGGTATGGACCACGTTCCGTTGCCTCTGCACGATGAGTGCTGACAGTGTTTTGTAAAAAAGGGTTTTTCGTTTTTCTAGCAATTTCGTATCACTTTTTGAACCAGAAAGCTTTAAACGTGTCTTCATTTTCGGAAAATTTCGTGTTAATTAACATATTTTTAGTGTTTTGTCATTTGTAGGAAAGTTTCGATCTAAAATGTAATAATGTTTATTAAATTTCCGGTTGAGTTTTTTTTTCTGTTTGTCCATGTATTGAAGCGGTATCATAGATACATAGATACGGTTGACTGTAAGTTTGTACCACTTCAACTGTCGTTAGGTAAATAGGATTTCTAGGTAAGGCAACGATATCTTAGGAGAAGATAGGCTAGGATACGTTAAGATACGCTAGGTCAGAGATCGTCATTTTAATCGATGGTCTCTTAAGCCGTACGACGTTCGAACGCATTTCCTGTCGTAAATGTAATTTTTCTTTCGGCGGAGCGCTCAGCAGCTTTGCCAGGATTAACTAAACAATGTCACAGTGGGTTCCCACTCTCGCTAAACTGGCTCAATTTCATAAATTTATGACAAGCTTATTCGTTTCATATAAAAGAGCGACAACCAATAACAATAATAGCTGTTGTTTTTGAAATCTGAGGCTCAGTATCCTATATCTGCATGGTGTAAAGAGAGCTGTATTTTCGTAATATTCGCTAACAATTGTGCCTTGAATGAGGCACTGATAAACCGGCGCATACTTCACATCGTTGTTCGAAGAACGCAACTGAAAGGCGTTGATTTCATTCATAGTTTCATGCTTCGACTGCACTTCAAATTGCACAATAATAAAGAACAGGCGTGGTTTTTTTTGCCAATAAGCTGCTGAAGTGCGAGTGTTTTTAGTATTGCATTTCATTCTTAGTATCATTCATAATAAATCTTGATTGCTATGTTATCATAAAATCAACTCTAAATTCGGATGCATTTTCGATTCTAGTCGATTTGAGCTCATGTTCAAGTCCGTTTCAAGTCCCACGACCACCATCGTCTGCTCATTCATAACATACGATACCTGAGTACGCTATTTACTAGCACGATTTGCAATTCAGGCTCTGGATATACTCCACACAAATGTAAATGAAACAACGCATACGAAAGTGCTGAGGCTGCTGAACATAAGTCAATTTGTTGAGTCAATGTGAAAGATAATTTACACTAAGGGTTGGTGAGAAATACAAATCTCAACAGTACGCTTAATTTCAATTGTGAGTCAAGTGTTCGAGTTGTAAAAAAATTGGCCTGAATTTAGCAAGAGATTAGAACCGTACCTGAACGATGTTTTCGCGTGACTACCACGATGAGGATGGAGCAGAAATCTGCGCAATATTACCATGTATGGCCGACTCCGGGGACCTCCAGCGCTTGCGAAACTCGGGTATATTTGGAACAGAGGGCAGAAGGCGCCATCAAATAATGGCCTGACCTCAGCTGGACTAAATCTGGAGCTGCGTCACACGGCACAGGAAGGAAGGAGGAAGCAGCTAAGTGCGGGACGTGATTGTGGGCTTCTTGGCTTCTTGTTCTGTTGGCTCACTCTGGAGCGGATCTCCATTAGCATAGATAGTAAGAAATTAATAGACCGGACATAATTCTTGGAAGAAAAATGCATCTGCGTCTGTAATACGTAAAGGACGATGTGTTTTGGAATTTGTGACAACTGTGCCAGAGACACTTATAAATCATAGGTACAAGCTCATGAGCTGGACTGTTTTTCCTTAACGCTTCGCTTCACAATCATTTCAATGGAAGTAATTTTTCCCAGAATACAGATATTATAGATCTCCGTATAAAGTATAAGTATAAGTATAATTATCATTTAGGAACAATATAACTGCCAAGTCCCCGCAATCAGAACTGACAACCCATGCGACTGAGATTAAAGAAAGTATCAACCAATACAGGCCGAAACAATTGCCCAGACCCTCAAAAACGCTCCATTTCTGCACACCCTCACCACAGCAATAAACACAGAAGAAGTGCGTGACACAGAAGCACCCTTTCAAAAATGGAAGAAGAGCCAATAAATATAGGAGCACGTGCCACAGCAGCACTCCATCAGGAGCGGAAGAGGCGCCAATAAATATTGTGGCACGTGCCACAACAACACTCCGTCAGGAACGGAAGAGGCGCCAATAAATATAGAAGCACGTGCCACAGCAGCACCCTGTCAGAAATGGAAGAGACGCCAATAAATATAAACAAACAAACAAACATCGGCATCTACGGATGCTTTATTTCCAATTGAAGCATGATACATCTCACCTTTTACATTGGTTTTTCAAATGCATTATAACTAACACCAGGACGCCATGACGCTTTCCCCTGGTCGAAGACCGGTACCCATTTCAGACACCTGGGTCGAGTGGGGTATTGTGCTTAGAATTTTTCTCCTATACCCAACAGAGAAAATCGCCAACAGCGCCGAGACTCGAACCCGGGTCTCCTCGCACGGAGTCAGGATATAGAAGCACGTGCCACAGCAGCACCCCGTCAGGAGCTGAAGAGGAGCCAATAAATAAAGAAGCACGTGCCACAGCAGCACCCCGTCAGGAACGGAAGAGGAGGACGCTGAGAACAAACAAGAAGCACTGCAGCAGCAGCAGCCAGAGAGCGAGGCCACTCAAATATGCAAGACGGCATTACGGCTGAGTGGCGGCTGGCTCAGAGACCGCTAATAATTATGAAGCATGTTCGGCAACTCACGCTGCGACCACTCTCTATTAACAGCACTGCACAACATACTAGAAGAAATAAGGCTCTCACTAAATGGAACTTCTTCTCAAACTTGCAGCATGCTCAGGCGGAGACGCGCAAATGTTGTATGGAAATTCAAACGCGTGAAGTATTTTTTCATGAGGTAAACCTTGAAAGAGAATTATGCTAAATTTAAAATGCTCTGGATTGTGGTGACAATATTATTGAGTGACTTATTTAAAGTGTGTATTTTTGACGCAAAATAAGACGATTGTGGATGGCTGAACTCCGTTTTGAAACATTTCTTCCACAACCATGCTAGCAGACTTCTAACTTCGTACATTGTACACAAATGTTTTCAATTTAAAAAAAAAATTATGAGGGATTACATTCAGAGAAATTAGAGGAATATTTTTAAGTATAGGTCAAATGAAAGTTATTGGCGTAGAATCTGGATAGGTCGAAAAACCTCACAGGAGAGGTGTCAAGCAATTCGAATTAAAGAAGTTGTAGCTGAAAGGTTGATTTTGTATTTAAAAAGAGGAAAATAAATCCGATACCTATTTATACTTGAAAGATGAACGTATATTTCACGTGCAATTTTCAGAAGTAGTTGACCATAATAAATGTAGATAGGGAATAAATATGAAAGAAATCCTCACGTTCTACAGCTATTAAATTCAGCAGCATCCATAAAAAAATTCTAGAAAGATTTTTTACCCGATATTATCGCCAGCAAAAACTACAGGCTACGATAGCCAGCCAAAAGAAAGAGATATGAGAGTTAATGGGCAAATGAATGCATTTAGTTATTTACGAGCGGAAAAATACGATGAAATGATCCAGAAACTGAGATGAACAAAATCTTCTTGGCTTATTGAACGAGTCCTTCATCAAGATGAAAACCAACTCCAAGAAAAATGCGAAAAGATTTACAGATTTCTTATAAATGTTCGCTAAGTAAGTTTTAAAATGGATGAAATTCGGGAGAAATGTGCGGAGGAGGAATAAATTGGAGGAAGCATACCTATTTTAAAATTTATAATAATACAAGCCTCCGCTCAAGCTCCCATTCTCAAGTTCAGTTTTAATATCTTGAGGGTTTGCTTTCTAAGAGATAAACCGATATAATTGAAGATTTTTACGGTCGACTTCACAACCTCGTCTGAAAAATTAATTCCGCGAGAACTTTCACACAGGCAGCAATATTGCAGCAGCAGCCACAAAGTAGGTGAGGATGGCGGTGGCACTATTGAAAAGGGAAATACCTAAGCTTTAGCCTATAATAGTGACCAAATTATTTTGCGAATAATCCAATACTAAATCTAGCAAGAAGGCTTAAGAATCACTGTAAAGTAATTCGTCAACAGAAGCTAATGATAACAGCTAGAACATTAATTTTTAAAGAGATTTGGAGTTAAAGGATGATTGTTTGAGCTAAAACTCAAAACAATCATTACAATACATGTTAGACATAAAAACAGGATTTCTTGGAACAACAGCAATCACAAAAAAACACAGCTGTAATATATGGAGCAATTACTGCAGCCTCACACAGAAATGACACAATGAAGAGTAATAACCAAAGCAATAAAAGTAGGTGGAAAAATTGCACGAGGAGCGTCAATTGGCGCATGAATTACGTGCATTAACACAAGCGGCAGAGCCTGGGCAATTGCAGCAGTGGCAGCGCCTGGAGCTGCACGCATCTGTAGCGAGGATTTTAAGAGCTGGGTAAAGGCTCATCACGGCAAACAGAAGTCGTCATTCGCCCGGTCGGCGCTTATAAACTGGCCATGAACAGCCTGCAGGGAGATCACTTCAGTTTAAACTGATGGGTCGCGATAAATGCAAGCATAAGGCTGCTCTAATTCCATCTCATTACAGCGGCTGTGGAAATTGCTCACGCTCTGTTTTGTTTGGTGCTTGTTTTGCTCCGTTCGAGCTGCTACAGCAGAAGTGACATAAGTTCAATTACCGCAGCACGTGAGAAACGTGCTGTAAGTTTCGTGAATAATTCGAGTAGTATTAATTAAAGCCTGTATATTGTACAGCCGCTTGCGTGCGAGAGACTTGGGCCAATGAAACAATATTGTCTATTTGGTCTTAAGCAATATAAGTTTCTGAGTCGTACACTGACACTTTACTTAAGCGTTGTTACAGAGTGATTATTTTCAAGTTCAGGCAAGTTGTCAGGTCTCTAATTTTTTATATTTTGGATGTTTTAGACCATGATAGAACCATCTGATCAGTGAGTATTTAGGCAATGGCGTCTGCCTCGGGGAAATAACTGATAGCAGGTTAAGGTCTCACCAAAAAAGATTGACAACATAGATCTACAGAAGGACTGCCTCAAGAGCGTTGTACTTATTTCTCCCAACAACGCCTTCAAGTAGTTCGTGAAGCACTCATGACGCGAAATAATTACAAAACTTTTATAGTAGTGACGTTTATATAAACTCAAATTTTTGAGCTTCATTGTCTGAGCTTTTTAACTTCAAGTCACTGGCTGAAAGCGTTATTCCAATGACAAAAAAACATACGTCAAATATCATTCAATATAAAAAATACATCATTTGACATAAAATATTTTCCGTACAAAGTTGTGTAGGTAAACAACACAATTTGCTTTTCAAAACATTCAATACAGACTGACGTGATGCTTTGCTATCCATACATTCCAAGACACCTTAAAAAAATGCTAATGAAGTTTTGAGAAATGTAGATTATGCAAGTATGACCTTTATTTAAATTCTAATGAAAATATACAAACGTGTACTCGCCCGAAAATTTTTAAAAGTAATTTATGAAGTACTCCTACAACATACGTATTTTTGAAAATTTTGTTCATAACACAAGAAGAAAATCTTGAAAAACGGATCTCATAACAATTTCATTTCTTAAAACCCTCTCCATTAGCATGCAAATTACAATTATGACTAGTCCGAGCTAGATGGGTTACTTCAGTTCTCTTTTGAATACTACACAAAGCACAGATGTTGATGGATGCATCCGTGAACTTGAACCTGAAGGCTAGCGTCAGCCAATACGGCTTAGAATTCCTTCTAAACTCGTGAAATAGACACCCGCAAGTCTCTAGAGTGTGTCTCATACTGTGTAAAGTGTGGCAGAGAGAACAGTGACAATTCGCACCCACGATGTGGAGAAAAGTAGCGTTGTAAGCCTGGCCAATGCATCGGTCTGGAGCTGTCCGTGAAGCAGCCGCTACTGCAGCCACGGTAGCCAAGTTACAATTATCAAGTCAAATTTTTCTAATCTGGCTTTCTTCAAACACACTATTGCCATAAAAAGCATTCATTTTTTAGCTACCCACCCTGTGAATGTAGTGCGCTTTATGGCCAAATTTTACTTTAGAATGGCCACCATTGCCACCATTGAAGTATTTTGGGCAGTAAAAGGCCACTCTGGCAGGCGTGTCTGCAGCAGCCATAATGACGCAGTACAGCTGCTCGTCCGCACCTCTAATGGTCGACCAAGCACCCACTCAAGTCCAGATACCAGCCATGTTTCTCACTCCCAGAATCATGCCCACTTTCCCCCCCCCCTTCCGAATTACGAGCAACAAAAAAAACCATATTCTTTTAATAAATGTTCAGTGGAATGCTCGTTTGACATTTTGATAACTTTTCATCTGTTGTAACTTTGATGAGAATGCAATATCATGATGATATTGAAGCAAACTGTTACGATCATTCGATGATACGTATCTAGATGTTATGAAGTTAAAATCGGAACGAACTCTTTGTCTGTACGACTATGTGGCTGCTGGTAAAATGAAGTTACAGTAACTGTGCTTACGCTACTGGAATGAATAAATCAGGTTGGAAAGAATTCATCCTAGGCTGGACTTTGGAGGTGCGATAGGAGAATGTTCTGTTCAATAAAGCCCGTAAAATTTGTAGAATATCAGTACACCGCGAATATGAAGAAACACTGACGGACATCAAGCGATGGTATTTGCCAAACTAACTTTTTTGTCAAGTTAGTTCCTCTCTGACGAAGGAAGGAAAAACCCCGAGCAGAAGAAGTCCAGGATTTTAGAACTTGATTTTAATCTGCCGTACAGTCACATCCGATGAAAGATAAAACATAACACAAAAATATCAGAAAACAGTTCATGGTGAAAATCTTCAAAATTTTGGACAGCAAAAAAAAATAGTTAAATTTTTATCTCGTTTCTCGGCTCAAAGTTTTTGTGCTCGGTATCGAGTGATGCAAATATCGTCATTCTGAAGGCGAGGAAATTATTTGAAAATCACGACCGCACAAAATATTTTTAAAGCTTATCAAATTTGCCGTCGGCCCCATCGGGCAGCGGATGCTAATAAATTTAATAACTTATAAACTGGTGGAAAAGCCCGGAGACAACATGGTCTCATTATCGATAATATCGTTTGTGAGTGCAGTCATTAACGCGAACATTGTCAGTAAAGTGTAAAGATAAAATACTGGGGAGCTCTACAGAATTGCGGTAATGTTTATTTTGAGAGCGAAATGTAATACGTGGGAAAACAAGCCTCTTTTATGTTACAATGTCAGTAGCGATTGCGATCTATCAGTGATACAATACTTCTGATTGATCAGTGAGAGAAAAAGAACGGCACTGATCTTTAGATGAGAGAAAGTATACGTTACTAACAAAATCATTCAGTTGTTAATTTATGATAAGAAACAGCAAAAATACAGGCAACAAAGTGTTAAGGAAATTTTCATGAAGCAACCTAAGATTTAGTACACAGAATCTTGGACACCATTCTAGCGTTTGTTAAATTATCATCGCACTTAAATTACCTTTAAAGAAATTTCATTTCAATGCATCACAATTATTACATTAGTTAGCTTGAAGCTCCCTAGTCACAACAAAGGTTACCTTAAGAGAGCAAAGAGAAAAGACCATTTAACATGTTCGGTAAAAAACGTGGAATCTATGAACAAGGTGGATTACCACACGCAGCATCTACACTACTTGTAGAAACAGTGAGTTAAGAAGAAAGAGGGGATAGCGAAAAAGGCATGAAAATTGGAAGACTCGAAGTGGGCAGAAAAGATGGAAATCCCGAAGGCTTCTGTATAGCTGAGGTAACTTGACAGTCTCTCTCCTCGCGGTGCCAGTCCCTGTAGCATGGGATAAACAAACCTAACTAACCTAAGCCTTCGCCATCTTATTTTATGCTCCTTGAGGAGTCGTAATTTGTTCCAATCGACGTGCGAAAGTAGCTGGCCTTAATATTTATTTAGTCAGGTGTTCAACTGAGCGCTGTTACAGCGCATGTAAAGTCAAATTTGCTAACAAAATTCGCGTTACGTCTACCTGGTGTAGATCTGTACCTCATACCACCGGGGCTGCCTGCTACGCTTGCATGCTGGGCCAGGTCTCTTCCCAAGAACGATGTGAGGTACTACTCATGAATAAATTTATTTCCAGTGATTGGTAAGAAAAAAACGGCGATAAATGTCAGAAGGGAAAAGAAGAGTCAAAGAGCTAATAAAAACTGATAAAAATAAGTGTTAGCCTTTGCTATGATGCAGCATAAAAGAACAAGGAACTGAAGGCAGTTCGTGCAGTAGAGGGTGCGAACACAAGAAACGTAGTTGCAGATCAACGCAGCTGTGCACCAAAAGATAACAGTTTTTTTGTTAGGCACCCGTGCGAGATTGTTTTCGCCGCTCCAACATCCGACAACACTGATGGTGGCTCCAGCTCATGGTGCATGCGCATCTGCATCGGCTTCCCTCTTTCTCTCTCTAGCAAGGCTTTTTCTATTTCGGTTAGCATGCGATGGCTCTCTTTGGCCTTAAAATTTTCTGGTATAATGGTCTTGTTGCTCATCATGTTTTTTTTTACTGTTGGTTCCAGTTTTTGGAAATGTTGCGAGCGCATTTGCACCAGCTCCTATCTCTGTACAGCAAGGTTTTCTGTAATTTTATTCATTTGCAACAACTTTGTTTGGAACTAACATTTTCTGGTATACACACAGGTAATGTTGTTCATCACGTTTGTTTAATATCAGTTAAAGATTTTGAAAATTAATCCACTTTTAGGAAATGGGCCAAAGGGTGCTGAAAAAGTTCATAAACGATCTATACCTCACGGCACAGTAAGAAAATCCACTGAAGGCCAATGATTATTCGGTTAACATGGACGCATTTCAGAACGCTTGCTGGAAGAAACTCGTTAAATTTTTTAAGGACAATACTGGAATATTATCAAAGGGAATCATGAATACTCTATACCTCGCTGGGGAGTGTTTGGTTTAATTAATTTTGTTTGAAGTCTACCTTAAGAGGAGGGCTTACGCTTGAAGTAGTATAATATCTTCGAATATTTTCTGTCTTCTATGCTACGTAAATTTTACAGCTTCTCGATCCAAGAGCATTTTCGAATATCTCGATGAGAAGTGAGCTGCTTCTCATGTCAGGAGAAATTAATGATGAAGCTTGGGATTTTTCTGTGAGCCTCTCATCGATGCTCGACCTACGGTGCTTATCTCTCTTGCGTGAATAAATGGAACATTGGTCTGCAGGATCATCGTATGATTGTTTCAGACAATAAATCTTTGAAGAAGACAGAGTGCTGTAAAATTCATTTCTTAAAGCTTTCTGATTTCTGGAGGCGGAATGAGCTCCCGAGTAGCTCAATACAATATCTGAACAAAAGAGCTACGATGGCTATGAATGTGAGTTCATTGCGAGATAGATCATGGAAAGTGCAATCAACATTAAACGCATGAACATAATAACAGCTTTGAAAAGGATTTATTCAATGTGCCATATGTTTTCTCTTCTCATTTTTAGTTGAAGCGTGGTTATCAAACATGCAAAGTACTGTTTAAGGAATAAAGTCGAAGGTTGAAAAACAATTTTATTTGATAGCAAACAATAGAGAATTTCAATTTACCTCCAATCAATTTCAATCGAGGAAAAGAATTCAAAATGACTGTTCGTAATTATTTTTTCCTTCTCAACTTTTTAAAACTTTCGCGTCAAAGCATAATTGTTTGGATTTTGTAACTTTTATCGGTGAAGCGAAAGATTTTTGTGACAAACTTTTTGTGATGGTAAGCTCCATTTAATGTTCATTTATTGTATCTGAACTTAAAAATTATTCACTGAAAAAGGCATTGCAGTATCTTCTCAATTTTGAATGCTCCTACATGGGAAATATAATACTCCTCTTTTCCGAATCATTTTGATACACTAAAATAGAACATTGAAGGTTAAAATTGCAATTCTCAGGTTGCGCCTGCCGTATTCTGAAGGTAATGGACTAGATTACTCGTTAATTTTAGCTTCCCTAACCACAAGATGAGTGTTTCTAAGAGGGGAAACGAGATGGTACCATTTGGTATGGAATTAGGAGAACGGTGAACTTGAACAGAAGATGTGTCCCTTTACCCTGTGCATAGAAACAACGAGGTTGAAAGAAGTACTGTAGATGAAACAACATGAATGTTGAAGACTAGTGCTATATGAGCTTGAAAAGGGGCTGTAATGAATCTGAAATCGTACGAAACAAAATAAAAAACCCATACATTCTATTTCAACGAAAGGAAGGCCTACCAGACATACAGCTCGGACCTCAAAATCTCCCAGCAAGCTCAAATTCCCATAGATACAATAGTTTTTCCTACCAAGGGGTTTTGAAGGCAATAAGGAAAGTATGGACTGCACGACTATCTAGAAGGACACCATCAGTACGCTCGAAATAGACACTTGATGCGGCCGAATTTGTGAACAATTCACATAGTCGTAGCGGTGCAGCTGACAGCGTAAGTTCTTTTTTAGATTTGACTACGACGACGAAAACTGTTCGGAAACCAGGTACAGGATCAGATTTAGAGTTTTTTGGTTATTCTTCCTGATCGCCGTGAGCTGATGGATTTCTTTTATTTTATTGATATTTTTGCCATTTTTTTCAATATTCCATTCAGTTGAAAACATTATACACTTGTGTGCAAACTAAAACAATTTTTTAAATAAGAGCATTACAGTTGCTACATGGCGTAGTTACAGAGTCAGACAAACTATCGTACGATCATTTAATATCACAACATATGTTTATAAAATGAGCAACGAATGCTGGGAGCGGCACCATGTCGCACATCATACACTGCAAACAGTGTTATCGATTTTAAAATTGCAAACACGGTTCGATTTTTGCTAGTGAAACAGAAAAGAATTCGCCGAACAAATTTGAAGAAATGTGAAATATTTATTTATGGAAAATATTGTTATTGTTACGAGTAAGACTTAAGAATAAAAATGAGCATAACATCAGTTTTATCTATGAGAGATGGATATCTTCGCATCATTTTAAAGCAGACCTTCAGTCACGGCACTCAGGAGATACTCAATCGGTTCACTTTGAAAACCATCGCTGGGTTATTCAATGGCGGAACTTTCATCCGCACTATTGGGTTATGCAAGCACTCGGCCGAGCCAGTTTCCGATGCCACGCTTGGTTTACTTGTCTCTGAGAGCTCAGATAAGTTAGAGTGCAGCGCAACGCTGCCATTTCAGTCACAAAAGCCAATTTGGGACACAGTGGCTTGTTTCGGTACCAGATACTTAGCAGGTATTTCCTGACAAGTAAGCGGTACATGTACTCGTATACCACTTGACTGAGGTATTCAGAGATCACTTTAGCCAGTCGCAATCAATTCACTTGGTTATGCCGATAAGTGACAATCAATTACGTTATTTTGGAATACTTTTTTTACGCAAAGAGTTCAGTGCTGGGTCTATAGCCTATTACTTCGAGTCACTTGACGGTGTTATTTCATCGCTACGGAGAGCAAGCTTGGAAATAAAGAACTCCGCTTGGAGAGTTTGGAAATAATCAACCGAATTTATTGATTGGACTTACAAGAAAGGTATTTTGAGAAATAATAATTTTCTAGATTTCGGTGTTTGGTACCCGTCCCAAATTCGATCGGATAATTTAAAGATATTTATAAATGCTAGGTGGAGAGTTCAGGGTGTTAATAAATGTTGGCACACAATTTTGGGCACTGAAGAATGAGTTTAGTAAAAGACATAAGAAAACACACCAGATTTTCAAATAATGTCGGAGCTCAAACGCTCACTTCAGAAGAAGCGTTCTTTATTCCTCTTCGTAACAAAGTTAGGTGGGAAAGAAAACAAGAGCAGACACAACAGAGCAAGCAGGGCGAAGGTCAGAGTTCGAGCTGCCTTGAGTGGGGCCGTCTGCCACCTCGCAACAGTGCATCCTAGAGCAGCAAATATGTTTTAAATTAGAACAATAACTATAAATGTGCACACATCCCCGCTCAAGAGTGGATTAATATGAATAGAACGGCGTAAGAAAATTTCAGACCTCGTGAGTAATATTGGGATAAAACAAATCATGAATAACGAATTATTTACAACACAAGTCGCTAACACATAAGTACGTGAAATGTTTTCTTTCTGGGTAAGAATACAGAGAGGATTGTCTCAACTGTTGTAGGAATGATATTATCACAGATATGATGTACGAAAAAGCTAGTCGTTCATTCCGAATTGCATGTAAAGTTATGACTTATGTCATTGCAGGTCGTCTCGAGACACTCATGCTCTACCTTTGGAAAGAAATGTTTGGTCACCAATGGGATGACTAGGAGTTGATTGAAAGTTAACATTTTAGGTGTGTGTGCATTTCTTCCATCAAGGAAAGGTGGCTTAACTCAAAGGTGCTCAAAAGCAGCGACAGCAAAAAATAACAGAGAGGAGTTTTGTTATGAATTTCATTAGCAAGATAAGCCTTTAATTTTTAACAAAAGGGAAGCTTGCATTGGAATTTAATGAGACCATCATTGAATTTAGTAGTCATTGAATATTTCTGACGAGTAAATAATTCATGTTGTTCTTTCAACTGATCAGTACAACTTGAAAGTGCTAGCGCCTTGAGGCTTCTGATAAAATTAACTAGACATTTCTTTTTTTCATGAGAATTAAAGGAGAAATGGGATCATAATAAACTTTTTTTAAACCATCAATTTTAATCTATATATAATATTTCAACTGAGCGCAAATCTTTGCATAGGATGATTTATTCGGAAATATTTAATGCCACCAAAGTGAAGCATTTTTAATCAGTCCTGCAATACAACCCTACTGAACCTGAACACGCCAGCAGCACTGAAATAAGTGCTTTATCTGGAACACTTGATTAATTCTCTCATATATTATTCACTGAGCTGAGGTATCTCCAAGATACGAGAACAATATCAAACACAACACGTAGGTATTTCTTGTGGCGGAACTAATCTGCTGAATATATACTCCCTGACGAAGAGATAAACAGAATGCAGCAGAGACTCACTCGGAGCTCCCACTTTACTTTGAAGCACATTCAGATTAAGGGCCGTGGAATGGACTGCATTCGCTTCAATGACTGACGAATGTTCAAGTCGGAGGACTGGACCAAGGGGAGGAGGCTGGCCGATGTCACAGCGTTTGGCGCGCAATGAGGAACGCACGAAATTCATTTGGCTGAGCTGCACAAATTAGGTTTGGGGAAGTTTCCGACATTTCGAACTGTGTGACGTTCGTGGGCTTCCCCTGCGCTTCTTCTTGACTATGTCTGAGCCGTAGATTCCTTCGGTTGATGAAATTATGGAAACATTACAGAAAATTGCTTCCAGCACTAGGGAAATGTACTCAGCGTGTTGATTACATTCAAAATTGTAAGATTTTACGTCAGGCCTGCCTATACGCATGAAAACTGATGGATTTCCGATAAATGATTGATTAGCGTTCATGAAATACTTTGATGAAACAACAAACATAAATCAGACGAAATTCAAACGAAAATTTTTGCATTTATAGAAAAATCATACCTTGCCTTCCTTTTAATCGTAGGTGAGCATGTTTTCTAACATCTTTTTAAACTTATCATATCATGTTTAGTAATTTTTCTTAAAGAAATAATAAGAAGTAAGCTTGAATCTATTCAGTAGTATAAGTGAAGACACAAGCGACATTGCATGGGAAGTTAGAAGGCTTGTTACTGAATTTACTGTTGACGAAGACAAAGTGCTTGTTGCTGAACGTGGTGTGGGACTTATTGCCTCAAGAGATGAGCAATTAGGGCAATTTTCTCTCATTAAACATAGAAGGCTTTCATTAGAGAGAGCCCACAGGATTTAATCAGGAGTCAGCCCGAGTCTCGAGCTCTCGCTTTGAAAGCCCATGAAATAGAGGCCCCGGCGAGCGGCGGCCACCTAAGACGCGCTCAGGGCAGGCGAGCGTGCAGGCCCAGTAGCTGAGTTCATTGCGCACAGCACCGGAAAAGCGCCTCCAAAAATCCTCTTCTTCCGAAGAATTCTAAGAAAAAAAGCTTCACTCTTTAATGAGAGACTCAGCATCCAATTATAAAAATGATCACTCAGAGCAGACGTTATTTGAAGACACGGTGTTCTGTTAGAATTGGGTTTTATGAAGAGATGTTTGGCCACGTGGGTGGCTCTACAGAGAGATGTTTGACCATGTTAGTGGTTATATGAAAATATATTTCGTTATGCTAGGGATACTTAAAAGGCTTCTAATGTTTGACTTACAAGAAAATTTTAGAATCGCAAAAAGTGGTAACTGTTTCAAAAATTGCTTTTGCTGCTAGCGATATTAGGCTAAACTTATTTTCTTCAGTTTACTTATTATTGATGTTTGACGTACAAATTGCGAGTTCCGTTAAAACTACAATTTAATTAACCATTCCCACCATTACGCTCAATTCTCAATAATATTGATCTATAAAGTTTCATCCAGTTCATGGAGGCGCTTTTTTCACTCAAGAAAAGATTATACAAAGCAAAGATCATGAACCGCTAACGGAACTTCAGGAAGAAGGAAAGTTAGGCAGAGAAGAGTTTGTTTTCGAGCACCATTTGTCGAAATTGTTCAGCCGCCTTTTCGCGAATGGAGGAAAAGCAAATAAAGTTCAAATAGATGGCTAAGAAACTACATTCCAGTGTAAAGCTCACAGCCTGCGCGGCTTCATTTGTCTTGGGGAGCTCGAGGGCTCGATTTTCAAATATTTATTGAGCATCTGGCAACTCTGTAAAGTTGCCAACGGTTGTTAGGTTGCCGTATGACCACATCTGGCAACGCAGTAAGGTTGCCGGAGGTTGTAAAATTGACTTATGACATGACCACAACTGGCAACGTTGTACGGTTGCCAGAGGTAATAAGGTTGACTTATTACCAAATTCAGCAACGCTGTAAGGTTGCTAGACGTTCAAAGCTCAAATTTTATTTGAAGAAAATGCTCGAACTTGAAGATTGCGTGAAATCATCATGCAGCATGGTCAAAACAACAGAAGAACTCACGCTCCCGGCTGCACTGCTACGACAACGTTAATAAAATGCACGCCTGCTATCAAGACGTCTCCAAAGGACCGTGCACGTACACTACTGAAGTGCTACCAAACTCAACATTATAAACATTTTTGCCAGACAGAATTTTGCTCAGAAGTTCTACTTGGTCGTGTAAGAACGCGCGTCTGAAACGTACGCTGGTTCCTTTCAATTGATTTAATTCAATTGCGTCATCAAAGATTTAATTGATTTAATTCAATTGCATCATAACGAAAGTTTCATTTTAGATTTTTAGAGATTCTAAAAACGAATGAGAAGTATAAAACAGTAATCATAAGTGTGCTTACCACCGGTCATCAAGAAAATTTCACACGTATTCCGTACAATATGTATCAAGATAACAAATCTGCAAGCGAGTTATTTTAGTCATTTAGTATTAGCATAAATTCTGAAACCTTATATTACGTTAAACGATAAATATCGGTAATGGGAACGACCTAAACAAGCTAGCTATAAAAAACTGCCTCGAAGCTGGAACAGATCCTTCACAAAGAGTATGGCTTCAAAATGTGTGAAAAACACCACTGGGTTGATGAAAAGCATGCAAGCTCACGCATGGCTTCCGTTTTCCTAGTTTAAAATAGTGTTTGAATTGGATTTCTTTTATATATTATTGGTCAGACTCCTGTTTCTTTTTGAACCAAAAAACAGTCAAATAAAACATGTATCAGCATCTTTACTTACATACACTCTACGGTCACTGTTGAAAACGCTTCCATCATTGGTTGATTTCACAGCCAATAAAAATTCTTCATCCTTAAAAAATGAATCTAAAATACAGTAATAAATAAGGTTTCGGCAGCCAGTGGAGTGTAGCATTGAGGCTCCATAGAGATGCCAGCACAGCATGGCGACAGCTCGTAATATCCAAAAGTAATTAATATTAACGAAAGAGAGCTGGCAAACGTCTATTCTATACAGAATTTATTAGAGCCATAAGCCTACACCCCTAAGTCAACTCCAAGCACAAAAATATCAAAGGCTCATGATTCATCGTCAGAGATCTTCAAGGGATTCTTATTAATTATGAAGATTCAGCAGTAGACATCTACGTTGCCTGAAAAATTTCGAGTAACAGATGAGCTGGATATGAATTATCTGCACTCCGATGAAAATCAAACGACTAAGTATTATAAAAAATGGCGCGTCTAAATTTTCCTAAGGTTTTAGACCAACAACGAGAAAGAATGTGCGTATTTCCAAAAAATATACCAATGATATGACTTTGCATAAGTCTTTAGATGCTTTTTTCGTAGAGGAGTACGCGCGTCAAGGAGTTTCAAGGATTTCGGAGTCATTGAAATAACAGTGTTTGAATCAAAGATTGCTGTTTCTGTCCCTCAATCCATCAAGTCACTGATTAAGGGAAGTTTTCTGCTGGCAGAAGAGGATCCCTTGAGAGAGGGAGGAGCTGGCTTCCACTTTTGAGTGAGGCTCGAATGCTCTCTAAGGATTTTTAAGGTTCGTACAAATGAAAGCCATCAAAGGCCAAATGGAGGCTTCTAAGTCTCGAGGAGTGTCATTCGTTATGATGCAATTGCGCCTGCCCTGCGATACGTGCCTCCTGGTAACCACTTTCTCGAATGCTTCGCGCTCCGCTGTCGCCATCAGCTCCTGGTTTCGAGAAAGATTACAGCCATAAGAGGGCTCTTCAGCGCTGCCATGCGCTCACCTTAACATCTGTGTTTTGTGTTTCGCTTCATCTAAGGTGGTTTTTGAGTTGCTAACCTGACTGCCAAGTATGCCTCCATGGAATCAATTTCAGAGTAACATTTTAAGACATGCATTTAACTGGAGTGGATAATAATATAATTGAGAATTTATTTGTTGCGGTGCATTTAGAAGCTAGAAAATGAGCATACAGGAATTTCATCTTGTCAAGGGGGAGGACAATGCGAACTATTCTCAAAAGATTAAGCTCACTCAAAACAATAAACTATACAGTAAAATTTTCATCTACTGTATTTACTCACGAATTTCGGTTCTATTTCTGAAGCAGGGATAAATATTTTACTTTCTTCGTTAGGTGACAGCTAATAAGTTCATTTAACCTCTCTAACCTTCATTTAACCTCTCAGTAAAAATTTACCAAAGGATGGAAGGAGGAAGGCTTCTATAGGTTGACAATTGAGCTGAAGGGAAAATCAAAGCGTAAGGTGTATCTATTTACACACCCTGCGAATAGAAATAGCGAGATTAAAATAAAGAATAAAATAAGATGCCCGTTCAAGAAGAAAACAAAAGGCGGTGAAAAAAGCACGACAGTGGACAGAAAAAGTCGATCAGTAACAAAACAAAAACCTTTTCTATTTCAAAGAAAGAAAGGTCCACATAATTTTCAGTTCGGGACCTCACATCTTCCCTCCGGAAGAGGTATTTGTCAGGAATCTTAAAGTGCCTATCATGTACGTAAAATCTGCATTTAATATAAAAATCTAATAAGCGTTGAATCATTCCTAAATTAGATTTTGTAAGGTATACAAATTAAGAAATTGTGAGCACGACTTATGAGAGCACTTCTGCTTCGCTGTCGATATCACCTCGTTTTACCAGTAGTTAGCAGTTTGCCTCATGACACATTTTCCATAACATCACAGCTTCATCTACATTCAATTACAATGGAGCTAGCACCATTTAATTGGACAAGTTAGACCGTCGTAATATCGTATCAGGTTCCATTTTTAATGAGCATTTTACACTGCCGTAATATAGCATCAGGTGTTATGTTAAGGAACAATTTACACCGCCGGAATATCTCATCTGGTGTCAATTGAACGAACGCTTTATTACGACCAAATAAGGATTGGTCCTGACCATCACGTTATTTGCTGAAGTGTGATCGATATAATTCTTCATTTGATCACAGCCGATCAAAATTGCGCTATCAGAGCAGTCGAGGCTTAATTTGTTTTCAGTATTGGTGATACCAATGCAAGAAGAGCAAAGCTAGACACATCGAGTGGAATTTTGTTGGTATATGAAGAAACATATTTTGCTGGAAATTTTTTTTCTAGTAACGCTATGAAGACTCATAAACAATTTGTCAGCAAGCATGGTTTGGATAGTTTCTTTCAATATTTATTGTGTGATTAACCAGTAAAAATGCGACTTACATTAACACTAGTGTAGATTGTACAGTGAAATGATTTCTATTTTAAAGAGGCACTCTAAACAGGTAGGAAAGAAGTGCTTTGATTAGTGGGATTGAAAATGCAAGTTATAACATCACTACTAGTTCAGAACGTCCAGTAGAATGATTCCATTTTTAGGGACACTTAAAACAGGCAGAAAGGTGTTACGATTTACTGGCATTCTGAGCCACTGTCTAGGGATTTGCTGGCTGGACCTTGAGATAAATCGATTGAAGTCACGGCAACGCGAAGTTTCAGGGCTCGGTCAGCACCGGGAGCTGCAGCAGCCAAGAGAAGCGGCTAAATTTCTTCAAAAGATGACGCGTTAACATAAAGTGAATGATATAGTGCCGTAAACAAGTTTACTTCAGTCACGCCTGCTATTAAGAAACTCTATTACTAGAACCAGATTAGAAACTTAAAAACAAAGAAAATTCCAAGGAACTTAATCATATTTAATTGGAAAACGTTTCGGAGTCCAGTTCCATCATCAGTTCAAAATACAATTCATCATGTCTGCAACACAAGAAGAAACAAAAATGTTGTAGACAGTCATTAAAACAGATCACGAAAACAAAAATAAAAACATGTCCTGAAAAAACGACAAAATTGCTATTTAGTTACTCTTTGCAATGATAGTGAACTATCGGTATGTTGAGGGCCGGTTTTCGTTTAAAAATATGTAACGACTCTAAAATCCTAAGGTCATTTGAAGATGAAGCGAAATCTCAGGTTTTGAAGTCTTTGGAGGATATCGGTACGTTGCATTGTCCTGCGTGATTGCGTATTGCGGAGTGAGAGGGGTGAGCTAATTGGTTTCCAGTACAGAAGCTTCTACCGCGATGTTCGGCCACTCTGATGTAAAAATTGCGTGACGTCATGCCGACGTACGATGATGTGCACTGCACACAACTGTGAGAATAAATCAGAGAGGCCTGCATCTCCACCGGAAGCGTGTCCTTGTACCGGAAAAAAGAAGCCACCTTAAAATTATTAACTAGAGCTACGCAGAACTGAAGGTTTTGAACATAATGAATTGTATTTTTGAACTGACAATATGAATTGCATTTTTTGAACTGATGATGGAGCTGGAATCCGAAACGTTTTCCAATGAAATATGATTAAGTTCCTTGGAATTTTCTTCGTTCTTAAGTTTCTAATCAAGTTGCGATTTAAGCTAACTACTGACCCGTTCAGATGTATTCAATGGAACCAGCTTTCCACATCCTCTTTTCTGAAACTTGAGACCAACAACAGATTTCCATAACTGTGTTGCAGAAGCTTGAGACCCATAATAGATTTTAATAACCTTATTTTGGAAGCTTGGGAGCTATAACAGATTTCAATAACCTTATTTCGGAAGCTTGGGATCCATAACAGAGTTCTACTCGTAAAACCCACGACAGACTTCCATAACCAAAATTTTGAAACTTGAAATCGACCCACAACAGACTTTTACGACCATGCTTCTAATACATAAGGCCCCGGACACTCGTCCATAACTTTGTTGCTGACACACTAAACTCACAACAGACTTTCACAACGATGTCGTTGAAAGTTCAAATTCTTGTAAAAGAACACACTTGAATGTAACTGGCGACAGAGGAAGGTACTCAACAAAGCATCACATTTTTGGGTGTTGAAGAGCTCCTTTTTCGCTAAACACAATTTCCCTTACACTCTAGACTAGAAGATTTCTGCTACACCATAAATTTAAAGAAAATCAAAACCGACCCAAGCATCTGAGAAAATCTTTCGAACCGCAGTCGTTAGAATGAACAACGCGGTAATGGAACGAGCCACGAAAGCATAAAACTTAATGATGAATGAAAAGACTCGGAGAAAAAATGTCTTTTAAAGTAGAGCAAATCTCACTAAATCTCAAACGCTAAGAAAACTGTCATAAAGAATAATTTCATCTATGCAACGAGTGAACACTGTGCAACTAGTTGAATTAAACGTCATTCATAAAATAATTGATCAGGCAAGGTTTTTGGACCTGATACACCGACTGGGTACTATGGAACTGCCGAATGCGACGTGTGCAGAAAACTTCAATATTTAAATGAAATATCATTCGTAGGATTTTGAGAGCGTTCATGGGATTTGAGAGCAGTTCATGGGATTTGAGAGCAGTTCATGGGATTTGAGAGCAGTTCATGGGATTTGAGAGCAGTTCATGGGATTTGAGAGCAGTTCATGGGATTTGAGAGCAGTTCATAGGATTTTCAGAGCAGTATATTAATGGATCTTCATCGTAAAGAAAAACAAGAAAAAAAGAAAAATTTTCATGATTTTATTTTGTTGTCATCATAATGAGTTAACTAGATTGCTCAAATACAGAGGAGCGCACTTGCCTCTGAAGTGCAGCATAAGGTGACCATGAAAGTGTTGTAGGGTCTCAAAGCTTCATTGCAGAAATTTCATTACTGCTCTCAGGAATGTTCAAA